>CAUJNA010003498.1:244032-291532 GCA_963377175.1 Effrenium voratum | reverse complement strand
CCGTCGGATGATCCTTGCCCGCTTTGCGGGCGGGGGGGGGGGGGTTTTGTGAGCCTTGGGTCTCCGCTGAAACAGATTATGAGCAATCCACAGAGTCTTGGCCGTGTGGGATCAGTGAAGCTTCGAGGGCCGAAACAGCTGAGACCGGTGGAGCAATCCATGGTGACAGTCGAATGATTCCCGCAGGATACAGATTGGGCCACGCCCAAGCACAAGGACCCGGGTTTTGAGCACGACATGGGCTGTGAAGAATGGAAGCAACATTGTCGAGCAGGGTTGCTGTGTGTGCCACGTGTCAATGCGGGCTGGCAAAATGATTCGGGTGACTCTCCAACAGTGGCTGAAACTGCCCGTCTGCTCCGCTACACTCCCTCAGACTAACATGGCAGCTCCCAGAAGGCCTTTGTAAAATGGAACTAAGTCTTCCAAAAAGGTCCTGGGAGCTTCCATGTTAGTCTGGGTATAGCGCGAGGTATCTGATCAGGGCCCCGGTATGGTGGAGATCCCGGTGGGCAGCAGCTTGAACTCGGTGACGAAGTGCGCCTGGCGCTCAGGTCACCTTCACGCAGCCTCAAAGAAACAACCGGTTTGCTGTTTCTATCGCTCCCACTGCAGGATAGAGAGCAGAGCTGGGATGGCAAAGTTGATGGCGAAAGCAAGGTGGAATGCCAGGCATGAGGCTTCATGAGGCTCGGGAAAGCAGGGGATGTAAAAATGAATAATAATGACCATACAGGCAAATATTTACCATGACCAGCCTGATGCCGCAGGTGACGGTTATATGCCTAGGGTTGGACAAATATGTCACGTGTCAACACTTGGTACACTGCCTGTAGTAGCACGCAAAGAGGTGGCATGGCGCGTGCATTTCATCCATGCTTTGGTTGAACCGCCTTGTTCTGGTGCCATTTCGGGCAGCACGCTTGAAGCGATGTCACGGGCACCAAACTCTCAGATTTGGGCGCGTCTTTTGACTCGGTCCCATTTTTGGGCTTAAAGCAATTTCAATGGAGCTTCCCTGTGGGGGCTTCCCTTTTTTGAGACACCCCCCAAGGGTGACCTGACCTGTTCGCCAGTTGGAGCTGTGCCTCCGCACTTCGACGGGAGCCCAGGTGAAAGATCCTGGAGATGTCCACTGCAACAACGAGGCCTCGCAGCGAGGCCGCACCGGAGAATGGCCCGACACGCCGGGCGCCCTGGGTGCCTGGCGTTGGGTTAATTTGCCCGGCCAAGGCCGGAGAGCGCGGGGTCTATTGCTCGCAGGAAAGATGGAAGCTGCAAATTTCCGGGACCGAGCTCGCCCTGACTAGCTGGCAGTGTCATTTTCTTCAATTAACGTGATGCAGCTTGGTTCAGTGCTGCCAACCAATGCAAGTGTTTCAGGGCAGAATGCGCAAGGAGCTTTCATGTCGCATACGGTCAACCACTTTAGTCGCGCAGGGGGAGGTGCTCCGGTTGCTCCTGTAGATATGTTGGGCCAAGCTGCCACTGACTTCCTTAGCAGAAGTTTTTGGTCACCAAAGATGCCAGCGGGTTCAAGTCTATCCTTCAACTTTGGCGATTTGAAGGGATATGTGATATGTGCAATCATTTTCCAAGCATCCAATGCTCCAGGCTTCCCTCCAACTCCCCTCGTGGCTCCCGGGTTCGAGTACTAAACCGCCACTAAACCAAAAGGTGGGTTACAAGCAAGAACTAGTGCATTGCAGCAGCTTTCCAGATCTTGTAAGCATCATGTCTTGTCATTGGCTCCAAGGTTCGACATCTACCACCAGAACGGCCAGATTTGCGCCAAGCGCACGGACGAATCGCAGCCTTGGGGTATGCACTTGGCTCGGGCCCCAGAAATCGGCAGATCGGCATGCCCTCCTGACACTTTCATGCACGTGGTTGTATGTACTTTTCAAGGGCCCCACGCTCCCATGTTGCGTCAAAAATGGGCACTAATATGAGATGCCAGGGGCCCCATTTGGGGGCTTGAGGTTTATTTGAGTATCATTGCAGACGTGACGTTGCTGGATGAACTCAGAACTCTATGTCCAACATTCAGGTGCTCCACTGCAAACTCAAGGCGGTGCAGCGAAGTCCAGCTGTTGGCATTGATGCGGGTCCATCGGTTAGGGGCGACTGGTTTCCCGGCAGTTTTGTTTGAAGCTCACCATGTCGGCATTCTGAGTGGGGTTCGGTGTCCTTTCAATTTCACCACTTCGGGATGCAAAACAAAACACCGCGAGATGGCTCGAATCTGGGTTCGAGTTTGATTGCACAGGAAGAAATTCTGCGAGTAAAGCCGGGTTTTTTACTGGCTTGGAAGTGCTGCGAATGCAGGGGAGGGAAACTGCCAATGCACCGACAAAATGAGGGTGCAGGGGAACAATAGCAAAGGCGTTTGCTGCCTCCAACATGATCCAAATCAAACAAACAAAGGACACCCCCCAGCTTGGCAGGCAACAGCGATTGCTCCGGCACCGCCACCTGCAGTAGCCTCAGAGTTGCTCCCTTTGTCCGGATGACGTGGGATGTTTTGGTGGGGCTATTTGATTGGTTGGTTTGCTTTGCGATTCAGAGCCTGCAAGTGCTTGGTGAGACCTCTGGCTGTTTGAGAAGAGAAGAAGCCGACTGCGGCCGGAAGAATCAAGCGGCGAAAGGGCCACTGCTTTGCCATTCCTTTCGGATCCAACGAAGTTCTCTTCGACTTCTCAAACTGGGCTCCAGGCGTTGACTGCCAGGAGCCCTTCAACTGCTACGTGGACCTGCCAGTGGATTGGCCTTCCCAGAAGCGGACCTACTGCTGCGCGATCCCGAGTGAGGAGCTGGTTTTTGGGTAGCTTTGGTCATTTTCCAACAGGACCTCAGGGCCTTTGTCCGGTTCCACCGTCCCTGGGCTCGACGTCATGCTTGAGTTAACATTAGCTCTGTGACCCATGCTACTTGGAGCTCGCATCTGGCGCGGTTGGAAGATGAGCGGCTGGCCCCTGGTGAGCGTCTGACTGGAGCGGACCCCCCTTTTGGATGGTTTGCAAACGGAATCCGGAAACAACAGGAAGCAATCCATTTATGGGGGCGCCCCTTCCAGACAGCTAAACCCATGCCATGTTCCGCGTGTCTCACATGGGCCGACCGCGGCCCAAGGCGCCAACAAGAAGTTGGGCTGCGACGCGCTGGGTCCGGAAGAGCCGGCCCGGACCTAAAGGGGATGCAGTCCGGGCCACTTTTGACAATCCGGCGTTCGCTGTTGATGGCGATGCTCGTTCTTTTTTGTCTTGCAGCTTTTCAAGAACTCCTCCCAAATGAGATACCTCTCTGGCGGGCTTTCAGTTTTGCTTCTGATTAAAGAGGGAACATTTGAGCCTTCAACTGGCACCGGCATGGCCGGGTGCAGGCAAATATGGGATCCGGAAATTGAACCGCCTCGCAAGTGTATCTAAGTCATCAGCGAGCAATTCAAAGTTTCACCAGCAAATGTGTCGATGTTCAGTTTTTCCCGGGCCACAGGGATGGTCAGTGTTTGAAGCATGGCTAAGGATTGCGATGGCACGGAAATCGACTGGGAGTCCTGCCCGAACCCGACCAGCTGCGACACGCCGGCCACCTAAACAAGCAAGGCTTCAATGTTGAGGGAGCTGCTTCCGCTTTGTCCTTCAGGAGTAATCAACTCATAAGGGTTCTGGAGGGCTTCGAGGAGAAGCCGTAAGGAAGGCATTCGCACGCAGCCACAAATTGGCAGCGATGTTCAGATCTTCAAAAAGGGATCCACCGTGCCGGTTTGTTTGACATCCCACGATGCCTGTTCTGGGTTGCTACCCACCGGGTGTACACCGGGCAGCTTGCAAACCAAGTCATTCAGCATGCACTGTCGGCTGCGCGGCTGGGGGCCTCCCCTCTGGTGGGCTTGTTAGTTAGACAGGGTACTCTAAAAATGGAAGCGCACAACTGGCTAGTGCCAGTTGAACCACCTGGCTCATTTCCTTTTTTCTAGCCTAACCCCTGCTCATTTGCTCAGGCCCAAAGTGGAGCTTTGAGGCTGATGGTCGTTTTTCCTTCCGAGGTGCGTGCCCGTGGACTGCGAGTTTGGCGCCTGGAGCGCGTGGAAGACGGAGCCGGGCTTCGAGTGCAGCGGCCCGGGCCTCGGGGAAGACACCCCGGCGATGGGCGAAGTGGCCAGCCGTCCGCGCAGCTTTTCAGGTGCTCAGGATTTAGTGGGGGGTTTAAAAGCTGAACTTTTAGCAGGGGTTCTGAGGACAGCCCAGTTTTGACGTGCGGATACAGGTCTTGAACATGTTCCAAGGGCTGAAGTCCTTTGTATTGTGAGCGGTGTTGTATGAGGGATCACAGTGTCCCTCTTGAGACAGGGGGGCAAGCAAATTCACAGCAAGTGCAAAGGCCTGCAGAAAAGGTCTCCACACTTGAGGAAGGTGCACCAACATGGCTCAGGACTACGTTACCGTCGGCGTGGCTTTGCTCGGGAGAACAACCAGCGCGCTCCACAGTTGGATGAATGTATGTTTTATGCCTTGGGCACCTGAAGAATATGGGAAGGTCGACTTGGCGGATCCTCCCCCCTTGCTGACAGTCACCCTTGGATACCCAGGGCCCGGGTGTCGCGTTGACCCTCCTTTAAAAGGGTTCCAAAAAGAGACCCAGAAGTTCGAGAGCCGCCCATGTGACCATGTTAGTGTTTGTTTATTTGTCTAACATCCTTCATGACTGTTGTTAGCCAGCTGCCCAAGTGCAGTGTTTCAAATGCGTGCCTTTTAAGCAGCTCATTGCGGTGTTGCTCAGTTGTGGCGAGCCTTGTCGTGGCCAAACCGTCGACTCAGAGGCGTGCTGAAGATCGCGTAATCGGCGCGAGGGGCGACCGGGTGGGGGGTCACGCAAAGAAGTGGCCAACATGGAATGGAGCCGAGAACTGTCCACTCGCCAAGGATCATAGTTTTAAAAGTCGGAGCACCAGTGATCCATGCTTCCTTGGCCTGTGACGCAGGCGTTTATGCCGCCAGAGTGCAAGGGCGACGTCACCGTGGATTGCAAGTTCTCCGAGCTTGCCTCAGAGGTATGCTTGAAGGGGGCCACCGTTGCGAGTCGAGTTTGGTATTGATATTACTGATCCTGGAGCATTGACATTGGTCTGTGCGAACCTTGTTGTAGGACTCCTTTGGGCGAGTGGTAGTTCCCCAGACTCGGGAGGGTGGCAACCTTGGTCCAGGACTGGAGCGACTGGGCTGGCAACTGCTCTAGCGAGCATGAACAGCTGCAGCGTGGCCGGCAGGCACTGTGCGGATTGGTCAACCTGCTGTGCCCCCAAATGGCTGTGGGTCAAAACAAATGGTACCCTTTTGGGGTAGGTGAATTCACCACCCATTTTAAAACCTATGTTAGTGGGGATTGGGATGTTCACTGGGGGTACGGGATTTTGACCCATGGCCAAATCAACTCAACAGCCTGAGCGCTTTCACGTGAACTGCATCCTGGTTTGCAGCGACATACGCTCGCAGCTTCAACCCCATGCCAGGTTCTGCACGATTCCAACAGCCCCTTGCGGATGCAGTGTGATGGTGCTTTGAAGCAGTCGTGGCTTGGCTAGCGAATCATTGACACATTGATGATTCGTGCAGTGGCAAGACAGGTTGTCAGGGTACAATGTTGACATCACTCAGGTATGTACGTGGGATGGTGTGTGCATGTGCATGGTGTTTTTTGGGAATTGTGTTAGAATTATGGACCTGTCAGTCTGAAACGCTTTCGATCTTTGAGGCTGAGCCCCTGAATGGCTGTGAAGAAAGATGCATTCAAACATACTAGTACACGGTACCCCGTTTTGCGGGGCCGAATTTGTGCATCGACCGCAAGGATAATTTGCCACGTTTAAGCTGAGGCGAGCCTGTACTGCCAAGCCGCCAGACTGCCAGTTCTCAGCTGCTGCCTCAGTGACATGGGAGCAATGGATTGTGGACATGACAAATCATCTATTCCCCGTGTGAATGATGCCCAAAGGTTAAGAGTTAGAATTCAGATGGGAGTGTTGCATTGTACGTCCTAATGGAGGGTTCTGGTGATCCAGATTCGTTTCGCCTTTCGAAATCACCGAGCCTTTCTGCACTACGTGCAGCAGTTGCTGTAAAGGGACTGGCAAGGGGTACACTTAACATGAACAACACCGGACAATTAACCTGTTGATCCTCTTGGTATGCGCAGATAATATGTTCATATCGATCAAGCTTGCAGAAAATAATTGCGGCAGCACCCCTCTTTTTCCGACTAGGAGGCTGTTATATACTGTTCCCATATTAAATACAGAGTACACACACAATCTGTACATGTATATGACATGGCTTCACGGCCGCATTTGGCCCATGTTGAAATGCCTTCTCTTAATAATTGACATTGGTTTCAGGATTTACACGATCCCTAACGTGTCTAAGCCAACGCTAAGCCAACACACGACCCACCCAAGCCTGGAACCCTGAACCCCCATCAAGGAAAGAACAACTTCCATTCACCGAGCTTCTCCAGGTATTACACCCAAGAACGCGTCTGTGTTACGCTTTTCATCATTTTCTACAGTTGAGGAAGCAAACTTGCGCGAGGCGCCAAGCTGTGACAGGGTTAAGCCCGGGGCCAGGCCGAAAATCACCCGCATTTGCCCAACGGAAAGATTTTTTCCATTTTTGAGACGCGCCCAATCAGAGACGAGGTGACATGTTTTTGCCTTTCCGCAGGCGTGGCATGATTGGTCCCAGTGCAGTACGACCTGCGGCTTGGGCAGGAGGCAGCGCATGCGAGACCTCGATGAGGACGGTACTCGATCTGGGTCTCTGGGTCTGTCTCAACAAAGCAAATACCCTCCCCCCCAAAAAAACCAGGGTGTTTCCCCTTTGGACTTCCCTTGCAAGTTGACAGCACCCTCCCTTCCGGCGCTCAAAGGAGATTGGGATAGATTTTGTGGCCAGTTTCTGTACGTGACCAAGGGAATCCCCGATAGGGGGGGGACCCCAGGCACCAACAGCTGACCAACCTTACCCCCCACTAGATGCTATTCCCAGGCTTCAGTGTGAAACTGGCCCGGAGATAGTCAGGGGGAATTCTGTCGGAAGTGCGTGTGACTTCAAAGCCAGCAGCACATGCAGCCGAAGTCTGCGTAAGCCTTCTAGCTGCAATGTTGCAGCTGGGCATGTAAGATATTATTTACATGGCCCCATCCTCCTCATCCGTGCATGGTGCAAATAGCTGTGTGCAGGACAGCATTGCTCACGGCCTGCCCTGTGATGTTGGCACCCTTCTCTACACTGAGGCAGGGTCGGCGACCAAACAGCGGGTTGAATTACAGCTCGGTCAAAAGAGCCATTGCCAAAGGAAATTCGGCAAAGAGCCATTGCATGAACAATCTCACCCATTCAATCTGATACCAGCCAAGGCACACTTGCTGACTTGGTTTCGCGTTTCCTCAGGGCTTGCTACGACTATTTTCCGTGCGAGGAATGTGAGGAGCAGCCCTGCGATCAGATTGATTGCGTCCTCAGCGACTGGACGTCCTGGTCCGGCTGCTCCGGCGCTAAGAGGCGGGCACCGCAGTTGCACTTCGAGCTCAAACAGGAAACACGGGAAACTTGGTTTTGTACGTGTCCGTGCGTCCGTTTGTTTGTTTGTCTTTGTTGGTTTGTTGGTTTGTTGGTTTGTTGGTTTGTTGGTTTGTTGGTTTGTTGGTTTGTTGGTTTGTTGGTTTGTTGGTTTGTTGGTTTGTTGGTTTGTTGGTTTGTTGGTTTGTTTGTGTTTGTTTGTTTGCTTGCTTGCTTGCTTGCTTGTTTGATTGTTTGTTTGTTTGTTTGTTTGTTTGTTTGCTCTGTTGCACTGCCCCAGAATGAACGATGAGTGCATGTACTGGCTGATCGCGAGTGTAGATTGACGTGGACGACCTGTCATTTTGTGTTGGGCATGCTTCGTAAATCCCAATGTTTGTTTTGTGTGGAGCGAGCGTCATCCTGCGCAGCTCATGCAAGCAATGTTTATACCGTGTGGCGAACAGTGAAATTGAATTTTGAGCATGGTGTGCTCATAGTTTGGTGCATTTGCTGACATCCTTTCTATCCAGCCTGAATATCAGCACCGTACTCACTTCATGATTGTCTTCCTGCCTCTCGCAAGCAGGGAGCAAGGGTTCCACTTATACCTTTTTTTTGTCGCACTTTAACATCACAACCATGGGATCTGTCCAAGCTCAAGCTTCGTCCATCCGTTGCGCTTGTCTCTGATGCGATCAAAGCCCACGCTCCGCCCAAGCCTTGACAGGCAACAGTTTCGAAGCAGAAGGATCTTCCAGGCGCTGCGAGTTCGCTGGTGATGCCATTTGGTGGAAATCAGTGGGATGGCTCAAGACTGCGAACATTTGCAGACCCGTGGTGAAATGGATTGCCCAGTTGCTGACGCACTGCGATTTTTTTCCACCATACATGGCACCATGTAAATGCAACTGCCTTTACGCATTGCTGTCTCAACTGAATTGAAGCCTTCACGCGTGCCGCAAAGAAGCAGATGCATGAGCAGGTTGAAAGGGTGAACATAAACATGGGACAGCGCAGCAAGTTGTGGGCCGAGCTTCACCTGCCAGCCCCCTACCTGCCCGCTACCCGCGCAGGCACCGGCAGGGGATGGAGCTCCCTGCGATAAGGAGCTGCTGGAGACCAGCGGCTGCCCGCCGGTGGTGGAGACCGGCCTGGAGCGGCCACCTCAGAGACTGGGTGGGGAGTGGTGCTGAACGCGCAGCCAAAGGACCAAAGGACAATCATGGGGGGAGGGTGACCTTAAGTGGGTTCCACAAGGAACAAAATCAGAATGACACATGGGGGTTGATCAGTATTCCGTTTGGCCCCCCAATTTTCCGCGGGCAACATTTCCTCTTTTAGTTGGATGTGTCACATTTTTAGCGTTTGCCCCCACTGGTCATCCTGTGTAAAGGACCTTTTGATCAACCCCCATATCATGTAGAACAAAGGGACCCTCTCAAAGCGGCTTGGCTAGGGCCTAGGGGATATGTTTATGTTTCCGTCCGTCAAAAGGCAAAACCTGCGAGGAGTCAGAAAGGTGGGGTTTGCCGGGGTTCTGTTTGATGGCTGTCCTATGGGCGTGGATGGTGGCATTCCCACCGTGCGCTGCACTTGCAAGCTCAAAGCACCCACTTGCTTGAGATCAAGGATTTGTCTGAAGAACACCAGGACCATCCCGGTTGCAGAGGTTGATCATGGCACGTGGCCGTGACAAGGATGCTATGTTTTGCCAAGAGGAAACTTTCCCAGTTTGCCGTGGCCACGTGTGTTTTGCTCAGGCACCTGCTCACGGACTGGCAAGCATGGGAAGAATGCGACAGGACCTTTGCCTTTTTGGAGAGGTAGGGAGCGCAAGCGTGGGGGAGGGGAGTCTACTCCACTATGGAACCAATTGGAAGCTAGCAGGCTCGTCAAACCTGAGGTTAGCGAGTGGCTTTGTAACTGGTGTGCGTGACTGGACAACTCTACCCGATCTTGGGCACATTGCATTTTGCCACAGCACACAAGGCATTCTCCTGAAGTGTACAAAGCTTACGCACGTGTTTTCTCCACTGATGGACGCCAAAATCCTGCGGCCGAGGGTCGGCCGAAGTGTGAGGAGTTGCGGCGGCGGCCAAACCGCTCGCTATCGCACGGCCTCGGGCATCGCAAGATATGATGCGGAGGACCAGATTGCGAGCAGGGCTGGGGTTGAGTTGATGCCAATTTCGATGTGTTTTTGCACCCTTTCCCTTCACCCTCTTTTGGTGCACTATCCTGGACCCAACTGGCTGTGGCTCTCTCCAGCATGTTGGGTCTGACGGGTCCAATTCAAGCTTCGGACGATGCCAAGCTTCTCCGGCGGAAATGGCCTCAGGAAGTGGCGCTCTTTCCTCTGAAGGCCTGGGTAGTTTCACCACTCGCAGTCATACCGGCCTGGAGCTTGAACATGGTTTGCTCATGTCGCACGTTGCACAGGTTGCCTCGCTTCGCCTTTGCCCGACAGGAGGTTCGCGAGTGCAACACCGAGACTTGTGACGAAAGCAACGAGCTGGACAGGGTTCAACAGTGTGCCGAAACCGTCAAAAGTACATGACCTGGTGATGTATTAGGACGGCTGTCTGGTTTGCACCCCATTTTAGTCAAGGCTTCTTTGCAACCAGCCGAAGCGTCCACCAGTCGATGGGTTGTGAGAAATCGATGGGGAGGACTGCATGCTCTCGAGCTGGGACGCTTGGTCCGATTGCTCCTCCAACTGCGGCGTTGGCGCCAAGACACGTCACCGCAAGGCACGAGAAGAGAATCTGACAGTGTTGCGCTGGGATGTGATTGGCGTCAGTCTTAGAGGTAAGTCAATGTTGAATCAGATTCCTTCCTCTAAAGGCCGGCTGAATGTGTGAAACCAACTATGGTCCATGTCCAGCAGTGGGTTGGCCAGTCTTGTGCAATGTCCCAGCCCTAGACCAACAAGGAGAGAAGATCGGATATTCCCTTACACGTGTTATAGCAACTTACGCGGAAAAGAGTCGCGTTTGTCCCGCTGCAACGTGATGAATGTCTGGCTCCCTCCTGGCAGCGTTGCCAGTGGTCGCACAGAGCTTCATCCTCGTTGAAGCCTGCTCGCTTCTCTATGCTGAAAGGCGTCCTCTTGCATCCCAACAGGTATGGGGCCGTTTGTGAAATTTTGGTGGATAGCCCCACCGCTTTGGCTTGATCCTGACCCATAGCCCAGTGGCAACTCCATACGGGACTGGCTCGCTCGGAGAGGTGGTGAAGCTGGCTGCCCCCGGGGGCAAGGGCTGCGAGGCGAGCTCGAGTTGGTATCGAATCTCACAGCCGGACAGCATCGCTTGTTTGTTCTGTCTTGTTTCTTTGCAGCCTTGTTTTTGAACGGGGAGCATTGTTCATGTTTAAAAAGCGCTTTATGGCGGTGTATTGGATGTGCGAACATGCCATTTTGAAGGGTAGTCAGAGTAGCTTGGCACACCTGGGATACTGTGATTGGGAGGTGGCAGAGGTAGGAGGCTGTATGCGAGTTGCCCACAACAGCACATACAATGGTCAGACAGGCATGTGCAAGCTTTCAAGAGGGATATGACCCATTTGTTTGTTAGGTTTGATTCTCCACACATCACAGACTCAGGAATATCAAGAAATGACACTCACTGATCACCAGACACAGCATAACGATGCCGCAGTGTCACTTTTGAACTTTGGGGGATGTGTTTTTTTTCTTTGACGCTTGGTATCGATATTTTTTCCCCACCTTGTTCTTGGTTCTTATATTTAATGTCGTCGTCCGCGCCGCTCACTCCGCCTCCTCTTCACTCTCACTCAGAGTACACGTACTTGCTCACCTAATTTACACTCACGGACTTTCAACCACTCACTCTCACTCACTTCACTTACACATACTTGCTCTCACTCCCTCAACTTCAACTCACTGGCTTTCAACCACTCTCACTCTGAGTCACTCCACTTAGACATACCGCCTCTACATACCTTTTTCTTGTTGTTCAATGGAATGTTTCGGGCCCTGGAAGCTGTCATTGATATCACTCAGCAAACCATTCATTTCAGCAAATTGGGGTGCTGTTTCTCCTGGATGTTCTCGAGCTCATCAAGAGATGCTCCAAGGACAATGAGCACTCACGCTCACTCACGCACGCATGCACTCACGCACTCGCTCACTCACGCACGCACGCATGCACTCGCTCGCTCGCTGGCTCACGCACGCACTCACTCACGCACGCACACACTCGCTCGCTCGCTCGCTCGCTCGCTCGCTAACGCACGCACGCACGCACGCACGCTCACGCACGCACGCACGCACGCACGCCTGCGCGCGCGCACGCACGCAAGCACTGACGCACGCACTCACGCACTCACGCACTCACGCACTCACGCACTCACGCACGCACCCACCTACCCACGCACGCACGCACGCACGCACACACGCACGCACTCACTCACTCACTCACTCACTTGACGCACGCACTCACTCACTCACGCACGCACGCACGCACTCACGCACTCACTCACCCACGCACTCACGCACGCACGCACGCACTCACTCACTCGCTCCCTCACGCACGCACGCACTCACTCACGCACGCACGCACTCACTCACGCACTCACGCACGCACGCACGCACTTACTCACTCGCTCCCTCACGCATGCACGCACTCACTCACGCACGCACGAACGCACGCACGCACGCACTCACTCACTCACTCTTGCACGCACGCACTCACTCACTCATGCACGCACTCACTCACACTCACTCACGCACGCACGCACTCATTCACTCACCCACGCACGCATGCACTCACTCACGCACGCAGGCACGCACTCCCTTACTCACTCCTTCACGCACGCATCGCACTCACTCACTCACTCACTCACTCGCTTGCTCACTCACTCACTCACTCACTCACTCACTGACTCACTGACTCACTGACTCACTGACTCACTGACTCACTGACTCACTCACTCACTCACTCACTCACTCACTCACTCACTCACTCACTCACTCACTCACTCACTCACTCACTCACTCACTCACTCACTCACTCACTCACTCACTCACTCACTCACTCACTCACTCACTCACTCACTCACTCACTCACTCACTCACTCACTCACTCACTCACTCACTCACTCACTCACTCACTCACTCACTCACTCACTCACTCACTCTAACACTCTAACACTCTAACACTCTAACACTCTAACACTCTAACACTCACACTCACACTCACTCACACACTCTCACTCACACTCACACTCACACTCACTTACTTACTCACGCACGCACTCAGGCACGCACGCACCCTTACTCTCACTCTCACTCTCACACTCACACTCACACACTCTCACTTACACTCACACTCACACTCACACTCACTCTCACTCACGCACGCACTCACTCCCTCACTCCCTCACTCCCCATTCCGTCACTCCCTCACTACCTCACTCACTCGCTCACTCACTCACTCACTCACTTACTCACTCAAGTTTCCAGCTTCCATATTATGTAGAATCCCTATCCGGCGACCTACCCGCCCCGGCTGCCGACTGGGCCTTTAGGCCACGCTCATGGAGTCGGACATTTGCGACGAGGGCGCGTGCGTGTCACGGGACTGCATGTGGGCAGACTGGGCCGACTGGTCCGGGTGCTCCTGTACTTGTGGCGGCGGCATCTCCAGCCGGAGCCGCTATGTGTTGGAGGCCCCCAGGAACGGGGGCAAGGCCTGCGACAACAACACCAAGGACTCATGGACAGTGGAAGAGCTCTTTGGTCCACGTTCCAAAGTAGCCAGAAGATGAGAGAAAGGGGCCCTGTTTTGGAGCTCCTCCTCTCACCCCCAGCTAGGTGCGTTTGCTTATTGACCTTTTCATGCTGATACCCCCGGTAGTTCAAAGGTCAGTTTTGTCATTTTCCATTGGTTGGGGAAAAATTAGAGGGGGACCTGTTTTTCCAAGCCCACAACTTGTTTTGGGACTCTCTACTACCTGTGCCCAAGCCTTTTGCTACGCCTGGACACTCCTTTTAGACAAACTTGTTTGTCTCTTACGTGTCACGCGCTTTTAATAGCTTTGGGTTTGGGGTTGAAAAGAAAGGGTCCTAAAAAAAAAGAATGGCCCCAAGTTGATCCCTTTGGTTTCCTCCGAAAGATACAAGCCTGCAGAGCCCCCTTTCAGGAAGAGCTCAAGGTTTGCAACAACCAGAGCTGCACCCCCGGCACCTGCAAGGACAGGGCAGCTTTGAAATTTGAGAAGGTTCGATGTTTGTTTGGGTGTTGGAAGGATAAATGTTGATAAATGGTTGTTTGGTTCCATCCATGACCTCACTGGTAGTTTTGCATCCACGGATCAAGCTGTTGAGGCAGCATGTTGTGCAAGTATCACTGCAAGTAGTTGGTGGAGGGAAGCATTGGCGGTTCGATGGAGAGAGGTGTGGCCGACAGATGGCTCCACAAGGAAAAGTGTGCCCTTTTTGTTTGGATGTGCGTGTGATCACTTCTATTGAAAGCCGTTTGGTTCCAGCACAACCTCCGCCGCCACATTTGCCATGGGTAACAACCGGCAACAACTATTGTAAGGATTCCTATCAAATTGATAGGAGCCAGGACCCACCAAAAAAGCTTCATCCCCACTTCTCAGAGGGCTCTTTGAGATTGATGGGTTGTGAATTCGGCCTTCACACCACTCTCCAGACTCAGCTTGAAGTGGCCACCAGAAATGGTACTTCCCAGGTCCGTGCCCTCAATGCAGGCCAGGTGTCGCGAGGCCCATGGAGAGAGCTAGGGATAATCGCCGGCGGTTGGCTGAGGGTCTTTCGCCAAACCACGGCAGGACGGTGAATGGGGCTCCTGGCAAGAGTGGGGCCGCTGCTCTGCCACGTGTTCATCGAGCTTCCGATCACGGAAGAGAGACATCGATGTTGCTCCCAACCACTGCGGCAAGGCTCCCACGGGGCTGCAGGAGGAGTTCGAGCCCTGCGACTTCCTGGCTGCCTGTCCTGCGCTGGAGGTAGTAGACTGCTCGGTGTCAGATTGGGCAGAGTGGTCGGACTGCAGCTGCAGCTGCGACGGGGTCCGGGAGCGGAACCGCTTCGTGGCGCACTACGCCAAGCACGGCGGCCAGCCCTGTCAGGAGGATCTCAGGGAGATCGAGGCGTGCAACCCCAGCGTGGGGGAGCACCAGCCTCTCGGCTGCCCAGACCGTTTGTCCGCCGTGCCCGTGGACTGCGTCTTGGGGCAGTGGGCACCTTGGACGGACTGTTCCGTCAGCTGTGGCGGCGGCCAGCACAGCCGCCATCGCCTGATCGCAACGAAGCCCTCGGGTGGAGGGGAGGGCTGCAACGGCGTGCTGGCAATCACAGAGCCATGCTACCAGCCTCAGTGCAGTGATGCCAAGTACCAGGCATGGGCCAGTTCTTATCACCGTTTTCCAAGAACGTCGGAACTTGTTGCACCTGTGCCATCTTGTCTTTGTTTTGTTCAACTGCATGTTAAACAACGTGTGTGTGTGTGTGTGTGTGCCACCACTGCCAAGGGGATGTTGTTTTCCCTTTGAGAAGACGTATTTCAACTGGTTGCGTCACTGTGGAGGCTTGAAAGGATGCTACAGTGCACCCACCCATTAATTATTATAATATTATATGAGCCACGGACAAAACACACGAAGACCACTTTATCAAGGCGGGGAACGTTTTTGCATAACACATGCCAAAACCATGGAAAACGATAAGGTCTCCCCCAAAAACGATAACCCTTAGCTAACACACGGCTCTACAATAACCCCTGCAGTTGCAACTTAGCTAGGGTGGGACCCTTGCGTGGCCACCGTAAAACGAGAAGGCGAGTCGCCACTTTCGAGCTAGAGCTGCCAAGGTGTGCTTCGTAAATACGACACTTGTACTGAGAAGTTGCGATTTTCGAGCTGGAGCTGCGGAAGTGTACTTCGCGTACTAGACTTGTGCTACAAAGTTCTGATTTTCGAGCTGGAGATGCGGAAGTGTACTTCGCGTACTAGACTTGTACTACAAAGTTGCGATTTTCGAGCTGGAGATGCGGAAGTGTACTTCGCGTACTAGACTTGTACTACAAAGTTGCGACTTTCGAGCTGGAGCTGCGGAAGTGTACTTCGCGTACTAGACTTGTACTACAAAGTTTCGATTTTCGAGCTGGAGCTGCGGAAGTGTACTTCGCGTACTAGACTTGTACTACAAAGTTGCGATTTTCGAGCTGGAGCTGCGGAAGTGTACTTCGCGTACTAGACTTGTACTACAAAGTTGCGATTTTCGAGCTGGAGCTGCGGAAGTGTACTTCGCGTACTAGTGACTTGTACTACAAAGTTGCGATTTTCGAGCTGGAGATGCGGAAGTGTACTTCGCGTACTAGACTTGTACTACAAAGTTGCGATTTTCGAGCTGGAGCTGCGGAAGTGTACTTCGCGTACTAGACTTGTACTACAAAGTTTCGATTTTCGCGCTGGAGATGCGGAAGTGTACTTCGCGTACTAAACTTGTACTACAAAGTTGCGACTTTCGAGCTGGAGCTGCGGAAGCATACTTCGCGTACTAGACTTGTACTACAAAGTGTCGACTTTCGAGCTGCAGATGCGGAAGTGTACTTCGCGTACTAGACTTGTACTACAAAGTTGCGCTTTTCGAGCTGGAGCTGCGGAAGTGTACTTCGCGTACTAGACTTGTACTACAAAGTTGCGATTTTCGAGCTGGAGCTGCGCAAGTGTACTTCGCGTACTAGACTTGTTCTACAAAGTTCTGATTTTCGAGCTGGAGATGTGGAAGTGTACTTCGCGTACTAGACTTGTACTACAAAGTTGCCATTTTCGAGCTGGAGATGCGGAAGCGTACTTCGCGCACTAGACTTGTACTACAAAGTTTCGATTTTCGAGCTGGAGCTGCGGATGTGTACTTCGCGTACTAGACTTGTACTACAAAGTTGCGATTTTTGAGCTGGAGCTGCGGAAGTGTACTTCGCTTACTACACTGGTTCTACAAAGTTGCGATTTTCGAGCTGGAGATGCGGAAGTGTACTTCGCGTACTAGACTTGCGCTACAAAGTTGCGATTTTCGATCTGGAGATGCGGAAGTGTACTTCTCGTACTAGACTTGTACTACAAAGTTGCGATTTTTGAGCTGGACTACAAAGTTGCGGTTTTCGATCTGGAGCTGCGGAAGTGTACTTGGCGTACTAGACTTGTACTACAAAGTTGCGAATTTCGAGCTGGAGCTGCGGAAGTCTACTTCGCGTACTAGACTTGTACTACAAAGTTGCGAATTTCGAGCTGGAGATGCGGAAGTGTACTTCGCGTACTAGACTTGTACTACAAAGTTGCGATTTTCGAGCTGGAGCTGCGGAAGTGTACTTTGCGTCTCGCACTACAAAGTTGCGATTTTCGAGCTGGAGCTGCGGATGTGTACTTCGCGTACTAGACTTGTACTACAAAGTTTCGATTTTCGAGCTGGAGCTGCGGAAGTGTACTTCGCGTCTTGCACTACAAAGTTGCGATTTTCGAGCTGGAGATGCGGAAGTGTACTTCGCGTACTAGACTTGTACTACAAAGTGTTGTTTTTCGATCTGGAGATGTGGAAGTGTACTTCGCGTACTAGACTTGTACTACAAAGTTGCGATTTTCGAGCTGGAGTGTGCTTCGCGTACTAGACTTGTACTACAAAGTTGCGATTTTCGAGCTGGAGCTGCGGAAGTGTACTTCGCGTATTAGACTTGTACTACAAAGTTTCGCTTTTCGAGCTGGAGATGCGGAAGTCTACTTCGCGTACTAGACTTGTACTCCAAAGTTGCGATTTTCGCAGCTGGAGCTGCGGAAGTGTACTTCGCGTACTAGACTTGTACTACAAAGTTACGATTTTCGAGCTGGAGATGCGGAAGTGTACTTCGCGTACTAGACTTGCGCTACAAAGTTGCGATTTTCGAGCTGGAGATGCGGAAGTGTACTTCTCGTACTAGACTTGTACTACAAAGTTGCGATTTTCGAGCTGGAGATGCGGAAGTGTACTTCGCTTACTACATGGTGCTACAAAGTTGCGATTTTCGAGCTGGAGCTGCGGAAGTGTACTTGGCGTGCTAGACTTGTACTACAAAGTTGCGAATTTCGAGCTGGAGCTGCGGAAGTCTACTTCGCGTACTAGACTTGTACTACAAAGTTGCGAATTTCGAGCTGCTGATGCGGAAGTGTACTTCGCGTACTAGACTTGTACTACAAAGTTGCGATTTTTGAGCTGGAGATGCGGAAGTGTACTTCGCGTACTAGACTTGCACTACAAAGTTGCGATTTTGGAGCTGGAGATGCGGAAGTGTACTTCTCGTACTGGACT
This sequence comes from Effrenium voratum, assembly GCA_963377175.1. Lineage (NCBI taxonomy): Eukaryota > Dinophyceae > Suessiales > Symbiodiniaceae > Effrenium > Effrenium voratum. The sequence continues at coordinate 273,643 of CAUJNA010003498.1, read as the reverse complement.
TGTACTACAAAGTTGCGATTTTCGAGCTGGAGATGCGGAAGTGTGCCTTGCGTACTAGACTTGTACGAGCCGGATCTGCCAAAGTTCGAAAACACTGTAAAACGATAAGGTCTCCCCCAAAAACGATAACGTTCAAAAAGTACTAGGGCCAAGTAAAGTGTTTCGTCCGCTCCTCATATATACATACATAAATATATATATATATATATACACATGGTACCGCCCCCCCATACAAAAACCTTTTTTTTTATTTATTTTTTTTTGGGGGGGAGCATTTTTTATTTTATCCCTGCAGGATTGCGAGCTGGCGCCCTGGACCGAGTGGAGCGGATGCTCGGGGTGCCGGGGCCAGAAGCGCCGGCACAGGTCCATCATGAAGCTGCCGGAGGTGGGCTGCGGATCGCGTTGCCTGAGTCCACTTTGAGAGTCACATAACACGAATCCTGTGTTTCCAAACCCTCTGATTGTGATGATCATTGAAATTATGTTGATTGTTAATATTAATATGGCTGCAAGTCAATTTATAAGGTCCGGAACAGGGTCCGGAACCCACATGCGATCCAGACCTCCGTTCCAGACCTTGCCTAGAAACATGTCCAGACCTTCCGTTCCAGACCTTGTTTATGTATTTATGTCTAGTTTAGAGTATTTACGGTAAGGTGATTTGGTAGGTTATTGACTCCCCCCTTTGTTTTGCCAAATGCTGCGCGTTAAGGCTGGTGTTCGAGAGAAGCCTGAGGTGCTAACGATGGGGTTTGCTTGTCGAGCTTTGGTGGTTGGGGCTGCGTGGCTTGTAATCATTGGGACTTGGATGGAATTAAGCAGCGGTCCTGTTGACAGATGTGTTTTTGGAACGGCCTGTGAATGTTAAGGGTCAACCCCGCCGCAATCTGTTCGATACGATACGGTAACGGTTCGATACCGCTCTCGGTCGTCACATTGTTGAAACGACCATGTTTACATGCAGCTTGCTACCAAGTGCAAGCCACTCGCGTAACCGTTCCAGACCCCGTTCCAGACCCGTTCCAGACCCGTTCCAGACGTGTTCCAGACACAGCGGAGCAATTTGCCACCAAGTCCACATGCACAGTAGCTACGCTTCTTACGCGGCCCGCCATGCCGCCGAAGAAGCCTTCAAGGAGGTGCCGTATCGTACGGCCGCGCGCCCCTGATCGCTTCATCCATCCATCTACCCATTCATTCATTCATCCATCCATCTATCCATCTTACACTAAAGGAACGAGCAAAAGGCTAAACACTCTCGTCATAAAATATGTCTTCGGCGATTTCGCGTTGCTTGTTTTGTATTTTTCCTCAGGAACGATTTAGCGAAGCCCCAAAAACGATAACGTCGCATGACGTGCAACTGGCGCTTCGCGCTTCTATTTTGCACTGTGTGAGCATTTTTTTGCCCCAGGCTGTAAGTTGCCATGACAGCTCCTGTCAATGCTCCTCGGCAATGCATGGGCACATGTGTGCACGAGATGGGCCCACCCAGATGGATCGCTAACGCACCCGCGCACACGCACACGCACAGGCGCCCGCAGGCACCGGCGCACGCTGCGACCTTCGAGCTGGAGCTGCCAAAGTGTAACTTGCGTACTGCGCTGGTACTGAAAGTTGCGAATTGCGACCTGGAAGTTGCAGCCAGCAAGCAAAGCCGCCAATGCTTGGGAGCATGAAGCATAGTCTAGTCCGCTGATCACATGACTACCGCAAGGTAGAAGAGGCTCTTGTGCGCTTGCTTGGCTCTAGCTTATAGCAAGTTTGTTTTTTTCGTGACACTACACGCGCCCAGAACGATACCCAAAACGACACCCTACTCCGTGAACGTCCCGGAGCAGCCAATGTGAGGCCTACCTAGTGCGTTTGCTTTTTCAACCACACGCGCAGCTCCTTCAGCGCACATCCTTCCACGCACACAAAGGGCCCGCAACGGGCCAGGCCGCGGACGCCTTGGCGGGCTTGCGCTTGCTCCTCAGAGATCTGCTGCTGCAGGAGGATGGGAAGGCCTAACTTGCCCGAGCAGATCTGTGATCCGGAAGGCTTTGGAGAAGAGCCCGAGCTCCAAGAGTGCTGCCGCAGAAATTGCTCACTGCAGGGGGTTCGCCGGGCACTTTCCAAATCCGCACGGCGTCGCAGGGAGGGCGCTTTGACACGCGCAATCCTCGCAGAGGGTTCATTGGGCGCTTTGCGCGCTCGCGAGACCCGAGCAGAGGGTTCTTCGGGCACTGCACCCACGCGCGAAACGCGGAGAACCATAGGGGACTCGTTTAAAGTAGAATGAATACAGCCCACACAGCAAATATTGACGCTGGCTCATGAGTCACGGTCAAAATATGCGTCGATCACTTTATCAAGGCGGGGTTGGTCTTTGGGTTCCGGAACTGCACGCCTTGTTTTTAGGTGACACGCCCCACCGGACCCGTGGAGGCGTTTCTTTTTGGAGGGTGGGGGGGGGGGGGATGACAGCGACCATGTCCATGTGGAGGCGTTTCTTTTTTGAGGGGTGGGGGGGGGGGGGGGGATGACAGCGACCATGACCATGTTGCCAGACCCGGCAGGCGCGGCTTTGGTGTCTTCTGCGTGTGGCGGGGGGGGGAAGAGGCGGGCGAACTGCGCCCCCGCAGGCACGAGTTTGGCTGGAGCAGGGCATGTGGCATGTGGCAAGCGGAGTGATGGGCACTTCAAAAGCAAACCGCATGAATACACACACAAACATCCCATCCAACAACAACAACAACGTCAACAACAACAACACACGCACGTCCTTACTTTCGCACTTCGTTGGGCACCCATGGAGTCGGTCTTGGAGCCAGTCGCACTGCTTATTCTGCTACGCCTGGCACGGGTGTCGTTGCCTCCTGGTTTGGATGGCTGGCGGGCACGCAGCAGATTGATCGCTGCTGGCATCACTTGAAAAATATCATGCCCAGTAAGATGAAGAGCCGCGGTCCCAGCGGCCTGATCAACAGTCGCCTGTGGACGAGAGCATACCAATTCTTGTATAGACGGTCTTTGTGTGCCTGACATATTAAACATGTGGTCTCTGTGGCAAAGAGATAAAACAAGCAGTGCCCGATGCCAGCATGTCAATGCATGAAAGCTGCTGTTAGATACAAACGAACTTTTTGGCACCTTGCGGCATGCTCCTTCAGCAGATTTGAATGGTAAACGCGCGTTTTTGCGCGGGTCCTGCTGAGCGTGCGACCTTGTTTTTGTGGTTGCCGGAAGGGCAAAACCATACCCACAAGCCAGCCAAACCATACCCACAAGCCACTGGACACTCAAGATGCGCCTATTAGGTGCTTTTGACCAAAGCTACACTCCCCGGCTTGTTACTCAAAACTGCGTTCCCCGGCTTGCTATTTGGAGGTTGCTGGAAGGGCCAAAGTAATTTTGGAGTGTCGAAAACACCTTTTCGGATCATTCGCGGGGTGTCAACTGCATTCTGGGCCACCGATTGCTCTCCTTCCTACTGCTCATGCTTCTTGCTTGCACCCGCAGGCGCCACAGTCGGCACGCCAAACCATACCCAAAAGTAATTTTGGAGCGTCGAAAACACCTTTTCGGATCACTCGGGAGTGTGAACAGCATTCTGGGCCACCGATTGCTCTCCTTCCTACTGCTCATGCTTCTTGCTTGCACCCGCAGGCGCCACAGCCGGCACGCCAAACCATACCCAAAAGTAATTTTGGAGCGTCGAAAACACCTTTTCGGATCACTCGAGGAGTGTGAACTGCATTCTGGGCCACCGATTGCTCTCCTTCCTACTGCTCATGCTTCTTGCTTGCACCCGCAGGCGCCACAGTCGGCACGCCGAACCATACCCAAAAGTAATTTTGGAGCGTCGAAGACACCTTTTCGGATCATTCGCGGAGTGTGAACTGCATTCCGGGCCACCAAAGTACTGCTTGCTCTCCTTCCTAGTGCTCACGCTTCTTGCTTGCGCCCGCAGGCGCCACGGTCGGCGTGCCAAAGCATACCCAAAAGTAATTTTAGAGGGTCGAAAACACCTTTTCGGATCATTCGGGGGGTGTGAACTGCATTCTGGGCCACCGATTGCTCTCCTTCCTACTGCTCATGCTTCTTGCTTGCACCCGCAGGCGCCACAGTCGGCACGTCAAACCATACCCAAAAGTAATTTTAGAGCGTCGAAAACACCTTTTCGGATCATTCGGGGGGTGTGAACTGCATTCTGGGCTGCCGATTGCTCTCCTTCCTACTGCTCATGCTTCTCGCTTGCACCCGCAGGCGCCACAGTCGGCACGCCAAACCATACCCAAAGGTAATTTTAGAGCGTCGAAGACACCTTTTCGGATCATTCGGGGGGTGTGAACTGCATTCTGGGCTGCCGATTGCTCTCCTTCCTACTGCTCATGCTTCTCGCTTGCACCCGCAGGCACCACAGTCGGCGCGCCAAACCATACCCAAAAGTAATTTTGGAGCGTCGAAAACACCTTTTCGGATCACTCGAGGAGTGTGAACTGCATTTTTGGCCACCGAAGTACTGCTTGCTCAAAACGATACCCAAAACGACACCGAAACCACACCCCTCGTGCTCGCATGGTGCTTCTGTGCTTCGAGTTGTTTATAAGTCTCGCTTGCAACTACCAAGTCACCGGACAGCAGTCCGGGCTGCGAGGCGCACGCACGCAACGTGTAGCTGGTTTTGGCACATGCCCTGGACTGAGAGAATATGGGCAAAATTTTCTGGTTTTGGAGGGCTGTCTGAACGATACTCTGAACGATACCTCAACGACACCCGGAAAGCACAAAAGGCGGGCCACCGCTTACCCATCAATCAGTGGTGGTCAGCGTGTGGGCCCTGCTCCACCTCCCATGCTTGTGGGCGGTCGGGAACCAGCGTCAAAAAGCATGTCATGGAGCTTGTGGGGAGGCGCAGCATCTACGCCTGCCTTCCTGCCTTCCTGCCTTCCTGCCTTCCTGCCTTCCTGCCTTCCTGCCTTCTTCCCTTGCTCCCTTCCTTCTTCTTCTGCCCTGCCTCCCTTCCTCTTCTGCCCTGCCTCCCTTCCTCTTCCTCCCTTCCTCTTCCTCCCTTCCTCTTCCTCCCTTCCTCTTCCTCCCTTCCTCTTCCTCCCTTCCTCTTCCTCCCTTCCTCTTCCTCCCTTCCCTTCCACCCTCCTTTTTCCCTTGCCCCATCCTTCCTTGCTCCCTTACTCCCTGGATTCCTTTATCCCTTCCTCCCCATCCTTCTTCCCTTCGTCCTTTCTCCTCCTGCTTTCTCTTCCTCCCAGTTTCTTTTCCTCTGCTCTCTTCCTCCATTCTTTCTCTTTCCCCCTTCCACCCTTCCTTGACATAAACACACCAGTGTCTGAAACATTGCAGAACGATATAGCGAAGCCCCCGCCCAAAGTAGTCTTAGGTTTTGCCTCTCGCTCACGTGCTTGAGGACTCCACACATGTCTTCCCAGAGGTCCGGAACAACCAGCCTTACGTAACTCGTTCCAGACGTCCGCGTCACCGCGGAACGTTCCACACCAGAATATTGACCCACACCCATATGTGTAATCAGGAAATGCATGAATACTCCTTTTTGCTGTACCAGTTCCATGTTTACCCTATAAGTTAAATGCAGGTGTAGTTGTCACATTAATATCTTCAATAAAGGAAAGGGGAAACCTTTTGCGGGAAACAACTCAAATCTACAGCACGGCCCATGTGGTACGGGTTAAACACGAGTTCGGTACGGGTTAAATACGGGTTCGGCAAAGCCGAGATTTGCGCAAAACATAGGGGCTGCTATTATTGGGGGAGAAACGAAACCGAGGCTTGCGTGTCCGGTTTGGAACGGCAGGGAATGCTAAAGCATGTATAGTCGGTTTTGACCTGGCGACTGCCAGACTGATAATTAATTCATTTTCTGCAGAGCAAGCCGAATCCTTGCTCCCCCTTTAAAGTGGCGGCTTGCGTCCAGCTGGGGGGGTACGACATACGTATAGCTACCCACGCGGACAAGGTTTGGAGTAAGCAGGCTTTTCGTTGCCATACCGTTGGGATTTGAGCGAATTTTGCAAGCAGGTGTTCGGAGAGGGGTGCTGGCCTGCGTAACTCGTAACTCGGTGTGGTGTTGGGGTTTGGGTCAACATGGTTTGCTCAAAAGATGCCATTTTGACGTGTTGCATCCTATTCCGTCCCACTGGAAATTTTACATGCCATGCAGCGTCCTAGGGGGATTTGCTGCCTCCCACGTGATGCTTTTGCTGAAAAGACGGACATCTGGAATCTTGACATGCTACGTGCCATGCGTTTTTGTGTAGCACACCTGCACCGACATCTCTGACTTCATGAACGCGCTGCGTCCCATGCAGGTTTGCTTGTATAGATCGTCACGCGCTGTCATGCAATCGAAGTCAATCCCGTTCTCTGTTTTTGAAACCCCGAAAAATCGAAGATCTATCGCAAGACTTGCTGGTGCTCGGTATGGCCCAGGTTGTTGGGAATGAACCTTCCAAGGAAATTATAGCAGATGGTGTACAGAGGTCATTCCCTCATTCCCTGATAACCAGCAAGCATTTCCAGGGGTGAGGGGGATCCAACCATAAGCCTTGGAGCTTGATTTTTCCCTCCACTCGTCTCAGGGGCCAAAACTCTTCGACTTCCAGTCGACCCCGAGTCGTTTCCATGGCAGGTGCTGGGCCGGCAGTGCCCGGCCGCCACACTCAAGGAGTCCACCGCCTGCAGCCTGGGAGTGGGATGCGTGGAGGACACCTCCTACTGCGTATGGTCAGCCTGGACGGGGGCCACCAGCTGCTTCGGGCACCTCCTTGAAGCCCAAAAGGGGAAGTGAGGAATTCGAAGGAAGGTTTATATGGCAGGTTTTTTTTTGTGTGTGTGGAGAACATGCAATCATCATTTTCACATATACAGACATGTTAAAATATACAAGAAATAAATCACTCAATACATGTGCATGAGTGGTTGCAACCTCCATCATGACAGATAACTTTTAACACCAGAGGAGGATCGGGATGTGGGCAGTGCACAATATATATATATATATAGATCTACATATACATATATATATATATGCATATACACACATGTGGTCGTTGTCACACCATGTTGATGTTGTTTTGCCTTTCTTTTCTTGGGGTGGGTGAGGGAATGGGGGGAAAGTAGTTGTTTTCGGATTGTGTTTCTCCTCAGACAGGAAGCCTTGAATTCCGAGGTACGGCGCAAGTACGGCCCTGCGGTCACGGACGCTGCAGGTTTCGCACGATCGGCCGTTCGAGGGCGCCCTCTTCAAGGTCTTGGGGGATTCCGCCGCCTGCTCCAACATGGCGCAGGTGAATGTGACCGCATGCCCAGGGCACGGCCTGCAGTGCGTACCGCTGGACTGCGCGTTTTCCAGCTGGAGCGAGTGGGCGCAGGCGACGTCCTTCATGTGTGAGCGGCACCGTACTGTGCAGACCCGCAACAACGAGTGTGGGAAGGGCTGCCAGGGCGCGCTGGAGGAGACCAAGGTGTGCGAGGTGGAGACGCCAGTCGACTGCAAGCTGGGGGAGTGGCAGGACTGGAGCTTCTGCGACAAGGACGACCCTACGGGCCAGAAGTACCGCTTCCGAAAAGTGGTCCAGGAGCCCAAGGGTGGCAGCCCATGCAGCGGCAGCCTGCACCAGACCAGCCCCTGCAGCTCCAGTGAGGACCCTGTGGACTGCGAGCTAAGCCCCTGGGCCGATTGGGCCAGCTGCAGCGAGAGCTGCGGACGGGGCTGGCAGGCCCGCAATCGGATGGTGCTCGCTGTCGCGATGGGTGGTCAGAGGTGGGGAGGCTATGAACAGAGCGGAGTTTCTTCAAAACAAGAAGCTGCGAAAGAGCTACCATCCAGAAAAAGAGACACACCTTTTTGTGTTTTTAAACAAGATTCGTACGTAGGCCCCAATCCCTCTTTCTCTTCCACGCTATCTCAGTGGCGACACGCCAGGGTCGTTTGAACTTTGACACAGGTGTGAGGACAAGCTGAAGGAGATCCAGCCATGCACCACTTATTGCACCAACTACTTCCAAGAGCCAGTGGACTGTGTCCTGGGCGAGTGGGGTCAATGGGGCCACTGCGATCAGGAGGGGCGTCAAAAACATGCGATGAAACTCCGTCGAATGCCATATGAATTATCTTGTTACGACACCAAGAAATGGAGCCCTTGGCATCTCGAAAATCTGGTGATGTGTTGCCTAAAAGCGGTTGGATCAAACGAATCCAGCTAACTGGGCGGCAAAGCGCCAGGGGCCAGGCGCTCAACGACGTGAGCGGCGCACAAAACCCTGAAATTTGCCATTTTATTAGGTGATCCTTCTAATTACCTGCTTCAACAGGGTTTATCGGAATCCATTATGTGCAGCTTGATAACTTTTTCACCATGTTAGTAGAAACCAGAGTCAATGGTTTTTGGGGCACTGTTCACGTTGGACAACACTTTGGAACAGAACAAGACACTTCCATTCTGAAATTGCAGCGAGTCAATGAGATGCTCCATTGTGTTGGCATTTTTGCATTTTTTTTCTCAATGGCAACACAGGGGGTTTGTTTTCCCTGTCGGTGCCCGGTGGAGCCTTCCCCCCCAGGCGGGCCTTCGGTACCGGGAGCGGCACATGTTGAACCCGGCCATCCACGGGGGCGCGGGCTGCCAGGGGAACCTGCTGGAGGCGGAAGCCTGCGACCTCAGAAAGGTGGACTGCGAGGCCGTCCGGGAACGGGGCCGGACCTCTGGGAATCAACGACCTGACCAATGGACCAACTTGTTTGTTGAAAGGAAAACAAAGATGTAACTCTCCTGCAAGCCTTGCGCGAGGTGTCGCCGTGGGTGGAGTGGAGCCCGTGCGACCGCAGCTGTGGCACAGGCCAGGTGAAGCGACAGCGGCAGATCATCACCTTCCCGGCGAACGGGGGGGAGCTGTGCCCCAGCGAGCTCATCCAAACCACAGGCACAACAGGGTCCAAATTGGGGAAGCGGGCCACGGGGGTTTTGCTGAAGAGGATTGAAGCTGACTGAGAGGCCGTGAGCAAAGTTGGGCCTTGTGCTTTTGGTGCTGACAACCCAAGAATTCTTGAACACCGGAGGCTGCAACCTGGGCTATTGCCCCACCACCAACTGCGAAGAGTCCCAGTGGACCGAGTGGAGCCACTGCTCCGTCACCTGTGGGGTGGGCCAAGAGACGCGGACCAGGGAGATCGCCAATCTCAGGCGCCAAACCGGGGATGCGCCGCAACTTTCACAGCTCCCATCCATTGTATGGTTGCCAACTTCCAAGAGTTTCTTGAGACCCGGGGTTCTGGAGTTTTGTTGGTGGTTCATGTACAGCAGGGAGCAGCCTTGGGATGAAACAACACTTTGAATAAAACTGCGGGCGGGGGGGGGGGGGAGGGAGGGTGTCTCGTTTTAAGGGAACGCTGATATTTGTTTACAGTATGGACGCTGATATTTAGTTTTACGCTGATAGTTTTTAAGGGACGCTGCTATATGGTCAAAAGTTAAAAGAGACACCCGGTGCGAGTTGAGCTCTTCGCAGGTCCTCGGCCGGGGAGGGCTGTGAGAGCCCCACCGCGGAGAGCCGGGAGTGCCATCAGAACCCCTGCAGCAGCAAGGACTGCGAGGCGCGCGCCCGAGAAGGAAATCTGGGCCAGTCGGGTACCCGTTTTGGGGGCGTTTTACAGGGGAACCGAAGGGAACAGCCCTATTTTTGTCAAAAGACAGCCCCCAAGCATCCGAGAAGGAACCTTTGCCGGGAAGTAGAAACTTCTATGTTTGTCAGCCCTTTTTCTTTCCATACTCTTTGTTTTGAAGGGACTTGCCGCTTGTTTCATTCGTCCCACCCACAAAGAGCTAAGTGTTTCTGGATTTTCTGGGCCGAGCCGGATCGTGACATTAGGCGGGGGGATTGGATTGTGCAACTAGGCAGGGGGTTGCATAAGTGGCTGTGGGTCAAAACCAATGGGATCCCATTCTGTGGTAGGTGAAATCACCACTGATTTTAGCCTATTTTAGTGCGGATTGGGATGTTCACTGGGGGTACGGGATTTTGACCCATGGCCATATAAATATGTTCTGGGATGTGGATTCCCTCAAACACATGGTTTTGGGTTTCCTATGGTACAGGTCTATTCGGTTCTGTCGTCGGTTTCCAGGTGTCGGGCTGGACGGCCTGGAGCAGCTGCAGCGCCACTTGCGGCGGAGGCGCATGGGGGGGGTCTTGGGGGGGTGGGGGAATGGAAGTAGGGGAAGCTGTTTTGTAAGTTGTTTTTTGGTTACAAGAAGAGGTGTTGTGTGTCACTTGGATGTGCTGCTTTGTCGTGTTTCGTTTGTTTTTCTGTTGCTGGGATGTGTGATTGATTGTCCCCTCCACGGACATATAGTTGAAAACCCAAAGCTGGAAAGGGAAAGCAGAAGGAGCTCGAACGGACTTCTGTTTATAGGGGAACCGCAAGCATATCGTGATCCAAGTTTGAGGATGGGAGGGATAGCAAGGGAAAAAGGAAGAGAAGCGGAAGGGGAAGGAGGCGGATAACATACGCATGCTGGCACGCAAATCGGCATGGGGGACGTGGGAGTTCCAGATGAACAAGCAACTGGAAGAGCGATTCTAAGACTTATCCGCTCTACCCAAGAATGAGTAAGGACCATTAAATGGGTTGCAGGGGTGGAATCCGGGCAAGTTCGATGCTCTGGGCCCGTTTCGACAGGAGGGCCCACCCACCGGGGGGGGGGGAGGGATCCAATGCCCTGAGGCCATCACACGCGGCACCGCATGATTCTGCAGCTCCCACAGCACGCGGGGAATCTGTGCGAGGCAACGCCTCTAGAGGAGATGGCCGCCTGCAATGGCCAGTCTTGCGTGAAGCAGGCGGGGGCCATGTCCCCAATGTGGGCTGTGGGTCAAAACCTATGGGATCCCATTCTGGGGTAGGTGAATTCAGCACCCATTTTAGAACCTATTTTGGTGGGGCTTGGGATGTTCACTGGGGGTACGGGATTTGACCCAAAGCCATGTCCATACGGGGGTATTTCCATCTCCAATACCAGAATGGGGAGCCCCCCTTTCCGGCGATTCTTGTGGGATCGCATTGTCCCAACACCTTACAGGGGTCCCTTAAAAAATGTCACTTCTCATTGTTAGATACTGTGGAGATAAGTCAAGAGGAAATCACTTTGGAGAGCCCTGGTAGTTTGTCCGCCCGGATAGAGTGGTGGAGAAGCGATGCACAACGCGGAAGCAGGATTCTGACGGGTGTCTTTCAACAGGGCTATTTTGACTTGCACTAAAGCACACAAAGTTGAATCCTTTCTTTGGCAGGACAAGTTCCTCCAACTTGGGGGGGGGGGGGGGCGGCGGCTCCTTTGATTCTCCTTCAAAACACCCCCAAAAAGGCCAAGAAAAGGAACCCTCAAAAACGGCACCGCTGTGTGTTTCATGCAGGCATCTGTCACAATGACCTCTTCGGGTGTACCTCCTAATAGCTCCAACCTATATAACCCATAAATGCATAGGCATACATAGCTGGCATACAGCAAATCGGGGGGAATCACTATTGAATTGGGGTGCAACCCGTACACCCTCCCAACATTCTTCGTGATGCCCCAAGAAAAAGGGCCCCCCTTTAGGTGTGCATTGACGGCCAGTGGAACGACTGGGCGCAGTGGACCCCTTGCTCGGTGTCCTGTGGCGGGGGCACCACCTTCCGTGTGCGGCACATCGGAGTGGCGGCCAACGACTGCGGCAAGGCGGTGGAGGGCTTATCCAGAGACGACGCCTTCTGCAACACTGAGCCGTGCAAGGAGATCATGGATTGCCCCGCGACCACCATGGGGCTGTGGTGGTCAAAACCGTTTTGGGATCAAATTTTGGGGTAGGTGAATTCACCGCCCATTTTGGAACCTAGTTTAGTGGGGATTGGGATGTTCACTGGGGGTACAGGATTTTGACCCATGGCCACATGGCTTGGTGAAAGCTCGCAATATGGTCAAGTTGGGGGGACCCACCAAGTTTCTCGAAAATAAAACAGCAGGACTCACAAATTGTCCCTTAGCCCTGAATATTTTTGCACGTGGCTCACACGATCCTTCTGGGGCCGCGGGTTTTGCATGTATCGATATAATCATAGAATCACTAGCAAAGACATGTCACTCTCCATATATCAACATACGTAGAGGACAGGTACAGCGTGCCAAACTGATGTGGCACATGTACTAGGGCCAGGGGGTGCCCAGGATTAATTTTTGTGTGGTTGTTGCGGCATCTTTGTGGGTTTGCAGGTTTGCGTATATTGTATAGTTGCATTGCACTGGAAAGCCGACGAATTGCAATGGATTGCAATGGATTTCAATGGCGGCTTCCCTGTGCCGGAATCGTTCTTTTTCAATATTCACTTGTGTTACTTGCTGCTTCCAGGTTGAGGCAACGTGGGCCGCGCGCGCAGCTTGCAACCAAGGCATCATTTCGGACTGGGAGGATTGGACGGACTGCTCGGCATCTTGCGACGGCGTGCAACGACGCGAGCGCAAGATCCTGCAGCACGGCACTGAAGGAGGCGCGGCCCTTCTCGTGGAGCGCGTCAGGTGACGTCAGGTGGCTCTGTCGAGCTGTCTAGAACGTAGTGAATCAGTTTAACGTGTCTTGATTAGCGTCATTACTGGGTTGTGGGTCAAACATATGTAGCCAAAATGGAGCCCTGGTAAATGGACACATGGACTAATATTTGCGGTCCCTGGTGGCTTTATTTTGACCCATACCCACGTAGCATCATTGCGGGTGATTTGTTGCGCTTTGTTGCGAGGCGTTCTTTGCGAGGGAGTCCTCCACGAGAGGCAGCCGTGCAATCCTGGGCTGTTGGACATCTACCCCACGGGCTGTGGTGTGGGCGTTCCCCAGGACCGTGGGGCGGGCATGGGCGAAGTAGTCTCCATCGTGTGGTTTTTGTGGGGTGCCAATGCCTACCTCGGGTACCCTTGCCTTCAGAACCCGTGGGACCTGGCACTCGGTGTCAGCGACTTTGCCACAGCTTCCCATGGGGCTAAGAGCCCGAGGCACCCTTGCAAGGCCTTGTGCCCTATGGCTCCAAGCTTGAATAGGAACACCCCAAAAATCGTTGGACATAGAGGCTTCGTCTTCTTGAGGCTACCCCTATTGGCTTTGTTTAAAGTGCAACCACAGGGGACACCCCATTTTCGTGGTCTAAGACACGCCAGGCCGGATCCGCCGATCCGCAGGACTGTGAGATGAACGAGTGGTCAGATTGGTCGCACTGCAGCGCAACCTGCGGAGGTGGGGGGTTCACTCTGGTGCACTCCAAAATGTTGGAGAGCTTTTTGACCTGAATCATGATACAAAGGGAGAGGATGTTGGTCATGGATGAGCATCCCATACTTGGCTTCACTGTGCTCTAATTAGAGTCCGTGGTTATCACAAAGGTAAATCAATGATGTCGCCCTCAGTGTGGCTATCATGTGAACTGAACACGCGTGGCTTGATCATTGACGTGGCGAAAACCTGAGATGAAAACTGCGAGCCGCTTGGAATCTCCATCCGGAGCAGGCGGTGTCCACGTGAAGCGGCGCTCCGTCCTGAAGGCCGGCTTAGGGCTGAGACATGCTTTCGTTGCTTGAGTCGCATGTTGAGTATGCTGCAACTTGAAGTCTCCCCAGTGTCCAAATGCAATCTCCAAAACGACGGGTCCAAAGAACATTTGAAGGGGGTGGTCTCAATCATCAGGGCTGAATCCATGATCTCTTGCTGCGATTTAGGTCATCCATGCTTTGAATGGGACAGTTATTGTCAGGAGTGTCTCGCGTTGTGCCAGCTATGCCAGCTAATGTTTTTTGAGCTTAGGGCTTGCTTACTAAGCCTTGGCCAGAAGCAGATGGTTCCCGGTTTTGGATCCGAGGGCTCGTTTGGCAGGGTTCTCGCCCTAGCTGTAGTCTAGTGTTTTGGATTCGCCGGATACATAGACCACTTTGGAGCCCATTGCATGACCGTGCACTCCCCATGTGTTCCTTGAGTTCTGTCGAACTTCTCATGCTCAGGGCCAGTCAAATGCTCAATTCAGTCTTGTTGGTGTCCCAAATAGAGGACGCCCAAGCTTAAAACTGGTTTATTTGCCGGTTTCCCAAGCAAAACCATCTGCCATCTCCCGTGAGAGGCTCGCGCCAACGGCGGCACGCCCTGCCCGGAAGGCCGGGGAGTCGCAGCTGGGTGGGCCATGGCCTTGTGACTCTTGGTGGGAACAGCTAAAACAAATGGTTGGCGCATGAATTTTCGCGAATCCCCAAGTGTCCAAGATGTTCGCCAGAGGGTTTTGTTGGGCTTAGCAGCTAGTAGAATGCAGGACCTGGGAGTCGGTAGATCGGAGGCAGGGGCTGCCAATATCTCAGGTTGGTGAATGGAATGTGCCCGGAAAATCCCTCCACCAGACTTTTGGATTTGCTCACGCTCTTCACGGGCAAGGAGGGCTCACGCCACTATCACCACGTACATTTTGGAATTGTGATATCCGACTTGCCTCAACAAAAGCATGCGTAATTATCTTCCCACCTGTTCCCGAATTGTATGAAAACTCTTGTGGTAGCAGCTCATGGTTCACATGACACTGCATTCGACAGCCTGATTGCATGCTCGCAGGCTCGCTCACCATGGTCAAGGGATGTGGTGAGACTGCCTGCGAGACCGGCCCGCCGGTGGACTGCAAGTACGGCGACTGGGGGGATTGGGGTCAGTGCGACAAGTGCGACGGGGAGCGCAAGCGCCTGAGACAAGTCGAGCACTTCGCGGAGAACGGGGGGGAGAATTGCGCCGCCTTCGACGGGGAGGAGGTGGGCCCATGCCCGCGGTCCTGCAGCCCGGGCTTTTGCTCCTGGGGCTCCTGGGGCTCCTGGGGCGCCTGCAGCGGCTGTGGCCGCAGCAGCCGCCGGGAGCGCAAGCGCTCCCTGGCCGCGGGCTCCGTGCACTCGCCTCCTGCGAGCGAGGCCCAGGTGGCGGCCGCAGCCCTGGAGACCCAGGCCAAGTACGCGGAGCAGCTGCGGCAGGCGAGAAGCCACTTTTCGGCGCTGAAGACGGAGGTGAAGAGCATGCAGTCGCAGAGGTCGAAGCAAGTGATGCTGTCCTTCGGCTTGGGCCTCATGACGGTTCCGCTTCTCCTCGTCATCTCTAGGCTGCCCTGGCACACGAGGAATCCGGGGTATTCTTATTTGATTTCAGCCGCAGCGGAGTGAGCCAACTTGACCAGGCCAGAGAGCAGCTGAGCAGGTTGCTTGATGGCCAGCATTGCTGCATTCGCGACCTCAATGGGTTCCAGAGTGTGGCTATCGGTTGAATTGTCTCACGGGCATTTTGGTGCCAGGGTGCGTCACTTTTACCATAAAGTAATGGGCCTTGACCAAGCCCTGTCATATTAACTCAGCTTTCAAAGCGTTCTCCAGGCTGCTCAGTCGAACCACTTGCGCGGCCCTGCAAATCAATGTAGGCTGCAAAGGTTCGAGCTGAGCTCGATGGCACAGACCCAGCAACTTTGCTTATGTTGTTCACTTGGTTCTGATTTCATAGCAGCATACCCCTTGCAGATGAAGCCAAAGCCTGCAACGCGATTGACAATGATCATTGACCTGGCGTTTCATGGCAGCTCCTTCCAAGCTTTTTGTCCGTATGCCAAGCGATGTCAACCAACTGTTTGGGAGCTGCCAAACCGTGCATGGAAGGCATGGACCCTTGCACGACGCATGCTGTCACATGCTTCATGTCCAGCGCTCCCTGACTCTCAGCAACCCTGTGGACATGCTGTGACTCACCTTTGGAGCCTTGCTTTTGAGCGCTGTGCATGCAGCTCAGCCAAATTCATCAGGCGGGAGCCCAAGCCGAAGAAAGCTCCAGCGGCGGTGCAAAGTCACGCCAAGCACAAAGGCTACCGCATCCTGATGGCAGTGAGACCATGATGCTCAGTTGTTGCAAAACAAGAAGCCAGTAGGTACCTGTTCAGTGATTGTGAGAGCTGCATGGCAAGCCAACAAGTCTTAAGTGGCTTCAGGCTGCTGCTTAATTAGTGCGGCTACATGCCAATGCTGCATGAGTCCTCAAGCTTTGCAGCAATTGCACTGCAAATGCTGTACTGGTAGGTTCAGGTGCCTTTGGCTGCCCTTGGCCAGTTCTGGCCCGTTGTGTTGCCACAAGTTCTCTTTGAGTTGTCTTGCTTGGGCAGCCACTGGCAGCTGTTGAGCGGTTGGCCACCTGTCGGAGATGCACTGTTCACAAGATCAGGACTCAGGACAGGGAGTGCAACGTCCCCGCGAAATGATAGAGTGTGACGGCGAAATGACGCCATGAAACCCGCGAAAACCAGCAGGCATGCCTTGTTGCCTCTGATCAGTCTGATCAGCTGATGCAGAAGTGGCCTGGTCATGGTGCTGTGCAGCATTGTGCAGCAAACCTAGCTTGCTTGGCGCATCGATAAGAATCAACAAGACCCAGGACATGCATTTAGCAGCCGAGAATCTGCACGTGCTTGACTGACTCTTACATAGTCATATTTGCTGGGAAAACTTTAGTTCGAGGAAAACGGACCCTGCTTTAAGCATTCTCAGCTCGTTATGCTTTTAGTTGCGTTGGTCCTTTGCGGTTGATGGCCGTCCACGCAAATTCCAACCAATGGCAGCACATCCAATGCGATCGGCAGGTCGACAAGTCGATAGAACTTGATATCAAGGATCAGCAAGCACCACCCAGCCCAGCAAACTGAAGGCAAATCTCAAATGCCCAAATCTCGGATGCCGCATTGCAGCCAATGAAGAAGAAGGCCAGGAACATTCAAGGGAAGACACGTCAGGAACACATGTGTGTGAGGCAGATTTGAATCAGCATGGTTGAAGAGCCTTGTTTTTGTTTGTGTATTTCTTTCGGCTGGACTTTGGAAGTTGGCTTGCAAGCTGCTCGTAGCTTGCAAGCATCTTGTAGCTTGTTCACAATGTGGGCAGACATCTTGCCCCTGAGAGGCTGCCAAAGCCAAAGAGAAGGGAGGAGGCGTGCTTTCTCAGTTGCTGGTGTTAGGGGCCTGGCATTGCCAGTCTGTTTCTTGATCGGGAGGCTGCCCCTGCATGACAGCATTGCATGTGCAGATCTTTGGGTTCAGATTGGCTTGGATTTTGAGCAGGGCAACTGTATGCTCTTGGCAGTGAACAGATGTTCAATGAGTACTTGGTCGCTTGGCGATTCATTCACGGTCTGTAGAGTACGCAACACGTGCTGGTTGCTGTTGTCATGCCTGGCTATCGCAGAAGTCACACCTGACCAGCAATTCCCTTGGCTGTGATACTTCACGCATGCCAGGAGAAAGCAGTTTGCAGGAAGAGGATGCTTCAAAGCCTGCGGAAGCTAGCAGCTCAAAGATTGCTACACGTTGCTGCGCACTGTTTCACATTGCAAATGTGAAGGGTGCAAGGTGCATCAAAACTGTGCTAGATTCCAGTGAGGCAGCAGGCAAAGTCAAAGTCAAAAAGAAGCGGAAAGCAGGAAGACGCGACACGCAAGGTGTTTTACGTATACAATGCGGCTGATGTTTGCTTCAGCAATGTCTCCGATGTCCAAGCAGCTAATACATGCGAGGTTTGAACATGCAATTTTGGTGTTTGACTTGACAGGAGTGGACGCCCAGCCTGAAGTGGTCAGCGAACCTGTGAATGCTGCCGAGGCTCGCTCCTTGCATAGTGGAACCACTGGCAATGGTACCACTGGCGGTGCAGCCAGCAAATGACTTGCGCCAGGTTTCTGGTGATAAAGCCAAGAAGCGCAAAGCAGGCAAGCTGCGCGAGCACTGATTAAAGTGGTACCAAAGCAGCTATACAACATATGCAAGGTCCTTGTAAAATTCGTAGCAGTCAAACAGAGATCACAGATTTGTTGCAACTGTTGGCTGTTGTGCGCAGCTTTCTGCACGTGCTGCGATTCCTGAACATGCCAGGGGCAAGCACAGTGAAGGAAGAGGCGGACACATCAAAACCTGCAGATGCTGCCAGCTTAATGGCTTGCTGCGTGCAGTTGGGCTTTGGAGGAGGGCATTGAGTTTGCCAATGTTCACTTGAGGCTTCAGGCAAAGCCAAAAAGAAGCGGAAAGCAGGAAGCTGCTCTTGTTTGTGGTTTTGACAAGTACTCTCGTGGCTCGGTAGGCATAGTTCTCAGAGAGGTGTTGGACCAGCTCCATGTGCGTGTGCATTCTTGTGTTTGTTTGCGATGACCGTGCATTCCCGTTAGTACTTTGGGCGTTTGATGTGACAGGAGCGGACGGTCCGCCTGAATCAGTGAGCGAGCCTTTGAAGACTGCAGAGGCTGGCTGAGTGTCTTGCATAGTGACAGCACCGGCACTAGCACCGCCGGCATGCAGCCAGCCAATGACTGACGTGAGGTTTCTGGCGAGAAAGCTAAGACAGCCAAGAAGAGCAAAGCAGGCAGGTGGCTGTGGTACTACAGGCATCACGTCCTGCGGTGTTCATGTGAGTAAAGGAAGGCCGAGCATGAGTCATGTTGTCGTGTGGAGTTGTTGAGAATGTTTGTTGGTATCGACTGCATTGATGTTGATCGCTGTAGGCGCATCCGCAGCAGAAGTGGGACTCTCAGCATATTTTGCTCATGGTTTCTTGGCGCTTCCTGAGTCAGAACATGCCACGGACACACCGAATCATGACATACAAGGACACGTCTGGCCAAATTTGCACTCTTGCCAAATTTGCACTCATGGAAGCCAGTTTTCAGGCAAGTGGCAGCGGACGGTCGTTTGCGCAGGCTGACCTGACCGTTTTCGTTGATGGCGTTCCGTATGCACGCTCCCAAGTGCGGAACCGCTCGAAAGGCGTAGATTGTTCATTGAGCCCCAGAGATGAGCTTCGTTTGGCTTCAAGGCAAACCATTTCGGAGTTCACAGATGCCCGGCCTTCCAAGACTCCAATGCTGGTTCCCGTTTCAGTCTCAGGACTGGTCCTTGGAGAAGATCCGAGAGCTTTTCTCCAACAAGTGCGGCAGGGGTCTTAGGTCTTGCCACAGCGCAACTGAGAAAATTTGGCGGGGCCGGGGGTCTATTTCTTTGAGGGTTCTGTATGTGGTTTTGGGTGGTTTTCAAGGGAGACCAGGAAAACCGGAGCGGGTCTCCGAAAAGAAGACACCATGCTTAAAACCGCTGGTTTGGGGACCCAAAAAGCTGGAATCCCCTAAAACCAGTTTTGTTTGGCTTATGTTACCCTCAACTCCAAATGCTAGCTGTGTCAGCGTCTGCTTTGGCTGCCGGGAGCCTTAGGTGAGGTGGCCAGTGTTCGGGCCCCCACGTGGCAGGACTCAGGACGCTTGCGCCCAGGTCTCAGACGACAGCCGAAGCACTGGTCCCTTGTGGTAGGGGTAGTCATGGAACCGGAGGTTTCTATTGAGAGAACCATGACAAGGATTGTCACGGGAGCCATGGAGCACAGAGTCGGAGCTTTGAGTTTTGACCCGGCGCACAGCTGAAAAATACTGCCACAAAGAGGAACCCCTCGATAAACATCGCCCACCCTTGGTAGTGGATGTGCAAGGGAATCAAGAGGAATCTGGACCAAACCCTGACCGACCAATGTTTGCAGACATCCAATGAGTGCCTGAATCAACTATCCTGAGCCCAAGTGACTTGATGAGACCTGTGGGTGCTCAGTTCAAGAAACCGTCCATGTCGGGTATGCTGTGCTCATGGCCGCATTTGCATCATGCTTCGAGGTGGCTATGCTCACGTGGATTTTGTCACCCGCGATAGCAGAGACAAGGCTTTGGCGCTGGATGGAACCAAAGTTGCCGCGAAGGCTCGCATGGGCCGAGGGACTAGGCATTGCTTCAGCATGCTGTGAATGTATACTTGAACGAAGCTTCGGCTTCCCAATACGAGTCAAGAGTTGCCCAACATCATGTTTGTTTGTGTTTGTTCTGCAGAATAGCACGGCCGACTTTCAATCCAGAAACTGCGGAAGTTGTGCAGGGCCGCTATTTGAAGATAGAGGCTGCAAAGAAGCCCAACGAAGGCAGGCTGGCATGGGAAGCATCGCACAGCATGCTTATGTTCACTCAGAATGAGTTCGCGAATGCGATCGCTTGAGGCGTCCTTTTTCCTGCTTGCTTCTCGACACATGGCGTCACAGGGCTTTGCGCGGGCAGGCAAAGTGAATCTCGCGGACATCGAAGGCAAGCGCCGGCTGCTCGGTGCCGTCGCAGGTTGGCGCCGATGGCACGTGAAGGGACCCACATTTGGTGAAAGGACCCGAGACTTGAGACGTGGACTTCGGGGCCAGGAGTTGCCACTGGAAAGGTCTCACACTCACAACTCACACCTTGACACTCCCATTTCAGTGTGGAATACCAGTTGCAGTCCCTCCAGCAAGAAGGCCCTGAGCACGGGTATTAAAAGACTCCGAGGCCGCCTCTTTGTGAAGAACCTCCCCTACGATGCCACAGAGGATGACGTGGCCAAGCTGTTCATAAAGTGTGGGAAGGCCAGATGGTTGTTGCCCTCAATTGAGGATCCCGCCCCTGCCGGAGTCTAGTTTGTACCAGGATGGTTTCCTTAATCAGCAAACATGCTAGCCCAATCATGGTAGCCTTGCCCCTCCTGTGTGCTGCCGCAAGGTGGTTGAAGTCAGGATACCTCACATGAACGGCAGGAGCAAGGCCGACCGATGTCTTGTCTTTTGCGGGGCTCTTGGCATGGCTGGCTGGCAACCAGAGGAAAGGAGGGGAATGAATGGATTGGACCGATCTGATCGGTTCAAATCCCATTCTCTTCCTTTCCTCTGGACCAGCCAGGATGGCAGGGCTTTGCCTATGTGGAGTTTGAGCGAGCCAAGGCCCGGCGTTCTGGCCTTTGTGATCGATGGTTTACTTGAGTTGCTCTGACAGTGTGGGTCGCAACGATGCTTTTGGCTATTTTCTTGTGATGGGAAGCATCCTCAGAGTTAGTGGACACAATTCTTCTTGCAATGCCTACCCGAGCGCCGCCAGTTCGAATCACACCATGTCAGATTGACACATCGTGGCAGGGCCTGAAAGCTGCCATGGTACTGGACCCAGCACCTTCGCGCGGAGGCTCAACATACTCCAGCAATCCCAGCCACTGCCATCACCGAACGAAAAGAAAAGTACCCCGACTTCTTCGGCTAGCAGGACAAAGTGGTCACAGTTTGGAGTGGGTCCCGTTTAGGGTTGTGGTGGCTTTGGGGCTTGGCTTGGGGCAGTGTAAAGTTTGGTTTTCAGGATTGCACATACAGGGTTGCGGGTTGGTTTGGGTTGTTTGAGGGCTGACAGGGTTGCCTCAGGGAAAATATAGTCTTGGTTTTTCGGCCGGTGTGCCAAAGAGTTGCTTCCCGTCATTTCACACTGCTTGCCACTTCCCACAATTTTGCTTCGACCTCTGAAGTACCTCACCCCCTCAACCCCCCAACCATCCACTACCCTCCCACCAACTAACATGGAAGTGCACAGACCCCTTTCCAAGAGGAAAGCAGCCTTTCTGGCACTTCCATGTTAGTTGGTGGGGGGGGTACCCCCACAAGCTTCCCTTGTTAAGGCTGCAGGGCCGCAGGCTTCACCTCGATGCAGACAGCGGGGCGGGGCCCGGACGCCCAGGAACGGTCTTGTCGGGTGGAAGCTGGTTGGACCCCTGGCGGATTCTGGTGGATGGTTTTCAAAAGACCCTCAAAAGAAACCAGCTTGGGTCTACACGGGTTGGACAGGCGCTTTGCTTTCCCGTAATTTGGTGATATGCATTGGTTGTTTCTTACGCCGTGGATGTCTTTTGACTGGTGTTTGGACTAGAGCCTTGGGAAAATGGGGTGACCAAAGCTTTGTCCAGTCCACTTCAGCACCCCAGGTGTTTATTTTCCTCATTGAGCGGGACTTCAGTTTCCAAGCGCTACAGGCGCTGTGTTGAACAAGCAATCTACGCCCAATCTGGCACAGCAATATGGCAAGTACTCCTAGGGCGAATTTGTAGACTTGGCAAAAGCGAGAGGTTAGCTCCAAGCAAACATCTCTTTCAGAATTGTCGAGGTTGAGTCCACCCGAGCAGCTGGTGAGCAACATACATTTCAAGCCCACATCATTTTTGCCAAGGGGCTAATTACTTTTCATTGGGTAGAAAGGCAAGCCACATGAGAAGTCTTCGTTGAGAAGGGGCCTTATTTAGATATTCCTAAATGCCCAGTTGGACCCACAGGGTCTCGAGCAACTATAGGTCAGCTTGCGCAAGCCATCAATTGGAGCATGCCACTCGCTGGGTTATAAGTTGTCACCTGCGTCCTTGCCAGCCCGCGTTGCAAGGGCCAAGAGACGCCTTAAGTTTACTCAGCTGGATAGATACCGTTTGAACATCTTACCTCATCGATTCATCGCATCACAGCGTTGTTTGGGAACCCCTCAAAGGGGTGGGTTTTTGTTGGCTTCCCTTCGATCAAAAAGGGGTGCCCCAAAAAAGAGACCCAGCATGGCTCACTCCAAGTCTGAGATGCGGAGCTGATCTGACACCCAGGCCCAAGGCTGGCTTCCACCGCCGCCCGGATGTGCAGCCGCCACGAGTTTGAGTGGCGCCTGTGCCTGGACATACAAAAGGCCTTGCTCCCAGTCTGGGCATCAAGCAATGTGAACAGCGTGAAGCAGTTGTAGGAATCCGGGGTGTGTTGTAAGCTCGTGCCCCTGCAAATGACCAGCTGTTGCCCGTCTTTCACTGTACGAACCATTGCTGCGTGACCAAATGCGGTAGATTTTGCCTACCGCAACGTAGCAGGGAAGGCCGATGAATCGGGTGTCATCCGCTGAATTTGTTGTTCTTTGGAATGCGCTCTTGCATGTGTTGCACAATGTCGGTTTGTTCATCTGGAAAGAGACATGATTCGGCAGTCGGCAGTAGCCTTCGCCAGGCTTTCGAGTCGAAGTTTGGATTGAGCGGCAAGGAGCAGGCTGGTCAGTTTGGGGAAAAGGAATCAAAGGGCGCTTTCCCCATCAAGGTCCCTTCAAAGAAATCGCGGGGGACTGCCAACCTGAGGCTGGTTATATTGGACTCCAGTCGTACTTTCAGACGGGGGGGACAAACCCTGATTGGCCAGTGGTTCTTGGCGGATTTGTTCATGCCTTGCTGGCGTCTTGCGTAGGCCAAGAAGAAGCCCGGCTCTGAGATTTGGAGAGGGTAAGGGCTGCAGGGTATGACCAAGTCATACGGAGAACGGGGCTCATGGAGACTGGGCTTAGGCCTTAAAAAGTATTGTCGACATAGCTAGACTTTGTTGTGGCTGGAGGCTATGCCTAGGTCTTCCCTGGGCACTTTTTTCTGTACTTCCCGCTTCGAGCAAAACGTATGCTGCTCATTTCGCTCAAAAACGCAAAAGAAGAGAAAGCACGCTCGATTGGACAATTGCTCCAGTGTGTGTCTGCAAATGTCCACTCATTTCCCTCTGATGTCCGCTCATTTCCCGCCGATTTCCGCTCATTTCATGTTTTTTCCGCTCAAAATCTGAAACGAGCGACAAACAAATGCCAGGAGCCTAAAAAGTGACCAAATGGAAGACATAGGTATTTCGCGCCTGGCGCTAAATACTTCCAAAATCGCACTTCCGTGGCATAAGTTCCAATGTGTTCGCTGGTCTTCCAAAGGCGGTCTAAAGCGTGGTCGAGCTGGCTCAACCATAGATTGCTTGAAGGCTGTATTTTGTGGGTTTGCAATATTCTACCTGGAAGCTTATATGCCGATCATTTGTTCTGGCCAACTGGCTAAAGCTCGCCAATGCTCAAAATTGCAAGTTGGATGCCTGAAGTAGACAGCATCGCTGTGCACATACGAGCAACAATTTGCTTCGGCGAGACCTTACAGCGGAAGAGGTAACATGACTTGAGCCCCGCAGCAATGTATGAAAGGAGCGTCACGCGCGCGGGAAGTTGATCAGTAGCGAGCCCGGCACAAGCACAACATTCGAGCCCGGTCAAGGTATCGCATGGTATCCTAGATGGTCCATGCTTTGTTTAGCCTTTCCACGGCCTTTTTGTAGCCTTTCAAAGACCTTTCTATGGTCTTTCCAAGGGAGTGTCCACGGTTTGGGCACGGTCAGTTTTTTTCTTTTTTTCTCCAGAGTATTCATTTCATGTTGAAGTTAGGGATGTGGACTGTCGATATTTTGAGCTAGCTGCTGAACAGATGTCGCATAATTTGTGCTCAGACCTTTGCCAAAAACGCAGACAAATGTGGCAGTGCGCCGCATGGTCAGGAAATTGCGTACTGTCATATATATATATATATATACACAATTAGTGTATATATATATATATGCATAACATTCAATTTGTCATAGCCACAGGTCTTAGAAAGTATGGTTTTCTATGCGAAATCACCTGATCAGTGAGCTGCGAAAACTGTATGCAAGAGTCCCAAGTCCGCTGGTTTCCTTTTTATGGTCGAGGGACCCTACTTCTTTCCTCAGCCTTTGTCATATGTCTTGCTCTAGACCGCGTAGCATTTGGTCGAGGAAGGCCAGGGCTGATATTTTGGTACGCAAGGAAACTAGGTCAAAATAAGCGACCATGACATTGGAGCAAAGCACGGTCTCCACATGCAGTCCGATGAGAGAGAGAGAGAGAAAAAGGAGAGAGAGAGAGAGAGAGAGAGAGAGAGAGAGAGAGAAAAAGGAGAGAGAGAGAGAGAGAGAGAGAGAGAGAGAGAGAGAGAGAGAGAGAGAGGGAGGGAGAGGGGAAATCGAATCGCAACACTGCGGCAGGCCTTCCCTCTTCTGACGCAGCAAGCGCTTGCGCGTGCAAGAGGAGAGAAAGGACCATGCTGACTGAATATACGGCAAGGCCCTTTGTGAAACATGCGAAATTTTGCACGAGCTTGCAGATTTGGCTATCCCCTGAAGCCGCTTCAACCAAGGGTTCCCTTTGAGTATGTCAACAATCGCTGGGATTAACTGTATTTTGTCGGTGGCAAGAAGCAGAACCCTGGTCGTTCATTTGCAAGCAAATGTGACGTGTGCGGTGCTCTTTGACTCCAGTGTCTTGTATTGCCCTCCCAGAAGATGGCATGCTGTCCTCACATGCCAGGTGTGAGTCTGACCTCAACGGTGCGTGCCAAATGGACAGGCTACGTAACCCGCCATACTGATATCTTACCAATATCATCTTGCAATATCTTGGGCCTGGGGTTTGCTAAAGCGTCCACATGGGAACTGGAGTTGGAGGAACCGCCCAGATGTGTTTGAAATGCGAATCATTGTAATGGATTTGCACTTGATTCGAAGGTCTGTCAGACTCGCATCGTGCCGATAGGCAAACGCCAGAAATGGGAATAGCAAGTTTGGCCATACGAAATTCAGAATTAGCAATGCTAGATAAAGCACGGGATTTCTGAGAGAAAGTCTCCACAATACCAATTTCAGAGTTGGAAATACTACATTATATAAGTACGGGCACGTCCAAGTCCAACCCAGAGATCCCCTCTTTTTCCGCTGAAGAGGGCCCCTGATGACCGTTGGCGCTGTCCAGGTGGGGGGGGGTGTCATGTTAAAGCGGTCCAACACTATATGTGGTCAGAATTGCACCTTGAGGGGTGGAACAGTCCTCAACACATGCTGCGAGCTTCCTGCTGCGTTGGGTGATTCATGCTCAAGCTGTGCGCCTTCAATATCCTGACCTGATTGTGTCACCTCGTCCAGCAAAGCCAGGCATTTTTTGCTTTGTGTGTGTGTGTGTGTGACTTGAGGCATAGAAATGCGTGGAACACATGAGCAGCTGGACAAAAGATGAACATGGGCTTGCGTGCATATCTCTAGCTTTTTCAGAAACGAGCATCATTCTTACAGAAGGACAGGAAAGGTATGTGTCCATGGTTGCAAACCAAGTCTTGCATGACACCTTGTCTTGAACATGAAATGCTGCTATGCCCATGTGTCTTTCCTGGTGGCGCCCTCTGGGCATACGGTTTCAGGGCGTGGGCCCTGGGCTGCACAAGCTGGGGCTGGCGAAGGCCCTCGCAGCGCGATCATTGCCACCATCGCGGGCTTGCAGCTGGTGCGTTTCACGTCGGCTGCGCGGTGCAAGCTCGTGGGTCGCAGCGCCCGCAGGGATCTGGCTGGCGATGCCGGAGGGTCCACTCCGGCCAACTGGCCCAAGCGTAAACGGCCTTTTGGGCAGCGGTCTCAGGTGCAGCAGATCGACCAGGAGTTTAGAGCAAGGCGGCCACCTAAGGTGGAGCAATCTCGCCCGGCTTTCAAGGCAAACAGGCGGTCACCTGAGGTGAAGCAGTCAGGCCCGAAAGTCGTCGGCGCAAATCGGCAGTCGTCACCCGAGAAGGAGCGGGATCAGTTCCTGGACATGCAAGCAAAGATACCGGTGGAGGTAAGCCCCCGTCCTGACATCGATGAGCTCGGAGAGTCATGGGCCAGTGCTAAGCTGAGTTCGCAGCTTGCCTCGGCCTTGCACCAGCAAGGTCTCCAGCGGCCAACAGCGTCGCAGCGGTGGGCAGTGCCCCTACTACTTGCAGGCAAGGACCTGATGGTATGCTCCCAAACGGGCTCTGGAAAGACAGTGGCATACCTCCTGCCACTGCTGGAATCCCTCCTGCGCAAGCCAAACCTACCTGGAAAGGGCGGCCGGTTTTTGGCGAGCCCCGGAGCAGTTGTGATCGCTCCCACCAGAGAGCTGGCTGCCCAGATTGCAAGCGAGGCGGCATGGCTGATCAGAGGCACCCAGCTGTCTGTTGCCTGCGTCTTTGGTGGTGTGCCATACCAGACGAGCAAGACTGATCTGCGAGGGGGAGCCGATTTGCTTGTTGCCACGCCCGGGCGCTTGGAGGATGTGTGCCAACGCGGACATGCCACTCTGCAGCAAGTCCGTTTGGTGGTGCTTGACGAGGCCGACCGTCTGCTGGATCTCGGCTTCGAGGATCAGATTCGGCTGCTGCTGACAAGGCGCATGCCGAAAGCTGAAAGCAGGCAGACGGCCATGTTCAGTGCCACCTTTGGCACAGGGGTGCAGCATTTGGCGGCCGATTTTCTGGACGCCTATACTTTTGTGGCCGTCGGGCGCGTAGGCAGCACAGCCAAGACGGTGGAGCAACGCTTGGTGTGGTCAGAGGATGCCAAC
The DNA here is from genome assembly GCA_963377175.1 of Effrenium voratum. Taxonomy (NCBI): domain Eukaryota; class Dinophyceae; order Suessiales; family Symbiodiniaceae; genus Effrenium; species Effrenium voratum. The sequence goes on along the minus strand of CAUJNA010003498.1, from coordinate 246,517 downwards.
AAGCCGCAAGCGCTGCTTGGCACTTTGCTGGCTTTGGATGCTCAGGGATCTGGCAGTGCTATTGTGTTTGTAAACACTAAGGATGCAGCCAGGATGGTAGAAGACAAAGTCAGGGCTTGGAAGTTCCGATGCTTCTCCATCCATGGCGACAAGAAGCAGGAGGCGCGCGAGAAGGCCCTGCAACTCTTCCGGACCCACGTGGAGGGAACCTCCAAGTCCCTTACCGTGCTGGTTGCCACTGACGTGGCTGCCAGAGGTTTCTGGGTCAGCGGTTGGTCACATTTTTCATCTTGCCTTGCCAATGAAGGGGCAGATTCAAGTCCTAGATTAGGAGGGGATCTCTATATATAGGATCCTATCAGGCGATGTGCTTCAACAGCCATCCAGCTCACCAGTGCTTGGCGGACACGACTCATAGCTCGCTAGATGACGTCCACCAAAGGATCCCCTAGTAAATTTCACCCTTTTTGTCTTTCTTGTGTATATCAAACCTCAGGTTTGGACATTCCCAACATCTCCTGCGTAGTGCACTACGACCTGCCGCGCCGCATCGACGACTACGTGCACCGCACCGGGCGCACAGGCCGCGTGGGCCGCAGCGGCGTGGCGGTGGGCTTCGCCAACCTTGGCGCCAAGGCCGTGAGCGGCGACCTGGTGAGGCGGGGGGTTCCTTTAGACGACTCAAAGTAACCACCATGGGTTTTGACCGCCTCGTGGTCGCACCGGTGGTTGCAAAGAAAGACCTTGAAAGTGGTTGTTTGTCTCTTATTATGTGTTTTTGTGTTTTGTTTTAACACTACGGATGTCGTTTTCCACAGGCCCAAACAGGGTTGAAACAACCCCTGGACCCCTGGCAGACCATGGGAAACCAACATGAGCTTGAAACAGTAGTGTTTTTTACTGGGCCCCTTAAAGTAATCTGCTGTTAAGGGTTGATGAAATTGCTTTTGAGGCTTCCCTCCAAAGCCTGAGGGGAATTTTGCCTACAATCCCTACTTGCAGGGAAGCTGCTGGAAGTTGCCCACGTCCTTTTCCCCTGACCTGCCAGCTTTCATTTTATGAGCAAAGTCTATCCCAAAGTCATCCAAAGTCCAAAGTCCCACAGCATCCACTTCATGAACAGCATTTGTCTGCCCCAGAGTCCAAAGACAACCAAAGACCACCGATGTGCGGATGGGTGTCCTACTCGGGGCGACGGGGACCTTCGGACCTTCGGACCTTCGGGCCTTCGGGCATTCGGACCTTCGGGCCTGATGTGAGGTGCCTGGCAGAGGCGGGGGGAGAGGTGCCATCGTGGCTCATGGGCATGGCCATCTCCACCGGGGAGGCCTTCGAAGACCTCCGGCAGGCCTTAGATGGGGAAAGGGGGGGAGGTATGATGGGCACTGGGTGTCTATGCGTCAACATCTCCCTTTGGGCTCTCGGTGTGTCAATGGGTTCCACCCGGTTTTGGGTTGGCGGGCTTCTTGTTCAGAGGGCCCCCTTTTTGAAGGTTGGTGTATGGTGTAATCACACGGATTCACTTGTTGCTTGTTTGTTTCAGGAGAAGAGAGATTGAAGTTAGGAAATCCACAACCATCAGCCAGACCGGTACTCCCCGAGGCGGTGAGCAACGGCAGCCAGAAGTATGGGGCCCAGGACGTCCGCCTTGAAGGAGCCGGGGTTCAGACCGCAGAGGAGCGTCGAGAGGCGCAGAAGCTGCGGAGCTTTGCGGCAGATGCGTATGAGTCCGATGAAAAAGCCTTTGGAAGTGACATGCCGACGTTCCAACCGAGCCCCCAGAATCCAGAAGTAAAGCTGCTGTTTCATAGGGGCGACGGCAATGCCATCCCTGACTTTGGCGATAATGCGTAAGATCAGACTTTATTTGATTAACCGACTTTCTCATGAGCCTTTAAACTTGGCAAGCAGACATTTCCGCAAAGAGCACGGTTCATAAGGACATGGTCACCAGGTTCACTGCACGTCGCAAGTCTCTTGCCCGTGTCGGCTCGAGATAAAGGAAAGCCTACGACATGGTGCAACGTGACATCCTCTACAAAGGCACCAAAAGGCAACGCAACTTAGATATTGGGTCTGTGAGAAGAGTTGGCCCGCTTCTGAAGTTTAAGCGTATCATCTGCGGAGACCACAATTGTAGCCCACGTTTACTTGGTTGCCGCACAGGAATCCTGGCACTCACTTGATTGACTCCTTTGGAGTCGCACAGGCATGCCCGCCAGTTGTTCGACACCTACGGATGCGTTTTCGGGGTTGTAGTCTCGTGACTGACTGCCTGCCGCCTGCTGCGCCATGGGTGGCCTGTCGCTGAACTCAGCAAGTTGCGCGATGGCATGGGGTGATTTGCGGTTCAACCAGGCAGCTGGTGAAACTGCACTGCCCTGGACATGACCTTTGCTCGCTTTTGACTTAGGCCAGAGAGCATGTGCTACACCTCCGTGGAGAAGAAAGAGCCGGTCCTAGGCGTCTTGGCTTATAGCGCAGA
>CAUJNA010003498.1:234032-239032 GCA_963377175.1 Effrenium voratum | reverse complement strand
CAGTTTGCCAAACTCGTGGAGCACGCGCTATTTTTCTCGGTCATTGGTGCAGTGCTTCGCAGGTGAGACGGACTCGCTCTTTGGAGGCGGGGGCATCAGGTGCTCAGCGCGCTCAAAGAGAAGCCCAATGTCTTCAACCCAAAAATCACTCCCCGCAGGTGACGCTTTTCTTGTTGACACGACGGGATTCGTGTTTGTCCCAGAATAACATGGACTCAAACTCGTGACTTGAGCCATGTCTTTACGTAGGATTTGGTGTGGCTGGCCCGCCTCTGACTGTTTTCAATGTTTCGCTGTTTGGAACCGTGCCGAAACATAGCCACTCCTTAGGCCTTTAAACCAACTCTTCAGCATGATTCCTACCAGTGCGGAGAGGCCAAGCCCATTTGAGTCCGCAGTGTTAAATTTAGTGCACCCCTTGGACAGTTTCCACGGAACTCAGTTCGAAGGTCCTTATGGAAAGAATCCAACACTCTGGAGTTCAACTCATTCCTGTCACGACAGGGGTGCCCAAAATGGTGAGTTTATTTTTGGTTTCCCTTTAAACCGACAAGAAGATGGAACCCTCAGCTTCCAAATGGATCAGCGCGGTGTGTTTCTTCTTGGTTTCCCTTTTAACCACCTCCAAGATGGTACCCTCAAAAGAATTGAAACACGCCCCATGGTGCTTCCCTCGGCTGATGCGATCTATTTCGGTTTTGGCAGGTCCTGGTGCTGTCGCCCAAGGAGCAGACCGTGCCGCCCAGCGCAGACGTGGCCGCGGTGTGTAGCACTCTAGGCTGCGAAACGGGGAGCGAAAGGGGAGGGGTGCCGTTTGGTACTGGGGTTGTTTGAAGGGGAAAAAAGAACAAGCATTTGCAAACAACTCCATGTTGGTTCCGTGTCAACCAGCTCAAGGGGTCACTGAACAAACCAGGCCGTCCCCCCAGCCACCTTTTCAGTCACCCCTGATCGGACATCCACCCTTCGTGATTGAGGCCCCAACTGAAAGGTTTTTTTCTATAGCCATACATAGCTAGGTAGCTGACAAATTCAGCAACTGACTGTCGTGCTTGGGAGTGTCCCGCGATAGCAAGCTGGATCCAAACTTCGGCCCGAACCAAAGCCAGCTTGAGCTGGCGAGTCCGGAGTCCTTAGCTGCGGAACAAATAGAGCGAGAAGTCGGCAAACTGCTCCAGCTGCACCGCCTCAAGACTCAGAAAGACTTCTCAGAAAGACTGCTCAGCAGGGGCAAAGCAGCAGCATCTGGACCCGCAATTGCGGGGAAGATGGGTGGGATACCTCGTTCAGCCCTCACGGGTCCCCGAAGGTTCCCAGATAAGCGTCGGGATTCTGCGCAAAGCGCACGAGCGTTCTCCCACCCCAAATTGCGTTTAAGCACCAACCTTAGCCCGCCCCAACACAACCCAACGCCCATCCACCCGAACCAACCTAAACAGAACCTACAAAACCCGTAGAAACCAAGGTGGCCAACCCTCCAGACTCAACATGTATCCAAGTGTTGCGATTCATAGCGACCTAGAAGCAGCGGACGGCGCAACCCGCTGCATGTTCCCTGCAGGCCCAGGTTCTTCATATTTCTTGCCGCTAGTTGGCACACCAGAACTTTGGCCATGCCGACCATACGCTGTGTGCAGGCTACCAACACTGCGTGGCGCGCACCAATGCCATGGTCCTGGAGTCTATTCAGCAGTTCAAGCCCTCCTTGCTGGCGCGGCGCTCAGGCCACGGGCGACCCAGTTTGAAGAGCGGACCTCAGCTGGTGGAAACATGAGCTTTGCATTGCAAAAGCTGCGTGAATTCTTGTTTGACAATTTGGTGGGACCCTGTTTTGATGTGCGATCGACTGAAATGCGATTGATTGTTGGGGTTCGCTGACAACTCAAGTTTGCTTGTCGTTTCAGTATTGAAATCGCTACGCGGTCCGCGAAGCCATTTGTGGTGCGATGACTGTTGCGACTGTCCCATAAGGATCCATGCAAGCCCTCAAGTGCCACAAAGTAGGGCGCCAAAAACTGCTTTTCCCTCCCATATGCTGAGAATGCGGAGGATGCAGCCAGACTGCATACCCCAAAAGTCATGAACTTAAAAAATGCAAAGTATTGGGGATGGCAGGGGGTGCGGGGAATGCTGGGAATGCGGGGGATGCGTGCAAAAACCAAGCGTTTCTCGGTGTTCCCAAAATCAACAATCAACAAGTTCAATTACCCGAAAATATAGACTTCCAAAAGCGCAACAGTGCTGGGCATGTTTCGCCGCGACGCCCCTATACTAATGGGGATTTCGCAGATCGTCACTACACTTGCCCCCGCCAAGACCCCAAACATGCCAAATCCAAATCCAACATCGCTCAAAACAAGAAAGCACTATTCACATCAGCAAAATCAACAACAAAAGTCATGCTGCCAAGAGACGTCAAGACAGCCCTGGAATGCAGACTCCCACCATAGTTGGCCCCCAACCCCCTCCCGGAGACCTATCAAACATGTGCACTTTAGGCGTTCGAAGACCCACAACACAAGACTGGAAAATTACAGGGTTTTGGACACCCGGCAAATGTTGCCCAAAAATGGCCTGCCCGAAAGCCTTCGGCTTTAAAAGAAAATTCCGAAGGAACAGCAAGTTGCGGATTGCCATCTACACGTTCGACTGGCGTCGGCGGATTTGATCATTCGGTTATTTGGTCACTCGACAGACTTAATTGTTTGGAATGCTTTGGCTTTGTGGCGGTCAGATTGGATTCATTGTTTGATTGCCTGGGCGGGTGAGTGGCTGAGCTGGCTGGATGACTGAATGCGGGCTGGAAGGAGTGGCGTGAAGCAATCGAAGGGTGCACGACAGTGTCAGTGGCACGTTTCCTTGGAAGGCAAATGATGTTGAAGCGTACATTCCAACTTATGCTGGTTTGAAACAGATTGGGAGGGGGGGCGGGGGCGGGTCACGAAGCAGCTTTTGTTTTCATGTTCCACGGTGCTGGCGACATTGCGGCCCTTAGCTTGTTGGCTGTGGCAGCACAATGATGCATCATGAAGCCTCTTCCAAAGCGAGGGCGTCAGTTGCACGCGTCTAGCCAAGTAGCGCTTTTCCGCCGTCCTAGGCACTCCCCGCCGAACAGGTTTACAATGACCCGGTAAACTGTCGCATAAGTGTGGATACAGCTCGAATATATCATATCGAGCTAATTGGAAGTGCCACACGGAGTTTTGATTGCCGCGGATGGCAAGCCGCTGAGCGCTCCAAGGCAGGGAGGAGTACCCCTTTTCCAGTGTTCGCTCGCCCGATGCCCTCGCCATTGCCCCACTTTGTGCGGCGTGTTTCAAACGGACCCCAGAGGGGTGACTTGCCCTGCTCGCCCTGCTATCCGCCGCGAGAGAGCGAGAGAGAGGGAGAGGGGGGCACTTCGGAAGCTGAGCATGAGGTTCGATTCCAGCTTGTTGGTGATTCGCGATGGCCAACTGACCTGGACGTTGCCTTGGGCAGCCATCCAGTGCCGTTTCTCCTGCAGGTCGTAGCAACATGGATGGCAGGGTGGATGAACTTGCCATATTAGCTGTCCATGTGCTCCATCGAAAGCACAAATTGATATTCGGCATTTCCAGGCGTTGCCGCTCAAAAAGGAGCCGGAACCTCTAACAACCATGTTTTCAGATGCCTAATCATCTCCAGAACCCTCATATTTTTAGCCTTCATAAACTTTCCTCACTGTTTGGAGCCTTCGTTCCTTCTCCAGGTCTTGTAGGGCTTTCAGAGCAACAGCAGGTTAATTATCGTCGTTGGGGCGCGTGAATCATATGCAAGTATGGACTGCAACAACTTGTACTTTGCCGTAACGTAACATTCCCGTTCGATGCGGGCTACATGTAGTTGGCACATATCCTGTTCTCGTTTCTCATTTCTCCTTCTGCTTGCAGGCACCTATAGCCATGTCAAGAGTGTGTAATGACGTCAATTCCCTTTTCATTGCAATTGCAAGTGATCGTCAAGCAACCACTCCCTCTGAAAGATGAGAGTCAATTGCGACAGAGTCCTTTGTTCCCTACTCCAAATTGTGGTTCTTGTTTTGAGGGCAGCCTTTTCACTTTGGTGTGTGTCGGACACCTGTTCTATTTCCGGAGTACTCGAATTTGGCACAGAGGCAGGGATGTCTTCTGCGCCACGTGTGTCCACTTCCGGCAGGACCTGGGGTCCTGCTGGCTTGGGCGATGAACGTGGGGCGGCTGTCCGGCGGCTTCCCCGGGCGCTCGGTGCTCTTCGACATTTTGAAGCGCTGGACGTCCAATGCGCTGCACAGAGACGTGCAGGACGGGACTACATGGGGTGGACTACACGGATGGGTTTTTACCCCCCCCCCCCCTTCCGGGCGCTCCGCCCCCCTCCCCTTTTTTAAAGGCCCCTGATCTTGGGGCAAACCCTTGCAAAGAGGTTCGGAAGGTTTGGGAAGTTTGGAGCGTTGGATTGGTTTTGGGTTGGGCGCCGGATCCGTCCACGAGTCGGGCTCGCCGGGTCGGGATTTAGGGTTCTCATTGTTCCATTGCTGGTTGTCTGTTTTTGGACAAGCTCGGATGTCGGTTGTGGGGGTTGAATTGTTTCTAAACGTTTTTGTTGGAACCGAGCTTTGTCTAAGCACTGCTTCCTCGATATAGTCAGAATGTGCTGACTCCCTCCGCCAAATTGGGTAAGCCGCAAGCGTCAACAAATCTTGACAAGCCGAGTGACCCCCTGCCAAACAAGATGTTGCCAATCAGGAAGGATCCCGAGCTGTTGTGCCGAAAGTTGCTGGACCGGCTCCAAAAGTGGCCTACATTTCGCTTCAAGGGTTTCCTTTGCCCGCTGGTTTTTGGTGGGCTGCTAGAGCATGAGCTTTTGGCTGGCACTTGCGTCTTGCTCTTTCAGCCAAGAAAGCCATGGCAAACTGAGATTGTGGCCAGGTACAAGCATCTAACTCCACTGACCTGTGATCAAAAGGATCATGGAGCAGTGCTCTTTTTTGTCCGGCCACT
>CAUJNA010003498.1:224032-229032 GCA_963377175.1 Effrenium voratum | reverse complement strand
AAGCTGCCAAAGTGGTGCATGTGTACTGAAAAGTTGCGATCTTTGAGCTGCAGCTGCCAAAACTAGCATTTTGTGTACTACACTTGCACCAAGTTGTGATTTTTGTGCAGCCCTCCTTGACTGTTTTAAGATACGCTTTGTTGCGTGATTGACAAGTATCTGCTCAATTGGTCTCGCGTAGGAGGTAGGCAAACAGAAGGATAAAGGATATTTATAGCTCAACGCAGGCAGGAGGAATTTCCTCATTCCTGGCCGGCTGCTGAGGTGACCCCTTGCACTTTCGATATGGATCCCTTGTATTTGGTTGGACAGCCAGCGACCCTGAATGTGTAGCTTGTCGACATGAGTTACTCACTCGCAATGCGGAGAAAATAGAGCCCTTGGAATTCCTGGAGCGGACCTCATCATACAACCCTTGTCGCGAATCAACGCCAGCTGAATTCTTACGGGGGGCGGGGGGCACAAGTCATCACAAGTCCATGATTCCAAAAAAATGTGACAGTTGATTTGAAGCGCGGTGAAAGAAGCTCAGAACCCTGTGAAAGCTTTCACCATGAGCGGGTTTGCTTCAAAGCAGCAGCTTTGACAAGCAGCCAGGCCACACATGGTTTGTACAAGACTACGAACTTGTATGAAATGTATCATGTTGGCCAACATGCCTAACATGAAGCCACAAGATTCATCTCGAAATGGTTGAACAGTTGGCCAAAGGCCGAGCCGTTCGGAGGTGCAGATCACGGTGCACCAGCTCCAGCAGAGCGCGGTGCGCTTCGGGGAGGGGACCGGCGAGGCGACGCGAAGGGATCGTGGAGGTATTTGGAAGGTGTTCAGAAGTGTTCTGTTCTGAAATGTCCGCTTGTCTTTGCAGATCATTGCTCAAAATAGATGATCTCATTTGAAATCTCACTGGGAGTAAAGGAGAATTCATGTCAATGTGTGGGGAAGAAGAGTATTACGGCGCTGCCCCACTGAGAGACCAATCTATGAAAGGGTGGATTAGATTTAAGCACACAGGAATAGAAGCACAATAACTAGTGCAAGAGCAAACAAAAGCCAAATTTGAAGAAGGACCGTTGCACACATGTCAGCATCGTTCCCACAATTACAGCTGCATTGCAAACGTCTTAGTGCGGAAAGTTGGATACATCCACCAATCGACGACACGGCTGCCATTTCACTTGCGATTTGCTCATGAAATCGAGTACTTCAATTTGGATCGATTACTTCAATTAGGGCAGTGGAAGGTATCGACATGCCACAGAGTACACATCAGATCTTACTCTCTGTTTAGCTCTTGCTCAACAATCATGCATAAAGGGCGCTACCAAATGGAATGCTATACGATTACCTGCTGGAGGACTAAAAGATCTACCCCCGGTCCCCCTGTCACACACGTGCAATGGTCAACAGTTTGAGTAAGCTGCGCATGAAAACTACGAACGAGGGCAAGTCGGATCGCGTCTTATTCTTCAAAATATGGAAAGCCTTTGCATCTCCAACAATGCAAGACGCAACAAGTCACTGAAGAATCTATAGTTTGAACTTGCGCATCAACCTATTCTTCGATAAAATGACGAAGTCCACACAAAGTGAGATGTTATTCATTGACTTGTATTACTTGCGACATGTTTGCCGACGTGATCAAAATGGAGCCTGCTGTTATGGCTTTGGATGGCACTTCCCCGAAAAGGTACCTGGGTATCGGAAGGACTCCTGAGATTCGTGAACGAGTCCGCTAGGAAGTATGTTTGAGCTGACTCGTATCACGTGTCGCTTTCATTAAGACCATCGGGATCTGGTTTCAGGTGCAGCTGCTGCAGTATCAGGGCCTATGGGCGCCTTTGCTGGGCAACCTGGCGTCGGAAGGTGGCTGGTTGGTTTGTGCTGCATGCCCTCCCATGGAAGCTGACAAGAGGGTGCTCAAACCTTGTGCAAAAGCTCCCTGTCCCCTCCCATGATTGTTGGAAAAAGGGTCCATGGGTATGTAGGGTTTGTCGTGAAAGGGGCCTCTCCAAGGGGCCCACCAATTTCAAAGGTGGCACGACAGGTCCAAGTTGACCTGACAGCCACATCATGGTTGCAGGTTGAGGTGTGCTTTTACTAGCAGTCTGGCGAGTTTGGCATGCATTCGGAGACTTGTTAGTTTGGATATGTCCAAATGGCATGCATGAGATGTGCGATCTGGATCCGGATGGGTGATTTAGCAGGTTGGGTGGTTTGCTGCATGAGTTTGTATGCTTGCCACTTGATTGTTGCTCGCCGACGGCTTGGGCATTGTCAGTCCATTCAATAGGAAAGGCCATGCTCCAAGTGTGCACTCGCCGCATCTATGCAGATTCTGGCAAAGATGGGCTATGCGGAGCGACCAAGTCTTTTCAGGGCAGGCTGCATGCATTTGTCCTAGGCCCGAAGATACTTAGCTGGGACAGCTTGTGCGTTGCTCGGCAGCACTTGGGTCATGATTCGCTATGGCAGCCAGCTTGGGACGTGTTCCGTTTTTGGTTTCTGCTGGCCTGTAGAAAACATGAATCTGCGCTGAATTTGAACGCCCTCGGGCAAGTTGGACACGTGCAGGTTGGCGACGTGGTGGAATTGTTTGAGCTGCCGGCATATCTGGAGAATTTCTCGGGGCATTCTGCGCATGTACTGGACTACAACAATGAGAAGGACCAGAGAGAAGTTGCGGAAAGTCTGGTTTGAAGCTACAGGCCAAGGCCGATGCTGGCAACACGGATGGCGGGACGGCGCAACTCAGGAAATAGGAACCCCGGATGGAGTGATGCTGGCTGCCATAGTTTCCTTGTACTGAACCTGGTTGAACCAATCTCGTTTGGCTAGGCTTGATCGCAACGGACCGCTGTCCTCACATTCCGAGTTCTTGTTTTGCCCGCAGGACTACTACACTGTTTGTGTGGCTCAGCAACTCGTCTCGCACACCGTCCTGATCACCCGTTGGTCCGCAGATGTTTGCCTTTGGTTTGTTGATCAAGGTCTCAGCTTTTCAATGGCAGGCAGTACCTGCTCAAACCCTGATGTTAATTTGTGATCCCTGATCTATTTGTCAGTAGTCAGTTTGATCATTGCCCAATCGTTTGGCCTAAATTGGCACGGCCCATGAATCCGATGTCCTGAATGTGCTCCCAGGCACATAATTCCTGTCGAGCGAGCGCACATCAAGCGAATGGTGACAGACTGCCGGAACCGTGGCATCAGACGGACGAAGAAGGGCCGGAACCTTGACATGAATGGCACTGGACCGGCAGGAGGGTATCAAGTCGATTCATAGAAGATTCGTGCATGGGCCTTTTGCTGGGTGTGCCGGTTGGCAGTTCCCAGCTCACGGTTCGTGCTTTGGGTTGGGTGCAGACAGTTAAGCATTGGCAATCAAAGGCAAGGCAAAGGCCGGCAGTTGATTGTTGTAAACAGTGGCCTTGCATGCTTTTAACAGCTGGATGCTTAGAGTATGGTAGAGTTGACTGATTCCGGCAGCTTTTGTGGAACCCTGTTTGGTCGGCGACGGACACCTACAACACCTGATTCATCGTTCCAGAATGCTCAGGACGATGGGGAATGCGTGCAATGCTGGTTGTTGCTTTACTTTGTAATGATATGAGGGTCTTAATGACTACTAACATTATGCTCCTATGATCATGATTCAGTTTTGTGTTAGCAGGCACCCACGACGTGATTTAAGTCATTGAAGCCCCTGTGATTTGCGAACACTGACGCGAGTTGGTCAAGGTGTAAAGATGCTTCGAACAGTTTGCCCCTCCCCCCCCCTTCACAGGCTCAACTGTCAGCTCGGAGACAGGTGTCAAGGAGATCATCTTCGGTAAGTAGAAGCTGAGGTGCATGACACAGAGCTCCATGTTCTCTCTCATTTGTAGCACAGGCATGTTGAAAGGGAATCGCAGCGTGCTCGTTACTCATGTCTACAGAGTCTGCGGCTGGACACATCATATTGCCTCATTCAGGCCTGGCATAGGCATGTTATTCTGTGTAGATGTTGCTTGGATTCAACGGCCTTGTGGTTGGACACATTGTGCCACCCCCCCCCCAAAAAAAAAGAAAAAAGGAAATGGAGGTTTCCCGTTGGCTTCCCTTTGAACCAACCCCAGAAAAGGTCCCCTCAAAAAACACGGATTTGCCAAGGCCAGCAGATAGCGCCTGGGGTGCAGGCCCTGGCCACTTGGCATTCGCGTCGGAAAGACCAGCGGGTTCTGTTCGTCTTGGTTTCGATTGTTGGCTGTTTGTTTATGGTTGCCGTTTGTTCATTTGCTCGCTTAACTGGCTGGTTGGCTGGTTGCGTTTCCCTGGAGCACGGGAAAATGCCATGACGTCAGAGGCTGTGCAGCTGTAGCCAGGGTCCATCTGCAGGCGACTGTGTGTGTGTGAGTTTGTTTTTGAGGGTACAAGGGTTGATTTACAGCAAACCAAGAGGGAAGCCAAAAGCCATTGAGCGGTCTTTTTTGCCACATATCAAACTGGACATGTGAGGGTTGTTCCAACAGCGGGTGCCTTGTTTTCGACGCTTGTGTGCTCCCTTTTGCCTGGGAACAGAATGGGCACTGGGGTCCAAACGCGGGACGTTTTAATTTTGCACTTTCAGAACTCATCCAAATTATTTGTTTTATGTTGATTAACTACAAGGGGTCTCTGGTTTTGACAAATACCCAATCAAGAACCGAGCCTGGGGGGGACGGCAGACTCTCTATCACTCCAAACTTGGTGTCGCTCACAGAATCCCTTGAGAGGGTTTGCGGATCCCCGAATGCTACAGGAGCCCGGAGTTGGCATGGTGGGGTGCCACCGAAAAACTTTGCGAAGTCGACCGTCAATGGTTCCACACCATTGGGGCCACGGGAGCTGTGGCGTGAACAGTGGTGCAAGTTTGAAGAAGCTCATTAAACCGAGTGTCGATATCAGGGCACTCCGACAAGGAGGTCTACTGCTGTCTCTTTGAAAAATATGTTGCTTTTGAGAGTTGACATACGGATAAT
>CAUJNA010003498.1:201532-219032 GCA_963377175.1 Effrenium voratum | reverse complement strand
GGTGGATGTTAGGATGCTTTTCTCAGTCTACGCAGAGCATTGTGTTTCTGCGCACTGAGGAACGAAGAGCGGGTCTGAGGGGCTGGTGCGATTGAAGCATTTGCATGCCAGCATCCAAGTGCACAATTTCGGGGAAAACATGCGGCAGCCTGCGAGCGACGGAAAGCGATGTTGGGCACGCGCCTTCCAGACTGATTCCACGTTTTGCTGGGGCCAAAAGCATATTGAGCGGATTAGCTGGAAGAGCCTTCGCATTCAATGTAGAACTCATGCCCACCTCAATTCCCTCAATTTGGCAGGTCGAAATTGGGAAGTGCAACAATGCTGCAATTGGGAAGTGCAACAATGCTGCAATTCACCCTGCTGATCAAAACATATGTGTAAGGTAGATTCAAAGAGAGAGAGTGAGACCGTTTGATAGAGCGCCCTACTGAAAAAGTTTGAATGATCAACATGTGACCACCAGGAGTGTCTTTCTTTTGGTCCGTTCGATTGAACATATCAGATGACCCTGGTTTCGGTTTGGTTCCGCCAAACCGACATCTAGGGTACAGTACACACTGCCCTCACAGTGAACATGCAGTCATTGCGTGATGAAATGTCAATGTTTCAAATACCAGAGGGTTTCCAAACAGATCCCGCATGTAGCCTTAGAACGTGCCCGCTCACCTCGAACACCGCCGTCAACCGTTTCCATGCTCCTGACCAACGTGCTACCATTCCCGTTGTGAACGCACCGACATGTCCGACGCTTCCCTCAGAATGCAAGGGTTGTTAATGGGTTCCGCCACGTTATTGATGTTGTCGCCATGGTTCACATGTTCACTTCTTTATTTATTTTCCGAGCTTCAGCTGCTGTGAATACGCAAATGGCCGCACAAGTATAAGATCATCTACATGTGACCTTGTTTGAGGGATCCCAGCCTTGGGCGGCCACGCGCAAGCTTTAGAGTGGGCGGCAAGATTGACGCCAAAACACACCGACTGCAAAGTCATACGCGAAAGCTCTAGAGACAGTAAATTACTGCGCAACGATTTTGAACATCACTCAGGTGTCCATTCTTTGGCCGCGGCGAGTACAACGAGAAGTTCTGGACTTGTGCAGACCTTGCCTTAGTCTTAGTCAACTGATTGCTGGGATTCCGGGGTTGGCAACTTGTAAACCCGCCTCGTCGATGCTTCTGAAGGGTGCGTGGCAGCCTCTGAATATGGACGCCACACAACTACACAGCTACTCTGTGACACAGTGCGGTCAGATTTCGTAAGTTTTCGTAATATGTGGCACCAATCAAGGGAAAGTGCATATCACAGCTACACGTGTCACCACTATGGGCAGGCATCAGACGCAGCTAGTATGTGTTCGTTCTAAGACAAGGCTTGAAACGCTTGACTTTTCAGAAAACATCAGCCTGAGAGGGACATTCATAGGCCCGCAAAAGCGCACGCCTCAGGGAAGCATGAACCCCAGTTCTTCAGTGGCATCCTTTGCCCTCTTGTTTGGGTTCCCAACCCCCAAAAGAGAACTGAACAGTTCCTCCGGCAAAGCAGGTTCCGGGGAAACTGTGCTAGGAGACTGCATCAACTTCCATCCCTCGCTGCTGCCACGGCACCGGGGGTCTTTGACCCAGTTCTGGGCCATCTTTGATGCGGATGAGGAGGCCCAGTGGCGAAAGCCCCACCAGGAGTTGGCTGCGGGTCAAACATAGGTACCCAAAATGGAACCATGAAAAATGGAACCAAAAACTAAAACCTGCGGTCCCCTGGTGGGTTTATTTTGACCCGTACCCAGTTGAATGGAACTGATCCCGGTTTAACAGATTGAGGGCCAGGAACCTGTGCAACCCTATTTGATGTGCGGCAAATGTCGAGCCATGAAGAACGGCCTTGGAGAAAGCAAGTTCCCAAGACACGCAATGATGGGACCCGTGGAAGCTTGAACCAGAGCCAATTGATTGGACCTTTCGCCTACCAATAGAAACTCCAAAAGGAATCATGTTGGTTGGTTTCCTTTGATAAAAGGGGCATAGTTTAGCAGTTCCGGCGGATCATCGCGAGGCCGGGACAACTTGCCACCGCATGGTTGAAGAGTTCGATGCAGGGCGCATTCTCCGGCAAGAGCCGGTGAAGCTTGCCCCAGACGCCTGGCTTGCCCTTCAGAAGGAAGCCGCCATCAAACCAAGGCTCCCAAGCACACACTATCCAAGATTGGCCCCTCACCCTCACGAGCGTTACCCCGTGGGCATTGAATACTGTGAGGTCTGCCGTGGAAAATCCCAAGTTTGGAGTAACCCTGTGTCACACGTCCGTGGTGTCGCAGTGCTGGATGTTGCAAGAAGAAAAGGAAGTGCTTTGGCAATCCAGACGCGCAATCACTTCCCGGTTTTTGCAAAAGTTTGAAGTGTTGGAGACTTCTTTAGAGAACAGTCTTTGTTTTGTGTGTTGTCATGTGTTTCCAATTTGGGGTTTTCCGGGCGGATTGCAAGGCAAAGTTATGCAGCATGGCGCATCTTCAGGCTAAAAACGTATCCCGCGCCTGCACTGTGCCCATGTTTGAAGACTGAGGATGAAACGGCTCTTTCCTTGAACCACAAGCTCGCCTTGGCCACAGAGCGCTGCTTCAAGCACGTTCTGGAGGTCTTCCTCGCTGAAGGACGGCCAGACAAAGCAATCTGGTCATTTGGGCTGCTGGGAGCTTGGAGTCTTCATCCTTCGACATGCTTGGCACGGCAAGAAAATCACTCGGCATCCAAGAGTTGGGCTGGGCCACTTTCTTTGGGTGCCATCAAGGCGTCCAACCAAAGACCATCAAAACAAGGTGAGCCTCAAAATGTGGCCCTCTTCCACTGGTGGTTTTTCGCTTTGGCTTTAAAAACCACTCCCAAGCAGGCACCCGCGGTTTGAGCTTGAAGTGAAGCCAAAGCCGTTGTGGCCTGTGTCAGGACTCCCCGAGGGTGAGGAATGGGATGTGGTGTCTGTGCTTTGATTAATGCGAACCGGAGGTGCGGCTGTTTCCCCAGTTCAGCGGCGCCCGTTTCCGGAGCCGTCACCTCTGCAAAGGGTTGCTTTGCTTGCCAGGGTCGCTGGGCAGTTGGGGGGGTTGCATCATTTTCGGGTAGAGGGGAGGCTAGCTGCAGTCAGACGTTGTACCATTTGCCGTATTCGCAGAAATGGTGTCTGAACGACCAAATCCATTCGCCCAAAGGCAGCCTCAATTCGTTGAGGCATGTTTGCCATGTTCCAAACGGCTTGGACCTCGGCAAGGCTCCGAATGAGGTTACACGGTGTTTCGCACTTTCCGGCCGAGGCGCAGTTCCCGTACCACTTCCGGCGCCTTCCGGAGGAGGGCTTCATTGACTTCAGCTGGCCCCTGGACAAGGTGCGAAGAGGTACTTTCTTTCTTTCCACACTGACAAATGAGCAACCCTACCTTTTGGTTTGGCGTGTTTGCCTCCAAACATGTCCAACCATGGCATCCCAAGAAAGGGCAACCAGGGGAATGGCATGGCAGCTGGATGTCTTTCTTTGACTTCGGCTAGGTGACCTGGCTCGTGTGTTTTTGAGTTGGTTTGTTTATCTGGTCAGGAAACAAGTTGTGTGGCACCGGGTACCATACTGACATCACTGGCTCGGCCTTGGCTGCGCGAGTCTCGTGTGCCGAAAAGTACTTGTGGCAAGCTGATAATTTCCGGGCTTGTCGCCAACTGATTCAATTGGGTGAGTGTGTGCTTGTTTTTGTTTTTGAGAGAACCTTTTCGAGATTGGTTTAAAGGGAAACCAAAGGGAACCCACCATTTTGGGGTCGGCATATTTTGACACATACATACCAAATGTTATGCTCATCTTTTTTCATGGTTTTCTTTGAATGCAGGTGGACCGCTTCATCCGCGCGATGTACTTCCCGCCTTTCACGCCAGCACGGCTGCGCATGGAAGACGGGTCAGAGCACAGAGTGCCTGAGACGCAGGGGCGTACCTTTGTTGAGGGTTGTTGAGATTGGTTTGAAAGCAACGAGAAAGCAAGCATCCGGTTTGCGCCCTCCCCCCAGTTTGCATGTCTTCCTGGCGTCAAACTCTCACCAGGCCCCTAAGCAAATCAAAACATTGCCATGAACCCTTTGCATTGAGTAGAGTGAGTGACCTGCCATGCAGTGCTGTGCTGATTGTACCCACAACCGATCAGTATGCACATTATCCTGTGCTTGGGAAACTTGGCGCGAGCAAGGAGTGTGACGCGCTGAGGTGCTGAACCTGTCTCAGTACCAGGCCCTCATCAAAGGCAAGGCGCCTGCCAAGCTCTTCTGGGACGAAGACCAAACCCCAGTGAAGGCCCTGGGGTGGTGGGGGCTTGCATGGCGCGGGTGGAGGCAAGGTCAGGGGCTGGCTAGGCAGGTTCTTTTGTTCGGAGCACCTTTCATATTTGACTTGTCACTTAGAGATGGTGTGTTAGTGCGAACTGCTTGATGCGTCCTGGGCCCACGCTTCTGTACTGCCAGGATGGAAACGACCAACAACCCCCTGCGATGCCATACACCTTGAGAAAAGAACCACGATGATTGTGCCTTTCTTTGCACAACTTCAACCTGCAGTTCTACAAACTAAAGCAACTACAGGTTTCACCGTTTCACCCCGCAACAAAAGCAAGAAAACGACTGAAACGCCTCGGTTGGACTGGACTCGGCCCTTGCCGGCTCCGCGCTCGTGCCGGTTCGAGGCACGCGCCATTCGCGCAGACCCAAAGCCCGAGACGACGAGCGCCACCCCATGGATGGCCTGGACCTGGCGCGGAGAGTCGTTTTTTTTGGGCTAGGGTACTATGCTTTGGAGCTGGTTTTAAATGGAACCAAACAAAAACCACCCCTTTTAAGGGTATTTCCTATTTTGACACATATGCCATCTTCATGGAAGTTGATTCGTTGACCCCGGATTCGGTTGCAATGGGATGTCTGGCGACTTCACGGGATTTGGCCACGCCATTCTCCAGCCGTTCAGGCCATCCTCCCTGCTTCAACGGCTGTCCATTCTTCCCGCAGCGCAAGGACCCAAAATGAGGTTTCGCACATCCCACCTTTTGTTTTGGCAATCAGTCATCCCTCCGTTGACAGGAATTCCAGGTCGGCCAGTGGAAGTTGCGGGGGATTTGCACAGTTGTTACTTCCCTGAGCAAACGCAATGGGGTCTCCCAGTTTGTGGCTTCAGCAGTTGGCTTTTCGGGAAATTCCCTGCCACTTCATGGGATTCCCCGATGAAGGTGGCCCGCCGCGCTTGCCGGGCTTCTGCTTTCCTGGGTGGCTGTGGCCGTGACAGGCTGGTGGAGGGGTGCTGGGAACAATATGTTGGCTTGGAAAAAGGAACCCCATGAAGTCTTTTTTTGGCTGGTCACTGCCTAGACGATTTTGGGCAGGGTTCCGAGCTATGGCCGAATTACATTTGCTTTTGTTTCTTCCACCAAAACAATTTGAAGCCCAGACTCAAGCAGACGAGCATGCTGAAGCCTCATCCTTTCGCTCTGTCGAGGCCCGAGCAATCCATCGCTGGCTCCACGGCAGAGCGTGCCCGGCACGCAATGCATCGATGGGTCTCCGGCACCGCGGCCCTGAATAGCGATAAGGAGACCCAGAAGAGCCAAACTGGCTTCCCTCCATGGCGTGTCTATTCCGCTGTACCAGTCAAGGATCAAGGTAAATACGGTAAATACTCTCCACCAAAAGGAGCTTGTTTGAATTGATATTGGGTGAAAAGGGCTGCACTTTTTGTTTTTCCAGCCCAGCCCAGGCAAATCTTTATTTGGCTCACGGCTATGGAGACGGCCGGCGCAAGTGGGTCGTGTTCTTTCAGGCGAGGGCCGGGAATATTGCTTAGGACGGTCATGTTGCAAATTGTGCATCTCATGTTTCGCAATGTCTCCAACTTGCTGAGTTCAAGCCTTCAGAGCGTTGGTTCCAGGTTGTCTTCAGGCTGTGACAGATTTGGAAAGGTGCCCGTCGTTGAACTGTCACACTTGCCCCACGCGTCCCGCGTCCCGCACAGGCGTCCCGCACACGCGTCCCGCACAGGCGTCCCGCACACGCATCCCGCACACACGTCCCGCACGCTTCGCAGGGCGGTGGCTGGTGCACTGGCACCTCAGGCTCCCCACACTTGCCGGGCTACTGCCCGCAGGAGGAGCGAGGTTCCCACCGGAGGGTTTCTCGTGATGCACAGGGGACCAATTCCGCTTTGGACTAATTGGTTGGGAATCCTGCACAGACATGGGTGCAACTCAGTGTTTAGCAAAGGTATCCACAATAAAAAGCCAAGCCCGAGCCCTGCGGCCCAGGTTGTGTATTCGAGCCCAAGTTGCCTAAGCAGGTTCACGGCTTCGCAGGTTGCCATAGAAGAATATTCTTTGCAGCCTCGTGGACATTTGCTCCAGGATGTGGCACACCCGGATTTGTGCGAAGAGCGCAGCCGAGGCGGGGGCGGTCAGACTAGAGTGCGCAAGTGCAGCCACGGGGGTCCCTTGGCTTGTTTGAAGGGCGAGATTTCTCTTGGGAGAGGAATTCCCTAAGCTTGGAAGATGTGTCCTTGCCTCAAAATGGCGAAGCCCTCCGATGATTTGTTTGCAGGCAATTGGAATCATGAATAAAGCTGTAGGCTAGTGGGAGATACCCAACCAGAAACAGAAGCCCAGCACGTTCCCCATACAATGCTGTAAGTACGCTCCCCGACATTTAACAGATATTCCTTGGGGGTGCCATGGGACCAATGCAATGTAGAAGGTTCCAGGAGCGTTCCGAGGATTGCCAAAGCGCGATGTGTCACACAGGGAGTTGAAATACAATTGTTCAAGGCATGGGTGGCACAGTTGATATCACATTTGCAATTAAACTGAAATTGCGGCTTAAAATGCATTCTACAATTGAATCTGCAATCGTTTGGACCCCCCCTGCATCATAGTACATTTGCTGCACGAGCCTAGGATAATATATATATATATATATGTATATATATATATGATTCATATAGAATGCATGTTAGTGCACCTGCGAGCGAATTGGTATAAAGCATATTTGGGCGTGGGTGCCTTTTTTTCTTCACGATTTGTTTGCAACACACGCGTGGTTTAGACCCCTGCAGGCTACCATGGGAGCAGCCTCAGCGATTCTGAAAGTCGCGACTTCACGCGGAGAGGACGCAGACAAGTGCGTCAGAACAGAAGTCCATGAGGTTAGAGCTCAGGATGAAACGGATGACTTCAGCAATTGCCATCGCAGGTTATGGTGTGGGTGTGTCTCCCATTAGGCAACTCAATGCTCGTGCAATGGGAGCCAGAAGAAGTTCGATGGATGAGTCCGCAATCTGGAAAAAGAAACAAAACTTAACCAACCAGAGCCTGGTTGACCCTGACATCATGCAGCTACCCTGCGAAAGCTGTTCACTGTAAAGGTTGAAGAAAGGAGAAACCAGCGAACTCCAATATAAAAGAGGGATGCCGATGATTCAAGGGGCACTGTTGGCAGCTTGAGTCGATCACCTTGCAAGTGAGGCCGACTGGAAAGGTCGGTTTTGGTTTTGCAGCCAGATAGCTTAGGTGTTTTTGTTTGGGACGTTTCTGTGTGTGTGTGCGCTACACCAAGTTGGCCCTGGTCTCCTGATGCTGCTTAGTAAGACGACTTCATCCGGCGTAGAAGACTTGCCCACCTGCTTTAGCTGTGCGAGGATGCTTGTCTGGCGATTCTGACATCAATCCGATGATGTACAACTGGCGCCTCGGCCGAAGTGGAAGTTGTGCAGTGTGGTCATATGTGTGTGTGTGTGTGCGCGCGTGTGGGCACGCTTGCAGTGGTGTGTTGATCGGTCACCTTGCTTTGCGGCTTTGCGGTTAGTTGCCACGTATGTGAAACACTGGCCTCGCCAATCAGGAATCGCGTCATGGTGAGAAACTGCGACGGCCCAGAGCTCAGAGCAAGAGCTATAAAGTGCATAGATCAAAGAACCCTCGCAGTTCAAGGCTAGTGCGAGATTTCCTAAATGATTCGTATTCTGACACCCCTGTTTGATTCCGGGATCAGCTTGTCAATCAGTCGTAGCAGCATGCACCGTTTGAGCCGTGGGTCTTCGTCGCAAGGTCTTCAAACAAATCACCAGCATAGACCCAAGATAGCAATGATTGCACACCGGACCCTCCAACAGCACCCCCCCGAAGAGCGCCCCAAACAGCACCCGGCCGTCAATCGAGCACGCATGCGCCCGCGCGGTCACCAGCACCTCCAACAGCACCCCAAACAGCATCCCAAAACCGCACCTGCACCAGCACCCCAAACTGCATGCTCCCCTGCACCCTTCTGTCAATCTCGCACCACCGTCACTCTGAAGAGCACCCCAAACGGCATCCCCCCAAGCACTCAGTCGTCAATCTCGCGAAAATCACCTCAAACAGCACCCCACTCAGCACACCCAATCTCGCAAATCACTTTCCCCTCTTTATTAGAATTTAAATCCTTATAGCTTTCAGCGATTTGAGGAACAAATTGATACATCTCGCAGCAGAGCACAATCCAATTGCAAGTGTAGTGTTTCAACTTAGTGAGTTGCATGTTGTATTTGCTCGTGCTGCTTCGCAGTGTGGTACAGTCTGCTTCTTTGGGATGAATGTGTTACGGAAGTGTCGTTTTCTTGTTGCGCAAGTCCAACACCGTTCGCAATCGTCACATGCGCTTGTGTGACCCTACATGATCAGTAATGTCGACATGGAACTGCGTGTTTTGCCAAGTCCTGCTAATATGTGAATATGTGGTTGCCGATGCACGTCTTCTTCATTGTGTCGTTTTGCATCGTACCACGCTTGTTGGCTTGTATGTTATACTTATACGCAGCACACACACATGTGATTGAATGTATAATATGCAGTATATATAATATATACATATGTGGCACCCCCTCCCAAGAAAAAAACAAGAACACCTGATTGCAGAGCTCACTGGTATTTCCGGTGGAATTCAGCTTTTTTGGGGGTCTGAATAAAGACGTAACAAAAGGCAGTTGCAAGGGCAGTTACTCTGGATGTTTCACGCTCTGGCAAACCCTCAAGAAACCGAAAGAAAAAGTCGGAAAACCAAACTCTCTGAGGGCAATGTAGCTGGACACCGAAGAAACCGAGAAAAATGAATAATCGAAAAACCAGACATTCTCCTACAGTATGATTTTTTTCGGCTTGTTCGTTTTTTGTTGCCTCTTTTTTTGTTCCGGTGTTTTCATGTTTTGGTTCTCCCCCGCTTTTTTCTCCCTCATTTTTTTTTGTTTGGTTTTGCTGCTTGTCTGATCTAGCAAAGCCACATTTGCCAAGTAGCTTTTTTTTCTGTCTCAAGCTCAATATGTCTGATTACCTGTTTGTTTCATTCTACTAATTTGTTCACTGGTTTAGAATTGGAATAATCAAGGCTTAGAAACAAGGGAAATCCTGCAGTGGATCTAGGATTACATGATACATATTATGTTGTAGCACATGTTTATAGTGTTCTTTCTTTAGGAGCTAAAATTGCTATCTTCTCTAGAATAATTTTCAATGGAGAACATATTGTTGGTACTAAGAGTTGATTACTTTCATCCTGATGTACACACTCTCTCTCTCTCTCTCTCTCTCTCTTTCTCTGTCTCTTTATCATTGCAATTTAATATTCATGGGTATTATTGTTGCCTTTTCTCCACTGCATCTTTTAGGATTTAATGTCATGCCAAGAAGAATCCCATCCTTTACAGATTCGGTTCATTCCCCAACAGATCAAAAAGGTTGGTTTTGGGAGGGGGAGTAGCACATATATATATATATAAAGGTACCAGTCCCCCCCCCCCCAATGGTATGGTCCCCCACTCAGCCGCATCATCTGCATCTTGGGGATGATGCTGGCAATGCTGGGGATGCTGTCCAGTACCGCGTTCCCAGACTCCTCCTTTAACACCCCAGCATCCCACCCTAAACCAAACCACCCTGCAACCCCTCCTTAACCCCAACCCTACAAAATATTCGTATCGCATTTATGCCATGGAATGGGTATAACTTTGAGGATTCAATTCTAAGCCTAAATCAAACCAAACCCCAAACCCACCCGAAACCCACCGCAAACCGACCTGAACCAACCCTAAACCAACCCACCAAGCCTAAACCCCGAACCACACCCCAACCACCCAACCACCCAACCACCCAACCACCCAACCACCCAACCACCCAACCACCCAACCACCCAACCACCCAACCACCCAACCACCCAACCACCCAACCACCCCACCACCCCACCCCACCCCACCCCAGGGGGGGGGTTCACGGCCTGGAACATATATATATATATATATATGTACACATGTATATTATGCATGTATACATATGTATATGAGTTAAAGACTTTAGTTACAGAAGACTACTTACTGTAAAAGGCCAGGCGGACACATGTTTGTGGCTGACAAAATTAGGTCCAACACGACGCAGGAACACCCCCAACACCAGGTAGGTCCATGACATACAGGTGACTGAGATCACAAACGCATGTGGCGTTAGGAGGTCAATGAGCCCAACCGGCAGAGTTGGAGAACTAGGTGGCAACACCTGACCAGTCGATCATGTACCAAATACCTGCCGTAGCTCATGATATACATAGGTATATAAAAAAAAATATATACTTGTGTATATGTGTATACTCTATCTGTAGTTATGTAGTATACAGGTTTCACCCAGCTACACCATGAATAGCACCCTGTCGGGTTTTCTTTCCCGCACTCAGAGCCTACGGAGTCCAGCGGAGCCTCCCGGACAGGCACGCTCTTCCTCAGCAGCGCCGAGCTGCCGGGGCTGCATCTGCGAGGCGCTGGGGTTGCCATCCTTTCCTTTTTCCTGTCTCCAGGTATTCCTCGGAGGTTTTATTGGGGTCCTTGGGGTCCCTGGATTTCCTGGGATATGGAAAATGAAGGGCTCTTGCCTCTTCTTTCCCAGGGACGGGGGGGTGTTAAGATGAAGGTTCTTCGAGGGGATGGTATGCTGAACCAGCTGGCGGCATCGTTTATGACGGGCGTGCTTGGGCTGTTTGCGGGACTGGCTTGCTTCCAGCCAGGGTCTGACTCGTTTCCGTGGCTTCTACGCCTGGCAAGGATGAGTGGTTGCCTGGTAGAGTACCGCACAGTCCAAAATTCCTTTTCAAAACAACCAGGCCCTAAATCAGTCCCGACAAGTGGCAGGACAGCGACCAAACCAATCCTAAGTTCCGTTCATCCAGCCTCAACCCCACTTCCAGCCTGAAAACAAGCGCCATTATCATGCCATAGCCAGCTCTGGGCAACATGCCCAGAAACCAGCCCGCAACCCACACGAGCCGCAATCAAAACCCGGGTAGATGAAGGCTAGTAAGGGACAATCCCAACAATAAATAGCTGCAGCCGACTTCTTGATTCTTTACATGGTTCTGGGTCGACCGTTTTAACACCGGGTTTTGATTATCACTCACATTGATTGAACTAGTCCGCTGCCTCTGAGTGGCCCTCCTTTCCAGCGATCCATGCCCCACAGCAAAATGACAGGAAAAGAGTGCCTAGGCGAAACGCGCTTGGCCTTCCAATTCGGCAGTCGTTGTCTCAACAGAGTTGTCCTTGGCAAACATCAACGTGAAACAACAACTTCTGTCAGCGTTTGCGAATCTGAATGCAAGGATTACTCAGGCAGATAATGAGCGGACCATGCGAAGAACCATGGCGCATGGTTGGATGGTAGAGGCACCAGTGCCTGAAACACCTCGAAACCCGGCTTGTTTGATAGCGGGGCAAGGACGCCTTCTTTATTTAAGGGGGCTTGGATTTCAGCATTGACTTGCTTGCCGCGTCGCTGGCGTCTCTTCTTTCAAGGCTATCAATATAGAGCCCCTTTTTGCAGAACAGTCCGCCCATCACAGGGGCAACAGCAAGCATCCAGGCCTATCCCAAGTCTCATTGGCCAAAAGGCCAGCGCCGTGTACGTGCAGGCAGGGACAATGCGGTGCAGGCCATCAGGGCCTTGCTGGGCCAGGGCCTTGCGGACGCCAGCGAGCTGAGCCTTGGGCCGGTGAAGGGGTGAAGGGGGAGGGACGGCGTACACCTTTTCCGTGCCTGGCAATAATATGTCGATCCCAACAGCAAGGCAGTTCATACTCCTCCTCGTTTTCCGAAGGGGGGGGGAGGACCATTTTTTAGCCGGGTGCCACTCACGAGTACCAGCAAAGATGAGGCATGGAGCTACATGCGATGTGGATGAATCATTCAATTGGGAACCCAGCTGATTCTACCATGGCGACAGAAGGAGCCTCAGTCCGGCCAGCTAACCAACAAGTTAAGGGTAAAAGTGTTGGCCCCGGATCGATCAACTCGGCAGATCTACGAAGAGCTTTGTAAAACAGGGCACCCCGCGTGTTCATAGAGGTTGCTCATTGACCACACCAGGTCAATCCAACTGCACGGATTCATATGCTGGAAGACATCAATCCCTGCCTGTCATGTCTGGCCTATGAGTGATCACACGTAGTGGAGCTTTCAGACCTTGATGATCCCGAGAAGTCAAACAAATCTTGCAGGTTTTTGTGTGGCCTCTGGCAAATTGGAACCTCAGCTTCAGTGGATGATTTACTCGCCAAGTCTATGCATGTCATTGAATGGAAGACCTGGCTATGGATGATAAGCGCCTAAGCAACAGGCCGAGGGCCTCAGAAAGTCCAATCGGGTCCTTCAGACCCTTTGAAGGGATTCCAAACAGAGGGTCCTTGGCAATCACACTGTGGATGGACAGAATCCTTCACCAGTTGCAATCCATGTGGGCAATATATTACCATCATGAGAGCCATTTGGGTAAATGACAGTAACATATTGCATACATGGAGTTTTTGGATACGTTCCTACTGTGGATGGACAAGATCCTACACCAGTTGGATTGGATGACACCCTATGAATAATGGGATTAACCCCCCCAACCTACATGCAACTGTGGGATCGGACCGTCGATCAGAACGAAAAACCGAGGCTCTTTGCAGGCTGCTCGGCCGGGGGCGTGGCCTCAGTGCTTTTGGCAGACACCTTGCGGCCGATGGTGGAAGAGGCGGTTCACGCCCGCGGAGGCCGCTCAGCGCTGAAGCTGGATGGGGGCAGTGGCAATGTGCAGAGATGGTTGTCAACCTTTTCTTGGGGCAATCCTTGTACCGGGACAGGGGTTGTTACGAAGATGGATTTGTGTCAAGGGCGAAGACACGTGAATGATTGTCATGTTGGTTTGAGGAACGGGTTTAAAACCAGTTGAAAGTGGATTAGTCCTGAGGGTCATGTACCAAGTGTCTTTGGCCACCCAGAAATCAGTCAGCAAAGAACAATATGTGTGAAAAAAAGCGGTCCAATGTCACCACCGGTGTCGCGGACACGGAGCTTTCCTGAAAACCGAAATTGCGAGGGAAGAAAATTAGAGGCAACTATGCGGCCACCGAGGCCGCGTCTTTGTGGCGGTTCTGTCGGACAGCGGGTTCTTCCCCGACTGGTCCGCCAAGTCAATACCCGCAGGCCGGGTGTGGTGGCCATGTTCGGCGCTGGAGTCCATTGTTTGGTTCATGGCAGGCCACAGATATGCGAACCTCTTTAAACAAAAATCGTCTCTGACATTTCCTTGAACGTTACAGATGAGGGAGACCGCAGATGTTGAGACCTCTTATTTTGTTGCAGTTGATTCAATTTCAGAAGGACTCTGACACGTTGAGTTTCACAAAGTCTGCCGTTGTGCTGGGCTGTCAAAGGTACACACCCATGCCAGCCTGCCAGGGGTTTTGCACTTCCCGCAGTTCCAGTGGCTATTCGCCACTGGGAACGTCTCAGCGGCATTGCCCCCGGAGTGCTTGGCGGCAGGCCTGGGCTTGGCGATAGGGCTGGCTGGTGGCAATGTGTGTGTGTGTGTGTGCTCGTGAGAATGCAGATGCGCGTGTGCAGGCGTGTGTGCGTGCGCGCGTCGGCGGCTGGGTGGTAGAGAGGGAGTGTCGTAAACTTTTAGTTTTGCAGCTCCGTTTCGGCCACAGAAATTTGAGATCGAGTTCCAATGTTTACGTTGGTCTCCGTGGCCCCAACCGCAGTACTTTCCAGCCCTCTTGCCAATCCCAGATATGGATTCCTAGTTGCATCAAGTTAAAACATCAATGGAGGACCCCCTTTAGTAGGTTTACCCAACTGTTTCTCTTGAAAACCCTCCAAAAAGAGAGAGTCCTAGGACAGACATGGCCATTCAGGCCACGGCTGGCGCTGCATGTTGCTGGAGACAGCGCTGCCCTATGTGAAGACCCCGCGCCTTCGACGTGGGTTTGGGTAAACAGAAGCGGCTCAAGATGGTAGGCTCATGTATGAGGTTCATGCCATAGCCCTTTATGTTGAAGCTCTCTCTCTCTCTCTCTCTCTTTCGCTGTCTGAGCTCTCCCTTTCTCTCATGAAGATTAGCTCTCTTTGGCCGCTGGATTTCAACCCCTGCCTCCGGTCGGTCCTCACAAGGTGCTTCGTGCTGCAAAGCACTGTGGACTCCTGGCAACTTCAGAGCTCTGATCAGAAGTCGCTGGAGTGCCGTGGGCAGCAGTTGTCGCTCTGTGGCCGAAATCTGGGCTGTTCCAAGGCAACCCCCATGCTAATGCTGTACCTTCAAAGCAGACGAAGGCTAGAAGAGTTCAGCAACTTCAAGCCGTGTTTTTTAGGAGGAGTCCTGGATGTGCAATGTGTTGCTCGCGCCTGGGTGTATTGTCCGTCCTCAAGCGGGGGTTGCTGTGCAAGCTTTGATGACATGCGGTTGCCATTGCTGAACAGCACTCAATGCAGCACTAGCAAAGGGCGCATGAGATGGGATCAACAGCATGCTAAGTCGGGCTCTCAAGAGCAATCTCATATTCTTGTGCCTTGCCATCGGGGGATTCGATATGAGGTAGGTCATGCTTAGTCCACATGTCCAAGGGATAATCACCGTTGCAGAGCAGCCGGGCTTTTTTCCTGAGGTCACTTCACCAGCACATGCGCGCAAACTTGTTGGCGGCCGTGCAGTCACCGCATGGAGGTGCCTTGGACAACTGCTTCCACCATTGCGAGGCTGGGGTCATAGCTTTGGGCTTTGAGTCGTTTGGGAAACATGAGATGCTGCAGAGCCTGGGCTCCAGCAAAGCTTGAGACAGTCTCAAGCCTGGGCACGATGGAAAACTTGACCACGGAGCGGTTACCTTGGTTACCCGATTGTTTTGTTTGATGATGTTTGATGAAAGCCCCCCCCTCCACTCTCCACTGGTAGAAACTAGTGATGTGAGGTTGCTGTGCATACCTCGAGTTACCATTGAAGCAGCCCTGCAAAGGCACCCGGGGAAGGCATTCCAACAAGTCTCCCAAGTACCTGATTGCTTGGGGTTCATAGGGATGGTGCTTGTCAAGCATTTGGACTGCATGTGCGAAGAACAAATGCACAGTCAAGGGGAATTGTTCATTGCCTCTTGCATAGGCGTTTCCGTAGAAGGAATTTGGGCATGAACGGGTTTAGAGCGTTTCTACGCACAATTATCAGTGTGGTTTCTTGCAGAATCCACCAGACAGGGTGCAGGTTTCTCTTTACACAAAACACACACATGCATGCGTGCGTGCATGCACGCACGACAAAACACTGCAAGCAAACACAACTCAAAACAAAGCAATACAAATTTGCAGGCATACGTCAAGTACTCACGCATGCATACACGGACGCATGTGGATGCAGCATGTGACAATGTGGACGCATATAAACACACTCATGCCGACACAGACATAGACACGCAACAATCAGACAATCAACCAAACACTCACATCGCTGCCCCCTTCACTAGGCCTGGGGCAACATCCATTGGGGCGGTCTCAGCAACCGCGAAGCCTTCGAGCGCTGGTATCGAGCGCGTGTGCGGCAGTGGGATGCTGGTGAGGCAGACCATCCCGCTGCACAAAGTTGTTGGGAGCTGTTTGCAAGATGGGGGAGTGGGTTGTTTCAGTCCAGCTGGGCAAGTTGAGGATTTGTCGGATGACCAAACTTGGGGTCAAGCACTGCCATTGAGCAAGGGCGTTTAGTCCAGGCTTTTCATTTGACGGAGCAGCTCGAAGCGACAAAATTCAATAGAGGAATTGGCATGGTGATGCCCTCAGGCAGAAATTCAGAAGTTATCTGGAATGAGCTTGATGAAAGTGTTCGGAACGTTTACAGATGTGCATGGAGGATGCTGATGTTGAGTTGAGTTTGGGAAACAAGTGTGTTGTAAGAAGGGCACTGAGCCGCTGGTGCAAGGGAGAACATTGAAAGGATGGTGGCTAGTCCAATCTTTGCAGGTTTTTGATCAACTGCGCCAGGAAGGAATGGGATTCGTGGGGCACGCTTCCCAGGTCTTGTCCCTTGCTTCCCTCAAGTTGGGGCTGAGACCCGATTTTCGTAGCTTATCACACTGGGCTCCGTATCATGGCAAACCGCTGCCTGCAACTTGGGGCCCTGGCAGGACTTCAACACCACGGGGGAGGGCTGGCCATTGCTGCATCTGGGAGCGCTTGCTGCACCGCGGTGCTACCCAGGAGCGTGTCACCATTCTCGGTGCCCTTATGGTTTATGGGCAAGTTATGAATTGTTTGCTCTCTTTCAGCCTCTTTCAGCCGCTGAAGTTGAGATCCACTTTGGGTGTACCGGCTGGAAATTCGCGGCGCCAGGACAAGAGAAGCACAAAGACTGGCATGCCACCTTGGGGTCTCGCCGGCTCAGCGACTTAGATGCCGCCGCGCGCTGGAAAATGAATGTTTGGTGACATGCTTTGCTTTGTGATTCGTCGTACTCTCCAGCCCCTCTTGCTCCTTTTGTCCCCTTGTGGTTGCCAAGAGGGACGCCTTTCCTCCTCTGAGGTTGGAGTGGGGTGATGATCGATGTGGGTGATTGTCAACATCATGGAAGCCTTTCTGGAACGGCCGTTTTTGGCTCCAGCGGTTTTCACGCCCCAACCCCCAGCACTCCTCCGTCTTCCGACAGCCGAGCGCCTCAGGCAGCAAAATCCAACAAAACCTCAGGGCATTTGCGTGAAGGGCCCATGCAAAACTGAAGGTGCCAGCATCCCTTGGTATTTGGCGGTCATTTTCGGGATGGAGAAGACTCAGCTGTATGGTCGTTCCAGCAGTCAAGGGAAAAGTATGCCCACATGCTTCTCAGACTTCAGATGGCCCTAGTACCAGTGCATCGTGTGTGTGTGTGTGTGTGTGCTGAGCCAATGCATGATTCATGTGTTGCCTCATGCCAGGTGCCCTTGTTGGATTTGTGGGGGGGTTCCAATTCCAGTGGTTGAAGTATGAAAAGGTTGCTTGTCATTGATTCTCTGCACCGCACTGAGGCAATGAGGACTCTGCTGACCGAGGAGCCTTGGGCCTATCCACTTGACAAGACATGGCAAATATTGCTGTTGGTGGCCAAAGACGGCCCTAGCAAGGCAACCAGTTGACTTCGATCAAGCGGCAAGCGT
>CAUJNA010003498.1:186532-199032 GCA_963377175.1 Effrenium voratum | reverse complement strand
GGGACGTACGCCTGGTTCAGGTTATCCACGGGGGCCTCACCAACTGGCTACTCAGGCCGTTTGCACACGGCCGATTCGTGACGTGGGAAGGCTTTCGCACCCGCACTGAGGCCTTACTTTGGAGTACCTGCTCCAAATTACTACGAAGATCGCAGTCACTCAACCTGCTCACCCTGGAAAAGGACCTTGCCAACACGCTGGGTCTCAACATTGATGACTTCAATCAGCGCATCAAGGTCCACGACCATTTGGCCAACCTGGTACTTCAATTTCTTCAACAACATCACACCTCTCTCGCACCTGCCGCCCAGACCGATGACATGGTCAAGAAGTTCAATGATTTGAATCGTGCACATGAACTTCTCCAAGCTCAATATTCCGCATCACTTCGCGCATCGACCTCGCCCACGATGACAAACCAGAAAGATGATGCAGAGTTGGTTACACCGCCACCGGTCAACCACACACCATCCTCGTCACCTGCCAGCTCCCTTCCCACAGCCAGCGCGGCCGCCCTGGATGGCAAGTCGTTTGATAGCGTGGTGCAACCTCGGATCATGCAGTCTCTTCACGGAGTGTCGTCACCGCCGTCCAAACCGGCGGCGTCACAGTTGCTCACCATGCACAGCACGCCGGATGAAGTTGTCAAGTACTACACATGGACCAGTGACCAACCTCGCCTTTTCCTCAAGCAAGCACCCACAACAACCACTTTGGCATCGCTGGTTAAGTGGGCCAATCACCCGTCCCGGCTCAACGGCAACAAGTCGTTAGATTCTATGGCGACGCAGCTTCTTCAAGCCAGGCAACGCATGCCGAAGGGCGATGCGCCCACACTCGGTGCAATGGCAGCATCATGGGGTCTTGAACCCGGGTACCTTACCAAACTCACTGAGAAGGCATTGAGTCACCTCATCGTGACCGCTCGCCTGCTTTGTGGATGAGAAGGCATCATGACGACCTTCGTTCTCATATGAGCCCGGAGCGGCAACAATGTCACGGATGAGTCCAGGTGAAAACTCGTCCGTCAAGTGTTTGCGTTGCACATGATTGATCTTGTACTTGCTTGTTCTTGCATTGCCTCTTGTGTGATTGTCTGTGATGCTTGTATTCATGTCGCCGCCTTGTGGTAGATTTCGTTGGTTGCATCTCACCATGTTGGATGAACTTCGCCGCTGCGGAATCTATGATGATGTTGCACAATGGCAGTCGCTGGACGACCTTCTGCACTCGTTGACCATATTCTCGACGTGCTGGCATTACTGTTTCCCTGGACTACCACCACCGTCGATTCCAATTGAGGAGTACGAATCCATCACACAATTGCCGTGGCTGGGTCTCATCCTCGAGGTCTTAGTTGTGGTCCGGATAGCCCTCCAGATTCCGAATTGCGCTATGTCCAACTCTCAGCACACCGTGGCCAACAGGTACGAACTTCACAGATGTCGGTGCGCTGCCTATTTATTGATCAGTTTCTTACAACGTCTCATTTCACAGGATCACGGCTACTTCCCGCCGTTCTTCGAAGTCCTTCACTTCTACAAGACTTCTCTCTTGTGTGAAATCATGCACTCAACTTTCGCTGACACGCGACATCTACGCTCATTGCGGGCGCGATTTCCTGACCTCTACGACTTCATACATGATCCAGGTCATCACCAACAACCGTGCGTCTACATTCGACTTTCCCCATGGCACACACCATACTATGTTGGGGCGACTGATCAGGATGTTCTACGTCGTGAACACTCACGCAGTCGCAAAATTCTACAACTACTTCGTGGACGGCATGCCTTCTTTGAACCGGCGCTTCACTACTGGAAACGATCCAATACTTACTGGCTCTTCTGCGCTGTACCAGTGGAAATCAAACTTCCAGTTTCCTCGGTGTGGGTTCAAGAAAGCAAATGGCAATACCTGCTACGCCCGCATTTGAATGCGCCCTGGGTACACAGAATCTTGCGCAAGGTGGGCTTCCGGGAACATCTTGTTGATTTTCGACGCCACTCGTTGTCGTCTCCCACTTCCCTCGGCTTGCACAAGCGCTTTCGACGACGACTACATCCGGATCTCCAACGGCAACTGCGACCTGACACCCTGGATGACATTCAAGCCCACTACTCGATCCTCTATCAGCTGGGATCGAACACAGGAGCGTCGTTCCAAGTCATGCGTGACCTACTGTCAGCCGCTTTCCCTCCCACTCAGCTGTACTACTTATTGCGGCTCGCAGTATTTGTCAACGAGCCCTTCCGCTCCAAGGCCCAGAAGCTCCTCGCCCAGGTACTGCGCAAACGACGGCTACAACCACCCACCACTTTAACACAGCTACTTTTGCCGCCCCTGCATGTCCAGAATTGGAAAGCTCTACTGGGCACATGGTTACAAAGCTGGATTGCTTCTCATCGGGATCTGTTCCCTTCTCTTTTTATTCCAAAGATCCGGGTTGTGGAAACTCGCAGCGCCACATTGGGCGACAAGATATACAACTATCGCACATGGCAGCGCAAATGGGCGCCTGACACATCCTTTCCGTGTCGCTGTTTGGACATCGATGATAGCCATCTACACCGTGCACATGGTCACGCAGTAATGGTGGATGAGTTTTCTCGCATCAATGCGGACATTAACATTGAAATCATGACCGCCTCAATGAAGGATCAGTTTTTCGGTGATGTCGACTTATTGCATCAACGTTTCACCACACAACTTCGCAAACTTGCTCGCCGCTGGCATGTACATGGTTCCGGTCTGCTTTCAGATCTACAGCCAGTTGTGTCTCAGTTAATGGATACTCATCGGATCAACCTTCAAGATCGGGCTTATTGGTCATCGACATCGTTGCAACGCACTGTGGCTTCTTTGTCTTCGTGGGTAGTCATCCCGGCGGATCATTTCCCCTCCCGCGCACATGTGATGTGCCCGTCCCTGTTTGCCATATTGATGCGGAAGACATTCTGCGCGGGGGATGTCTTCTCACTTTGCCGCGAATCCGCAGCATCCTTTCGCTCTGAAGTGGTAACCACGGTACCTTCTCTCCTACGTCAACGATATGCATGGGGACTTCGACTTCAAGCACCGTTGCCCACAGCGCGCATCCTCCCAAAGCCGACCAAGGACTGGCAGAAAGCTCGACCCATCATTTCATTCTTTCGCACATGGGCAGCTCCCTTCCTCACGGTCTTCGGTGCACTCATATTTGAACTCACCAAGGCGGCCTTCCCCGACATTGCAGGTCAACTCTCAGTACAAGAACTTATCCAGCAGCTGTGGGAAGCACTGTCAAAAGCAGATCCTGATGAGTACATCCACCTGGTGTCGCAAGACTTGTCAGGCTTCTTCACGTCCATTCCTACGGAACGTTTCCATCAGGCGCTTCAAGCGCTTCTCCATCGATATGATCAAGTTGTAGGCCTTCGCGGTTCCTCGCAATGGTCCGTGTACGAAGTCAAGTCAGATCATCGACGCCGTATGTTCAAAGGAAAGTGGCGCCGTCAAACCAAGATCCCTCGAATTTTTCGTGAACAAGATCTCCGGCACCTTCTGGACTTTGTCATTGACAACAGTCACTTCGAGATCAACGGATACTTGTTCCGCCAAGAACGAGGAGTCGCTATGGGATCACCAGCCGCGCCACCGTTGTGCAATTTGGTTGCTACGGTTGAGGATTTCTTCTGGCACCAAACCATGATTTCTCTGCGGTTTTGCATGCCCGACATTGGTGTGATTTGGCATGAGCGCTACGTCGACAATCGTTTCATTCTCCTTCGAGACTCAGCCCCACACTCACCCGTGCTCATGAACTTTCTTTCCCTGGAATTTTATCGCCCACCAGTGATGCTTGAGGTTCAACATGATGACAAAGTACTGGGTTACCGATGTGATTCTTCCTCCAGAACTATCACTCCACAGCTACCTGATCATCCCTCCCAAATCAAAGGAATTCGGAGTGCCAATGATCGGATGTTCACTTATTCTTCTTGGTCTTCTCGCTCGTGGCTCATCATACGCGGTGCGCAACCGGCGGTTCAGCAACAACATGGGCTCGACGCTCTCAAACGCCTTTATGAGGCCAAAGGTTTTGAATCTCACCTTCTGCGGGACGTTCGCCGTCGACTTGGGACAAAATCTGCATGTGAGCTTGTCCGTTTGTCTCTTCTTGTGCATGCTTGGGACTGCTGTTGTTGCATTGCGCTTTGTTTGCATGTAGCTGGCTCAGAACTATGGCGGAATATATGGTCACTAGCACTCTGCGTTCTGATGGATCAATACAAACTACGAGCCGCGTGACGCTCGAGCACCTCCCCAACTTCATCAACGGCAATGAGATCCAAATGTTCATTCGGACCCACGGCATAGCACACCAGCAAAGTGTGCAATCCCACGTCTCGTCACGTGATGTATGAGCAGCCCAGATCGCGTTCCCCCCGGTCACGAATTCCGCGGATCCAGCTCACACCGGGCCCGCAAGGGCATTCGGATGAGGAAGAAGATTGGGGTGAATGGAGGAGTGATGGCAGACACGCCCATAGTGATCAAAGGAGGCCACGTTCGCCTCCGTTTCCCCCTGCTCATGCCAGTCCTTCTGAGAACCGCATCGCGCTGGTGCCTCTCTCAGTTCGTCGGCAGGTGCCTGATTTGGGGGTTCATCGCTTCAAGCTACGCACTGGGTGTCGGATTGAGGAGATCGCCATCGAAGTGAATGACGTCCTCTACTACACCTTGCCTTCGATTGCCGCCTTGGTATTCCCTGAGCCGGAGCTGTTGAAGAAATCATGGGAGTCTGTCTACAGGAGCCTCATGCCGCACCGCCGCAGCATCATAGAAGATGAACAGCGAGTCATGTCCATTTCGGAGTTTCCGTTTGCTCAGCCGCCGCATGGGGTTCCGGGACGCTGGACGGAGCAAGTGGTCAAAGACATCTCGGACTACTTCCAGATCTCTCGGCGGTCACTACCGCAGCAACTCATCGTCCAGCTCGGCATTTGCGAGGAGAAGTGGCCATATATCAGCAGAACCACGCGGACGTTTCACCACTTCTCCGCGGACAAAAAGAACTCGCAGAAGAACCTCTTTGGGATCATCTTCTCATTTGAGCCACGCCGATTGTTGCCGGACAAGCATCGCACTCAATCGCAGTCCACATTTTTCTGGTCCCACAACACCAACATACAGGCTGCCATGCAAATCCTGCGTGATGAGGAACTGATCCGACCTTCGAAGTGGCAAGAACACCCTGCCCCCAATCGTGAATGTTCCAACTGGAACGAAGTTTGGTTGCCTCCGATGGGATTCTACTGCAGAGGCAGCCTCCAGTCTCAGGAAGCGGCAATCCAATCTGCAGCGCAGTTCGGTGGAATCCGGACGGACCGCCCGGTGTGTATTGGTGGCTCTGCTCGTCTCCGACAACAGCATTGCACTATACCCCGCGGCGGCGTGTACGCGGACATAGCAGCCTCCCACTACTATGACTGCATTCATGCCAAGGATGGCAGGTGGAAACTAAGATCTTCGATCGCAGTGCCCAGCTACATGGGCATCTTCTGGTGAACCATGGTGGCATGCCAGTACAATAGCGTTGCTGCTGACCCGACGTGTTGTGCGCTTTGTTTTTCATGATGTACATCATGACGCTCCTCTTCCGAAAAACGCATTGAGTTGTCCGTGGCTCATGGTTGACTTTGATATTTCCTTGTGCGGTGTTGCTTGCATGATTGGTTGTTTGCCTTCTGAATGCTTGCCGTCGCCGCTTTTAGTCATCACTGGTTGATTGGGCCCTGGTTGTCTCATCTTTCCGGGATTGTGATGGATCATGGGGATCTGCTACGTGATTGTCGGCACATGCTACTCGCTATGTCATCGCAAATCAGTTTACTTTTGGCTGGACTGCAGCGTCTTGAAGGCCAGCAGCGACATCCACAGCCGCCCCCACCGCCACCGATTCCGGAAGTTCACCCCCCGCCGCTGCCTCCGCCGTCCACGGCGCCGCCGTACTTGCCAGCAACATCGGTCAGACCTGACCACATGGCAACGCCGGTCACTCTTGTGGCCACCACGGATAGCCGTGCGGAGCACCCTGCTCACGTGCGCACGGTGAGTGTTAGCACCTCCTGGGAGCACAGACGAAGGCGAAGATCTAGACATCGAGAGCCGCACCGGAGACGATCCCGCAGCCATCATCGACGGCTTCCAGACCGTCCTGTTGATGCGGTTCCCGTGGTCCGCCGTCATGCTCACACACCTAAGTATCCACCGGCGGTCAAAGCCATGCCAGCTTGCAGACCATCCGGTCTGTCTTATGAACGGTGACGGAGCAACAGCGACAAAAGTACCTCAGCGTTTGCTTCGTTCATGCTTGCATGCACCGTTTCTCTGTCATGCCGCAGCATTATCGCTTTGCAGCTTTGCGTGAGTTGCCCTTGTGGTTTGATCGGTTGCCATGCAGTTGTCTGCTGAGTTTGTGAACAACCTGGTGGCTGTGCTCAATGTCCTTGCATCCCAAGTTGCGACAGCTCTGGACACACTGAACTTTGCCTTGATGACGGAGCGTGGTCGTCCGACAGACACGGTGGTGACCCCGAGAGCACCAAGAAACTCCAGACATGGGTTGCGGCCCCGCATCATCACGGAGCTCGCCTCCTCTGACCGATCTCGATCCCCCACACGCATTCGGGCTCGACCGGTGGACACGTCATCTACCTGGTACATACCGGCTTTGTCCCCGCCTCGAGCCGCACATCGTGATGCTAGTGATCACAATCCTGGTACTCGGCCCGAATCTGTGTTAGATCGACTGCCACCGCCTCGTCCTCTTGCTCCTTTCGCGGCACACGGTGGACGAGAGCCAGGACAGACGACGCCCACGACGCCTGATTCGGATTCTGATGGTTCGGTACATCCGCATCCAGGTGCCTCGTCGTTCCGGCCGTCGCCGACGGTGGTTCATGGTCCTCGGGAACTTCTACAAGAATTTACCATTGCACTTCGCAATGCATACCGTGAACCTTTCACGGCATGGACACAGAGCGAGCTGGATGAAATGGTGAGACGGAAGAAAGATAAGGATTCCAGGCCCACCTATAAGACCATTGCGCGGTTTCTTCAGAAGCCGATTGAGGAAGTCAAGCAGGCATGGAAGGTCTATCAACAACTTGAGGCTCGCGGCTAGGAACAAGCCCGGCAAATGCAGCAGCGACCACTGATGGACCAAATGATAAGCGGCGGCGGTGTGTCCGGTTTGAGTTGTTGATCACATGATATTTGCTTGCTTGCACGTGACTCAATCTTGCTTGTCGTGTTGCGAGATGTCGTTGACATGCAGTGATGTCTTGCCTGAGTTGCTCAAATCATGTCTGAACAAGTTGTACAGACGTACATTACCTGGACCCATGGAGCGCAGCCGACGTGGTTACAATTTCATGGACCCGGGGCTCTACTCGACAGACCCATTCGGCTGACTACGTCGCCTCCGCCCCCGCCAAGTCTGCCATTGCTTCTTCCACCTCCTCCTCCACCACCACCACCACCGGTGATTCTACACCCACAGTTTATGCCCTCGGTACGCAGCCCCTCGATCTCAGCCCCTCGCGGACAATCCTGCCCTACCTCTTTGAAATCGCAGCGCGCACGCCGCTCGATCTACAGCACTGACCCTTCCCGTGATGAAGTACCACGCAGTCCAGGGCGCTCGTCCAAACGATCTCGGACAGCATCAGCTTCAGCGCCGCGGCGATCTCGACGGCCCTTTACAGTGTTTTATTCCAAACGTGCTGGCCGTCCATCGCGATCCCCATCGGCAACATGCAAGCATTACTGTCACGCCATCCTGCGCCATGGACGGAAATGTCTTTCCCCTTGTGCTCGTAGACGACCAGGTCACTATCATTGCAGGTGTGCGCGACATCAAAGACAGTGAAAGCCAGGTGTCAGACATTTCAGACCTCGTTGACCCGTTTCACCTTGTGTTTGAAAAGTTGCCTCGCTCCTCAGTGGATGTGTGCGGTTGGCAATGCATGTGTATCCTTGCCGCAGATTTTCGATTGGTTTAGCAGTCGTGCAAGCCCGTATTGCTGCTATGAACCCCCAGTATTTCGAGTACCAGATCGATAGAGGAGTGGAATGGATCCGAATTTACTCTCCGGGCATTTGGAGGCCTGTTCCTGAGGAGGCGCCAGTTCCGGACCCACTTTACGCTTCCACGTTTCGGGAGTGGCGCAGATCATATCACTTCCAAGTGTACTGGTCTGAAGACAGCACCGGAGGCACCACAATGGATCCTATTGCCACGCCCAGTTCCTATGTGTCCTATCACGTGTGGGAGTACCGAGACTGGCAAACGCGAGGGTACCAACGACTTGGACCTCCTGTCCAATCCATCGGACTCGCGATGCTCGCCAATGCAGACATCGAGTCCTCGGTGGGCTCGTCGGTACCGGATGGAGCGTGGCGGGAACCGTCACCGCCACCATTCCATGATCCTTGGAATGATTCGGATTGACACTTCAGTAGCATGTTGGATAAAGATGCGGTTGTGCGTGCTTTGCATGTGAGTTCTCATTGGGTTGTCTTGCTTGGTGCTGTGCATGTCGTCTCCATGTGTCCGCCGCTTTCTGTGATAACTTTGAGCAGCTTGTCGGGTTGAAATGTTCAATAGTACGGTGCAGGGTGCAGCACGATGGGTCCTACCTCGCTATTTTGACTATGACATCGTCAATGGGCCAGCAGGAACGAGGGTGGAATGGATTCGAATCTATGTACCGGGTCAGTGGCATCCAGTAGCCCCTGACACCCTGGGACCGGCCGGATGACCCGACCGCCTATCGGGAATGGCGCAAGGTCTACCACTTCGAAGTGTACTGGCCCAGGGAAAGCACGGGCGGCACAACTATAGGCACGGTTCTGCAACCGGTATCCTACGCCACCTTCTACACTTGGCATTACAGGGACTGGGTCACCAGGGGGTACCAACGCCTGGGTCGTCCACATCCCAGCATAGCGAGGCCAGTTTTCGCTTCGGGTGCACCGGACCTCATGTATGCTGGAATGACCTCCTCCTCGGCATCATCTAATTCACATGATAGCTGATGCCCGTCCTCGCCTCCCTGGAGAGTCTGACTGTGATGATGGCGCCGCACCGTGCTACAAAAGTCGTCTTTTGCATTTTGATAGTTGATTTGCTTTCACTCGTTGTTGTCTGCAGCCGTACACCTATCAACTTGTCTTTCCGTGGTTGCGTTGTCATGGCGTGGCTAGAATGGTGCCCGGACCCTCAACAACCAGCTGCCCAGTGGGTCAAGATCTTTCATCCGGGACCATGGACGCCTCAAGAAGAACATGATGCTCCACCTCCTCCGCATACTTTTAGAGAATGGCGGGAGTTCTATGCTCCCAACCAGGACTCAGTCGAAGGGCAAGTCCAAGTCACTACGTGGTACAAGCGAGACTGGGCCACAGAGGGCTATCGGAGAATCGCTGCTCCTCACGCTGGTCATGAATTTGATTCCATGTATCCCTCCGATCACCATAGCGTGGCCACGCAGTCTGCGGCATTGAGTATGTCGCCGGAGCTGTTAGACGCGATTCTCAGGTCCTCGGATGCGGCTGATTTCTCCACTGAAGAACTGACTCGTCTCCAGGAGGGGATTGCTCAACAACTGACGGCCCGCGCACGGCTGACCTCCCATCCTCATCAACCAGTACGTGCATCGCGTGGAAACACACCATCGGAGACGATTGGGGTCTCCGACCCCTACAGGCCCGTGAATCCGTCCGACAGCGGCCAAGACAAGATGAGGCCCGTCTTCGAGCTGACTGAAGACTAGACTTGCATGAGCAGCGCAGCGTACAAAATAAGGGTGGCCTCTACACTTGCATGATCTTGCTTTGCTGTTGTTTGAACATGGTTGTGCATGGTGCTTGTTCATCTACTAGCTGGATCGGAGCCCGCGACAATCCTTGCCTCTTGCCTCGACATGGACATCGATGATTCGAAGCAGCATCCATGGCTCGAATATTCGGTCTGGCATGATCAGGAGTGGGTGCGGATATACACTCCGGGACAACCTCAACGATGGCACCGTGGTGACGCCGTACCTGATCTACCTGAAAATTCTTTTCGTGAATGGCAGCGGGTGACGGATCCCGAAGCGCCAGTCCAGGCATGGGACATCCGTGACTGGCAACACCAAGGGTACCAGCGCATTCTGTCTCGGATTGAGTCCTTCGCAACTCACTATTCACATGATCAGACTCTTGGTCAAGGTCGAAACTCCGATGCCGTTCAAGTTGAGGAGACCTTCACCTATGCCACTCCGTTTTCTCATGGTGATCGCCCGGCTGCTTCGCAGATCGCTTCAGTCCTCTATGGCGACACTCGCAATGCTCAACGTTGTGATCTTTCGTTCCCGTCTTCTGAGCGGTTTAGGGCAGTGTCTCGCTCCCCTCGCCGTGGAGGATATTTTGGTCAACGATAGACATTTGAGTTTGTGCATGTGATCTTCCTGCAGGAGAAAAGAGAAACCTCGCCCCTCGTAGAGGGGCGTGTGTGTGCGGAGTGGCAGAAAACCCTGCCACCACAACCGTTTTCTGTTGCAGCAGGGGGATCAGGCTTCCAGTGACTGACCTGATCCAACGAAGCTAGGTCACTGGAAGGGAAGTAGCTGAGGACGCTCAGCTACGTACCTGCTTCCCAACAAGGTCCCCTCTTTGCCCGCGGAAATCAAGCAGAAACTCATCGTACTCGAGACTCATCAGTTGTACTCGAGACTCATCAGTTGTACTCGAAAGATTAGCACTCTCCATCTGGAGTTAAGTGTCTGTGTGTCTGTGTGTGTGTGTGTGTCTGTGTGTGTGTGTGTGTGTGTGTGTGTGTGTCTGTGTGTCTGTGTGTCTGTGTGTCTGTGTGTCTGTGTGTCTGTGTGTCTGTGTGTCTGTGTGTCTGTGTGTCTGTGTGTCTGTGTGTCTGTGTGTCTGTGTGTCTGTGTGTCTGTGTGTCGTGTGTCTGTGTGTCTGTGTGTCTGTGTGTCTGTGTGTCTGTGTGTCTGTGTGTCTGTGTGTCTGTGTGTCTGTGTGTCTGTGTGTCTGTGTGTCTGTGTGTCTGTGTGTCTGTGTGTCTGTGTGTCTGTGTGTCTGTGTGTCTGTGTGTCTGTGTGTCTGTGTGTCTGTGTGTCTGTGTGTCTGTGTGTCTGTGTGTCTGTGTGTCTGTGTGTCTGTGTGTCTGTGTGTCTGTGTGTCTGTGTGTCTGTGTGTCTGTGTGTCTGTGTGTCTGTGTGTCTGTGTGTCTGTGTGTCTGTGTGTCTGTGTGTCTGTGTGTGTGTGTCTGTGTGTCTGTGTGTCTGTGTGTCTGTGTGTCTGTGTGTCTGTGTGTCTGTGTGTCTGTGTGTCTGTGTGTCTGTGTGTCTGTGTGTCTGTGTGTCTGTGTGTCTGTGTGTCTGTGTGTCTGTGTGTCTGTGTGTCTGTGTGTCTGTGTGTCTGTGTGTCTGTGTGTCTGTGTGTCTGTGTGTCTGTGTTTCTGTGTCTGTGTGTCTGTGTGTCTGTGTGTCTGTGTGTCTGTGTGTCTGTGTGTCTGTGTGTCTGTGTGTCTGTGTGTCTGTGTGTCTGTGTGTCTGTGTGTCTGTGTGTCTGTGTGTCTGTGTGTCTGTGTGTCTGTGTCTGTGTGTCTGTGTGTCTGTGTGTCTGTGTGTCTGTGTGTCTGTGTGTCTGTGTGTCTGTGTGTCTGTGTGTCTGTGTGTCTGTGTGTCTGTGTGTCTGTGTGTCTGTGTGTCTGTGTGTCTGTGTGTCTGTGTGTCTGTGTGTCTGTGTGTCTGTGTGTCTGTGTGTCTGTGTGTCTGTGTGTGTGTCTGTGTGTCTGTGTGTCTGTGTGTCTGTGTGTCTGTGTGTCTGTGTGTCTGTGTGTCTGTGTGTCTGTGTGTCTGTGTGTCTGTGTGTCTGTGTGTCTGTGTGTCTGTGTGTCTGTGTGTCTGTGTGTCTGTGTGTCTGTGTGTCTGTGTGTCTGTGTGTCTGTGTGTCTGTGTGTCTGTGTGTCTGTGTGTCTGTGTGTGTTGTCTGTGTGTCTGTGTGTCTGTGTGTCTGTGTGTCTGTGTGTCTGTGTGTCTGTGTGTCTGTGTGTCTGTGTGTCTGTGTGTCTGTGTGTCTGTGTGTCTGTGTGTCTGTGTGTCTGTGTGTCTGTGTGTCTGTGTGTCTGTGTCTGTGTGTCTGTGTGTCTGTGGTCTGTGTGTCTGTGTGTCTGTGTGTCTGTGTGTCTGTGTGTCTGTGTGTCTGTGTGTCTGTGTGTCTGTGTGTCTGTGTGTCTGTGTGTCTGTGTGTCTGTGTGTCTGTGTGTCTGTGTGTCTGTGTGTCTGTGTGTCTGTGTGTCTGTGTGTGGGTGTGTCTGTGTGTCTGTGTGTCTGTGTGTCTGTGTGTCTGTGTGTCTGTGTGTCTGTGTGTCTGTGTGTCTGTGTGTCTGTGTGTCTGTGTGTCTGTGTGTGTTCGTGTCTGTGTGTGTGTGTTTGTGTGTGTGTGTG
>CAUJNA010003498.1:165533-183033 GCA_963377175.1 Effrenium voratum | reverse complement strand
GGTAAGTTCTTCGAACACAGAGGTGTGACAGGGTTGGAAGTTTTCTGAGAAGGCCAGGTCTCCAAGATGTCACAAGGCTGTTGAAGGAGACATGAACCAAGCAGAACCAATCAGACGCTATGGCTGGCACGTGTTTGAAGCAGGAATTCACTTTCGCTACAGATGGCACAAGTTCCTGACAATGTTTTGAGCAACAAACATTGATTGCAGGGTTGTTGGCTGATATGCCGCCAGGCTCCGATCTGTCCTGCAGGTGTGATGCATATTGCATTACGGCCCCGGTTCGTTTCTTATGGCTATGGTTGTTGGGCCGTTGCTTGGATGTTGCACAGAGAAGCCAGCACCAGCTCAAATTCATGTTGCGCGCGAGTTTGCTTTGTTTTTGTCATGCCCGGGGAGCTTTGCTATCTCCGTCGTTGACAGCATGAGCCTAGATGATTTAGATTGCAAAATCATGCGGCCAAGTCTCCTTAGTCGCCAAACACAGATAATACATGATCATGATGTTGGTATGTAAGTGATTATAGTTTGTCATGACAGTGTCAACCTCCATTCATGTGAGCAATCTTAGTTTGCTGATCCAAGCTAGCAGCTATTGCATGATGCTTGCCACGAGCATTGAGGCTCAGCCTTTGCCATGGACATTGCTAAGGGTTCCCCTGAATTCTGCCCTCTTGCGCTGCATTGCGGGAGCCAGGACGAGATTGTAGTGTCCGGCTCCGACATCGAGCTTTGCGGCCGCTCCTCAGCGCTGATCCATCAGCCCCTCGGTCAAACAAGAAGCGAGTCCCAATTTTTGTAGCGAGTCCCTGTTTTTAGCGAGTCCCGAAGCTGAGCATTTGTTTTACATTGGCGTTGGGCCTCCCAAGCGCAAAGCCAGTGCGGACCAAC
Source organism: Effrenium voratum (assembly GCA_963377175.1). Lineage (NCBI taxonomy): Eukaryota > Dinophyceae > Suessiales > Symbiodiniaceae > Effrenium > Effrenium voratum. Next base: position 182,142 of record CAUJNA010003498.1, on the reverse strand, counting down.
TGAGTTGAGAGGTGGCTGCCTTGTCATGGATGAAAGTAGTACTACAGATCTAGTGCCTTTCAAACCATTGAACATCCGGCGATTCAGTGTTTGCATTAGGTCCTGCCTGTGCAAGAAGAAGGATATCCGAAAGTTCTTGGACGGCATCTACGTCAGCTCCCATGGTGTCAAGGAGGCAGAAATCACAGCTGTTTTTCTTTTGGCATCTGAGAACTTGCTTGCAATCCCAGAGGGAGAGAGAGAAAGAGAAAGAGAGAAAGAGAAAGAGAGAGAAAAAGAGAGAGAGAGAGAGAGAGAGGGGGCACTAGAAATTGGGAATTGCCGTGAGACAGTTTCAGATTCACCCGATCACAATGGCAGGAGTGAGGCCGCCCTTGATGGGCTTGAGATGGAGCTTGCAGATTGCGACCTTTGCTGGCTGGGGCGGAAATGAAATCAAATTGAAAAGATGGATTCTGAGACTGAGCCTCCAATACGTATGCGGATAGCTGCGGATGCATCAAACAAAATATGTTTGGACCTGTGGGAATGCCTATATTGTGGGAATGAGAATGAATTAGTCTGACTCAGACATATAATTAGTTGAATGTCTCAGATGTCATAGTAAGACATAATATTCATTTGTTCGATGCTTCAAACATGGCCAATGTAAACGTACATTCAACTTTGAGCGTTTGTCGCGAGTTGTGGCGATTCCGGCCACTGCCTGGACGCAGTTGCACCGATGTGTTTGAATGCTATGCTGTCGTATGTGGGGGATCGCAGCGGTTTGTCCATGATTTGTTTGGCTTGCATCAAAACATAAGCGTGTTTGTTTGTAGATCTGATTTGCACGGCGATTGCTACAACTGTATAACATGTCTGTATCGCATGTTGTTATTACATCAGTGTAATTCAACTGCTGCTACTACAAATACCACTACAACTGCGGCTGCTGCTGCTGGTGCTGCAGGCATTAGTACCACTACTAGTACTGGTACCAATTCTAGTACCAGTACTAGTGGTCCTATACATACATATGTATACTATATATCTTTTTTGTGCATGTCATATATGCGTATATCAGTTTGTATGTACACCAGTGTGTACGAATATGCGAGTGTAGTGTAGTGGATATTTCATATATCCATCTAGCACATAGATAGATAGATAGATCGATCGATAGATAGGGAGAGAGAGAGAGAGGGAGAAAGCGCGAGGGAGAAGCGATCGATGCGTATATGTGTTAATCTCCTTGTGCGCATAGTCATATTCACCCATCCTGGAAGCTGTCAACGATTGCCTTTTTTTGGATAACCTAGGGGTTGGCTTTGTAGAAGCTTGAAGGCAGCCATTGCCGGTCAAACTTTGAGTTATGCGTCAGCGCGTGAACCGCCGGCTCTATAGGCTTTTGGCCCAAAAGTCTCGGCATTTGGCCGTCTTTTGGCGAAGCCTCAGCCTGGTCACTCGGATAGAGAAGATCCTAAGCCTTACAATCTCTAAGTTGCTTGTTCGGTGGCTATTGTGCAATGAATTGCTGACAACAGTCATTCGACATGTAGCCATCTTGCTTGTTTCGGAATGCTTGAGTGCTCTTCTCAATTCCGCTCGTATCGCTTGCTTTTTGACAGGCTCCCCAAACAGACCCCAGGCCAGCACAGGCCTGACATGCTGAGGCCATGAGAACCTTGCTGACTGAGGCTCGGGTGGGATTGGAGTTTCTGCAGCGGCATACATGGTGTTGCAAACCGTGGCAGAAGTAGAGGGCACAAGGGTTTGCCAAAAGGAAATGCTTTCCATTTGTGTGACTTAGTGATCGATAGGAATGCGCCCAGCTTCTTGTCTCAAAGACTCACACTCAAGACATGTGTGGTGAGCGTTGCAGGAGACACTCAAGGTGCCCAAGGGAATCTTGGCTGCACATAGTGAACCTCAGATCTCCTAGCAGATCAAGCCGAGTCTCCGTGTCGCCAGATTCGCTGGGGATGGAGAATTTGCATGGGCTCATGGTCAGGGAAGTTGTTCAGGCTTCCGCGACGGCACGAAGCAAGCCTTGATATATCTATATATATATATATCTTGTTGGCTGGTTATTGGTGTGTGTGTGTGTGTGTTGGAGGCGTGTTTGTCTTTTCAAGCGCATCAACATCTTGCTGGGAGATACAGCTCACCACCTGCGAGGGGCATGGTTCTGAAGTTTCGAAGGTATGTTGCACAGGGCTTGCGGAAAACAACAAGATTGACTGTACTTGTGTCCCTACAATTTGATCTGTCAGGCGTCAAAATCTCCATCAAGTCCAAGCAGGTGGAGGCGCCTTCTTGCTTTGAAGGCATAAGTGCACATCAGTCTTACTGCGATCGGGAAAAAGGGAGCTGTGAATGCGTCATCTTGCTTGGTAGAGCTTCGCGTGAAGCCATGATGGCATACGGTTGTCTTAGGGCTTAGGATGGGACCAAGCGCAGGGGTTGGCAGGTCAAGGGCAAGCATGGCGACCTGAAGCGAGACTTCAAGCACTTGCCCATCGAGCTGTTCCTTGCAGATGGCGGCAAGAAGGCCCGGCGACAAGGCATGAGACAGCGTGTCCGTTAGCGGCGTACAGGTCGTGGCACGGATGTACTTCGCAAAGTCCAAGCAGTGCTCCATGCTGAACACGGCCCGGAGCTTAGCCATGGGCTTCGTACCGGAGTGCTGTGGGTGATGGCTATGGACAATTTTCATCTTCTGGGCAAGTTGCCAAACCACTTTCGACAGAGACATCATGCATTGGCGCCATTGTGCCGTGTTTGAGGTCTGCAGCCACATCAGCAACCTCTTCGAGGCACCACAGGGGGTTCTGTTTGCTGATGATTGTCGATGAGTTTGTATATTGGCTGTGGATGTCACTAGCACTGATGGCATCATGCTGCATGGCATTGTGGAGAGAGGTCAGACTTGCAAATGCAGGGCGTGCAGAAGAAGTTCGAATACAAGTTGCGTTTGGTCTACGCGCACTTTCCCATCAACGTCAACATCATCAATGGCGGAAAGGCGCCAGCAGCAAACGCATGTTTTGGTCGCCTCACTGTCCGTTGGAAGCAGTTCTTCTAGACGTCACATCAGCTTCGTGAACATGTGCAACATGTGAAGCGCCTTTCCGACTTCATCTGAACAGTGCATGCGCTCTGTTTCCTTGTTTGGCTTGCAGACGATCGAGATCCGCAACTTTTTGGGCGAGAAGGTTGTGCGAACGGCACCTTGGCTTGTCATAAACGTTCAGGAGGGCATGTACAATATCAGGCCCGGATGGGACATGATGCACATTGACACAACAGTCATGATTCCCAATGTCAGTTTATTAACCATGAGAGGTGAAACACATGTGCATAGCACGGCTTTTTTGCTACCCTACGCATTTTGGCTCCATTGTAGGAGCTCCTTTTGCCGAAAGGCCACTTTGCAGTGGTGATCGCTACATGTAGATCCGAGCTGGCAGAAAGCTGGCTGACCTTGACAAAGCTCAGCGGAAGTGGAAAACAGGGAGCAGCGGCACTCAGCCACTGACACTGGCAGCGGAGCTAGAACAGCTATGTGAGGAAGGCGCGCCTGAGCGCACCCGCGAGAGGCGCCGCAATGGCCCCAGGCCGTGCATTGATGATCACGCCAAGCTGGCGCAGCCGAACGGCATTGGGGGAGCGCCCCACTGCTCTCAAGAAGAGGACAGCTGATACAGGGAATTGCTCCTGCAGTGGGCCGAAGACTAACGGCATTATCGAAAACAAGGCGAAGCTTGGAGCAAGAGTCCTCCTCAGACAAGCAGGATTATCGTCTAAGTGGTGGCCTTTTGCCGTCTGCGCATTTTGCGCTGCTCGGAACCTTGAAAACCAAGGTGAAGGGACTGCGTGGGGAAGAAGAAATGATGACAGAGATTTTCGGGTCAACAAATCCCATTCGGATGTCTTGTTGACTTCAAGCCCATCGCCGCTAAACCGTGTAGGCTCAAAAAGGGGCCTGCAAAATGCCTCCGAACGGGAAAACGGTCACAAAGCTGACGAAAACCCCACTAAAGACCACTGGACCTTTGGAGAATCTGGCAAACTCGTCAGAGTACACATCAAACCAGTGTAACAAAGAAAGCGGAGAACTGTTGCACTCCGCGGACTGGAGGTATGGTTCTGATGCCACTACCGATCTAAAAGCCCCGTAGACCGGCGAGACGTACTTCACCGTGAAGCCCAAAGACTTTGATCCACTAGGCGATATCCTAGAAAAATCCCAGGCTTAGACACTGGCCCGAAATCGGACAGCCCTGATTCCCCAACTAACTCTTCATCTCCATCGGGCTCGTAGTCAGAGTCCTCTAGAGCCCGGAGGTCAATGGAAGGGCGACTACTACGTCGTTGCCGATCTCGAACATTTCAGGAACGGGTTTACTCGGCCCAGCGTTTACCAAGTCAAAAGAATTTGGCGGAACCCTGAAGAGGGATACATGTTTTCGATGTGAGCCGCATATGAGCGATTAACGAGAGAGGCCCAACTCCTTGATACAGGAGAGGGAAAGGGTCTTCCTAAAGCGGATGCTTCAAATGAACTGGACGGTCAGCCCGATGCTATTGATCTGGGTCCTGATCTGGTGTTGGATCGGCAAGCGATCCCAAGGCGCCTGTCGTTGGTTCTGAAAGGGATCATTGGGCTCGAGACGAAGAACCCAAGTCTTGGCACAGGTACCACATTGATGCTAGGCAAGTGTTTTTCGTAACTCACTTGAAACACCTTGGTTCTACGAAGCAAAGCATTCGTGATGATAGGAGAGTTGTTGGTGCTGGGCATCGAGTCAGAACCCAAGGATTCTGGACCTCCCAGAGTCATCCTAGACAGGTTTAAAGCAAGACTCGATAACACCAAGGACCTCGACGCAGGTGAACCCAAGCCACGCAGTGACTCAGTGACGAGCTTGATTATGAACAGAAGGATCCGGCAAGCCCAAGTCCATCTCTTCCGCAGACTGGAGAGGTATGTCTGTCGCGTCGCGAAGGATATACATCTAAGCCGAAAAGGAAGAAGATCTCGTGCCGGCGGAGCCGCACCCGCCAAAAGAATAAAAGACATGACTAGGTTGATCGAAGCAGTTGATCAAAACTCTGACAGCGACCTGCGGGTCTCAATCCCATGTGGACCTTAGAGCACTTCAACTTGTCCCAGCACGGTCCTGAGTTCGCAATTGGTCATGTTTGCTGCCGCCTTCCTTCGCGTTGCCAAACGTGTTCTTGTTAAAGGCAGCAGAATTGCCTTTGAATGGCCGAGGCATTGCCTTGGTTGGAAGCAACCTTTCATGAAGCGTCTACTCGGCAACCCTGATATCAAGTGTGTCGATGTAGATGGTTGCGACTTTAAAATGCAAACTTCTGACGGCGTTCGTTCCCATAAAGAAACAGTGGCGAATCGCCACCTCTTGCCCTGACCTAGCCAATGAGCTAAGAGGGCGGACATGTGGCCATGAGACTGGCTACGCGCGCGCCAGGATTGAGGGTGCCCGGCACCTTTTAGGGGCTGAACGGAGACGAGATGAGGGTGCCCTGCTTGTCCATATCGTTAACAGCTTTGCAACTCTGCCGACTCGGCAAACTCCTGGATTAGATTTAAGTTCGACGTAGGAGCTGAGGTGAGAGTGATGCTTTCCAATCACCCTGACTCTGAGCTTCGAGTTTAGGCCGGAGACAGGATAGTTCAGCTCATTCTTGAGGAAGTGATGAGAGTTGATACTACCAAAAAAACTGTTTAACAACCCGACGTAACCGTGGGCCAAATGGTTTCGGCAGCGCCGGCGGGTATCCTGCCGGTCCCGCCACAGGACTCAACGGGGACACAATTCCCCAAAGCCCCAATGCCCAGATCGAACAAGGCTTCGGAACATCAACCTAACAATAGTGGAATAGCTCCTTTCGATGCGTGTGTTGCAAGACCAGTGACTAAGAAGGAGCAAGCAGGTAATGCCAAAGCGCGTGCTGCTCCTGAAGGAGCGGACTAAGCTCCGGAAATTGAAGTGTTGGGATGAACTACGCGTTCGGAAATGGAAGAAAGTTGCCGCCGAAGCGCGAGCCAACGGTAAGACTGTTCATGTAGGAATATGTTTGGCATAGGTGTAGAAAAGAATCCTAATCGGAAGTACAAAGGGAAAGTTGTCTTTGAGGGGTGCCAGGCGAATCACTGGGCCATGTTTTCCGAAGCAACCTCGTGTCCGGCGCCCACGGCAGCAGGCAAGATGTGTGATGCGTACAGCATGTTGCCTGCACATGCGCTGCAAGTTAAATCCGCTTACACCCAACTGCTGGGTCCCACTACTTGGGTGCGTCTTCCGAAGGATCAGTGGCCGCATGCATGGGTCGATGCTGGCTATGAGGACCCAGTCTGCCCTTTGATTCTTGCCCTTGACGGGCATCCTAACGCCGGCGCTTTCTGGGAGAAGCATTGCGAAGCAAAGCTCATTGAAGTTGGTTTTTTTATCCGCGCCCCAGAGTGGCCGAGCGTATTTTACTACTTTAAATATAAGCTGTTTCGTGTAGTACACGTTGATGACTTCAAAATGAGTGGCCTATCTCTCCATTGGATGGGATCTCATTGCAATGGAGCCGCCCGGTACTCTGAAGCGATACCTGGGTTGCAAGCACGAATTCGCTGCGGCAGATGTGCAGGGTTTCTTCGATCCTCGCACTGCCTGGACTGTCGATCATCCGCCGTCGAAAGAGGTGCGTGATGTTCGTTTCGGGGAGAAGCGATTTCGAGCAGATGAGGTAAAAATTCGACCCTGCTTGAGTCAACATAATCAAGTGTAACAAGGCGTGCTTTATGGAAGCATGTGTTGAGAGGTACAAGGAGCAAGCGCTAGAAAGTTTGTGAAGGCTGAGACGCCATTTCTGGATGAAAGTAAGCCGGAATTTGATGAGAACCCCATCAATCCGAAGGTTGACAAGTTGTTTGGGCAACCGTCACCAATGTCCGACGCAGACGTAATCGCAGAGCAGCCAGGCGTCCTAGGCGATGGCTGCTGTGCTGATGAAAATCCTATACGGGGCTAGGATGGGTAATGAATGAGTCACTGAATGTGCAATCTGAAAGCCGGTTGTCCAAGATGCGTGAATACTGATTTCCTTTGCAAGTCGGAGCATCAGTCCTGCTGCCCATTGCAGCAGGGTTTTCTGTTACTCAATCTAGCTCAAAGCACGTAAGCCTACTGCGGAGGTTTGTAGCATGTCGGATGCATGGGAATGCGCACATTAACTTGTGCAGGTTGCATGTTGAGCTCTACAAGTTTTGAGTTAACACATGAGCGCTCTGAACTTTGCTAGAGGAAGGCCGTTTGAGTGTTTTGGTTGATTTTTGTTTCGCTTTGTTGCGCCGCATTCAGGCCACCTGGCCACAACCCAAACATGGCTTTGGTCGTTCTGTTAGTTTCCCTTTAATCCCATTCTAAAAAGTTTGCCGAGCCTGCACACTGACTGCAAGGTGCACATGCTGCCTGGTGTGACTGTGGAGAAGAGCTCCTCCACCAAGGAGCCTGGGCCGGTCGCTGCACGTCCGGGCATGGTTTCAAATAGGAATGCGAAGTAGCAAGTGTGAAGAAGAATTTTCCACCATTGCCGGGAGTTGAGCCGCTCTGCACGGTTTCATCACACTGCCTTTGCTGAGGCGAATCCAAGGCCCTGCTGCATGTCAGCCATGTTACTCATGAAACGGGCTAGGACGAGATTGTGGTGTCCGGCACCGACATCGAGCTTTGCGGCCGCTCTTCGGCGCTGATCCATCAGCCCCTTGGCAAAAACGCCTACTCTAGTTTTGACTTCGTAACTAGTCCCGAGTTTTATCATGGCCTGGGAAAATGCGAATAGAGCAGCGCTAAAACTCCCCCTTTGCCTACCTTGTGTCATGGGAAGGCAGTGCGCGGCATAAGCTGGCGAAAGTATGCTGCGCTTAACGCAAGCTTTGCTTCGTCACTGCTTGCAAAAGTTGTTGCATGTCAGAGGCATAGGTTGTGTAAGCTCGCCTGGCGCGGCTGTTTGCTGGCCCACGCCATCATGCTGCAAACCGATTCCTTGAAATGAGCTCTGGAGACAAAGTTGTCGGCCAGATCCAAAGCGCTGAATAGGGCTCTACAAAGCGAAGACCCAAAAAACAACAACAGCGCCGAGTTGATCCGCGTCAACTTCCTCCTCAGAGTCATCCACGTTGTCTTGAACATGAGGAAGCGCTCAAAACGCCACGCCAACACGTAAGGTTCGCATAAGCTCGCTGCCTGCCGCGTAAGCCAGAACATGGGTCGCGATCAAGTCTCGCGGCGTATTTGTAGAGTTGCTCATGGAGATTAGATTGACTTCTGAAGCAGTTTACCCTGCGGCAGCATGGCTTTTCCTTTAGGTCCTGCCTGTGCAAGAAGAAGGATATCCGAAAGTTCTTGGACGGCATCTACGTCAGCTCCCATGGTGTCAAGGAGGCAGAAATCACAGCTGTTTGGCACTGAAGCCCAGGGAGAGGGAAAGACAGGAAGGAGAGAATGCGAGAGAAAGAGAGAAAGCAGCAGAATGAAACGGATGGAAGGGACGGGGGAAGAGCTGTGCAACTGTTGACATGGTGATAAGCTTTTTTTGGATTGTCAAATTGCTCTGTGTGCAGGAATGAGAATGCCCTCAATGGGCTTGAGAATGGATGCGCAGATGTTAAGTCCTATTCAATGTTGATGGGCAAAGAATGTAAATTCAACAAACAATGATAGAAACATAATATATATAATATGTCAAAAAAATAAAATAAAAAATATCTATTGTTATTATTTAAAGCTACAATGATATTTAAAATTACGATATTATGTTGTAATTTTATATTATGATTATATATTAATTATTTATATATATATAAAAGAATATTTGACATAAAATTATAATTAATTATATACATAAACATAAAAAACAAAAAAAAAGAATATTATGGATTAATTTGAATTTAAATTGGTAATTTAATTGAATATTTGATATATTATTTTTGGAATTATTATGTTTTTTAATAAATTAGTATGGTTGGAAGAGATTGTATTTTTTGTGTGTTGGTAAATTGTTGTAGTGGTATGTTGGTCGAATTTAAAAAATGTTGGTTTATTTTTTGTAATATTTTATTGTTAAGTTAATTTTTGTGGAAATTTGGGTATTTGTTTGAATTGAAATTTGTCGAATTTTTTATGGTGGATATTTTTTTCTTTTTTTGTATGTGTGTTTTTTATATATTTGGCTTATTTATTATTATTATTTATTTTTTTCTATTTTATTTTTATGAAGAGTCGTATTTAAACGGATAATATGGACACCATTAATAATGCTTTTGGATTATGATCCTCTACCCAAATATAATAACACAAAACATTATCCTTTGAAGCGTTTCACTGACTGTGGGGTTGAGTAAAGTGTGACAAGTTGCGTAGTTAGGTGTGAGGTGTGGTAAATGCCCAAGTTGCGAAAATAACTACATTTAAGTTATGCAAAATAAACAAGAAATAGTTATTTTTGCAAAGTGCCTTAGACTGAACAATTAACGACATTTGTGTTTTCCTGCGGTTTCCTGCATTTATCGTGTATCTCTCTTTCGCTCTTTCTCTCAATCTTTCTTTCTGTCCTTCCTGTCTTTCTGGTTTTCTTCTTGAATATATCGATCTTTCTATCTGTCTGTCGAGACCGTTCTAATACCGTCCCAAACTCGTCTCCGACCGGGCTTCTCCATTTTGCTCTCCCAGCTCGCAGAGTGTGGATACAGCGCCTTACGAAAGTGCTGCGCCTGCCACGAAATCTCTTGCCACAAAGTCGATACTTAACCTTGCGAAAGTGCTGCTCCTGCCACGAAATCTGTATTTGATGTTGCGAAAGTGCTGCTTGCTACGAAATCTATTTTTGAGCTTACGAAAGTGATGCGCGTGCCACAAAATCTATATTTGACCTTGCGAAAGTGTCGTGCCTGTCACGAAATCTGTGCTTGACCTTACGAATGATATGCCCACCACAAAATCTATTTAATTTTATGAAAGTGCTGTGTTTGCTGCGAAATCGCTACTTGACCTTATGAAAGTGCTACGCCACGGAATCGACACTTAACCTCATGAAAGTCTTGCGCCTGCCACGCAATTTGTATTTAACCTTACGAAAATGCTACGCCAATCACGAAATCTATACTTGACTTTGCGAAATTATGCCTACCACGAAATCTATACTTGACCTTGCGAGTGCGAAAATTTGCACCTGCCACGAAATCTTTATTTAATTTTGCGAAAGTGCTACGCCTGCCACGAAAACAAAATTTGATCTTGCAAAATCTATTCTGGCACAAAATCTCTACTTGACCTTACGAAAGTGCACGCCTGCCACGTTTAAACCTTGTAAAACCTCGCGCGGCCGTGCCAAAGTCAAATCTCCGACCCATTCCGAACCCGTGCATTACAACCGAGTGTGCGCATTATCCGGACGCCAAATTCACACACAGCGCCAACGTTTCTGCATCTTGCTATCCCCCAGCTCGTAGAGCATGGATATAACCCTTGGCGAAAGTCTATGCTTGCCACGAAATTTGTTCAAGCTACAATCGAAGTAGCTTGCTCATTTCGGGCGCATTTTTGCGATTACGCGGGTGACGGATATAGGCGCATGCTTGCATCTTAACGGTAGGGTCCAAGGGGCCATGCAACTTAGGATTGAAAATCAAGGTGATAACATGGGCGTATTTCTGCTCAATGGACGGTCGAATTTTGCTCGGGGCGTGTTTTTGGAGGTGCTAGTGCGTAAGCAAGCATTACAAGCATTTCCATTTGGATTTAGGTTTTTAAATATTTGGTTTCTTGATGAATATTTCCATTTTTGGGAAATATACACGAATGCCGTATTATAAAAATAATATTTGTATAAATAATAATAATTATTATTATATCGTAGAATCTTTTAATAATGATATTATAAATCTTAACAATATATTAGAATTTCATATCGAAAATATTGGCCTTAAAATTCTAATTATGGCATAATTGTGTTTTGCGTCGGCTTAGAAAACGAAGAATTCTTGGTGTTTTAGATTTAGCATACTCACTAGCCTACGGCTTTCGAATCGGAAATTCCCCATTCTTGTTTATCAACGACTCTGAGGTTTTTTTATCGATAATAGATATAAAAATGATGTTTAAAGTGTTTTTGGCAAAAACCACTTAGAATACATAAATAATATTCTTTATTATACATATATATATATATATCTATAAAAAAATGCTTTATATATTTGATATTTGGAATATAACTTAGTTACTATATAATAGCTTAAGAAATTAGAATTGACTATTTACATAACCTAATTATTGTAAAACAAGCTACGGGCATAAATATACATCCATAAATCTATTTCGGAAAGAACAAAACAAAATCATTATATCACAGCTTCAAAAAATAACAATTATAGATATTAGATATACTCATTAAATAAAATAATACAATATTAATAAATATTCAGTAGCTATTTACAATTTTATTCGGAATATTTATTGTATTTTCATGGGATTTTTATAGGATAGATCTTTCTAATATTCCTATGGGGTCTTGAAAGATTCGTATACGATCTTTACAAAATTTTCATTTTATAGACATTTTTATATTTCTTATCGGGTTTCACAAGATTCTTATTATATTTCACAAATTTCTTTATATCCAAATTTAAATATAACATATTTATATATTTTAATAATAAAAATAATTCCGAAACTTAAAAAATAAATATAAAAATAATAATTAATACCTTTCTGTAAATTAAAATATTATGGAAAACAAAAAACAATATTATATTTTGTTTATTTTTTTTTACATATTATCAATAATTTATTATACATATTTTGAATATTAAATATCATTTTTCCTAGATAACTAGAAATTACAAGGATTACAATTTCTATTAAAGCGGAAACATTTTATGAGATTAATAGTTGTGTATCAAGCTCGTACTATTTAGGGAGCTATTTATATAGCCCAAAGATTTCATCATCAATATGCATTTAACCAATATGTTAGCCGGCATTGTTATTAACTAACGGTCCACCCGGCCCAAAAAAGCAAATCCTACCCAATTTTAACAAGCAAGAGACAGATTTGTGTTGTGCCTAGCCCTCGCTATCAGATCTAAATTAATATTGCCCACTAGGGTATTCGTTAGCTTCTCAAATTCTTCGAACGTCGATTATTGAATTGCAAATCTAATGTTGCCTAACCTACCAAATATGCCTTTTAAAGGGTGGTAAAGCACACCTCTAAGCTCCTATCATACGAGTTATTCTTCGACCACGTCAATTATGATCATGCAAACAACAGATCGCCATCTATCATCATTTTTACGCAACATATATACATTTAAACATTCCATTGTCTTCATAGATGCAGCAACCCGCCGTCAACTTTGGGTTCAAGGGAAGGACGCGCTCCGCGCCGCAGACATTTCTTTCCAGCTGAAGGTATACCAGTGGGAAGGAGCACCTTGTCATTGCAGTTCGGATCCGTTGCAACCCGTTAGGCCTCTCCTCCTCTAGCTTCTCCCTCCGCTTGCCACTGATCTACGCCTTATCACAGCTGGCTACACTATCCGAGCACAGCCCTGCTTAGCGGCTGAATCATGCCTTGCGAAACAATTATGCTCCCGCAAAAAATGCATGACCTCTTTTTAAAAGACGCATTGCATGCATGACCTCCCCATCTTGTACCAAAGCCCATGTTTTGACGTTATGCAATTATCTCCCATATCACGAAAATTTATTCAATGCCTAAGACTCCAATACGATCACAAATCAGATTAATATCACATTCAAAAAACAATCCTTACCCTGTCTTCAAAATAGCAGTTAAGGTAATGCAGAAAAAACGATATATATAAAATTTGTAAAAATAAATTCTAAAATATGTTTTAAAAAGAAAAATATAATTTGGGGTGTTAAGACACATATTATTTTAAGAGAATTAATAAATATATAAATATATTTTTATGAGAAATATATAAATTTAATTTGGGATAAATTAATTTTTATTTTCTTTAACAACTTATATTTATAATATTAACAATATTAATAATAATATATTCTATAAAGAAAACTAATATTATTATTTTTGACAAAATGATATTAATATATAATTGAAGATTTAAATTTATTATGTTGTCTATTATATATTTTAAATATATTCTATCCACTCATATATAATTATAAATCATTGTATCCTAAATAAATTCTATCCAATTATATATAATCAATTCAAAAAACAAATCCTTAATATGTCTTATTTATATAATAATCAGAATTATAAATTCAATATATAGTATTAATATATATATAACCCCAAAATTCATAATTATTTTCTACCCCCCGAACCACTAAAATATATATTCAATTATTTCTCATCCCTATACAATATTGTCTTCTCAATTATCCTTATTATTAATTCTAAACAATTAAAACATTTTTCTTTTCCTATTCCCCCCAACCAATATCTTTTGAACACATATTATATTCTCCACAAATAAAATAAATATATATATTTATATATATTTAAACCATAAAAAAAATATATTCTCAATATTTATAACAAATATATCCATCTCTAATTTCATATCAATAAATAAAAAATCAAATCATCTATTATAATTCCATCAATATATAAAGTCAAAACAATTTAAAAAATATAAATATAATCAAATATTAAATATATATAAAATACAATTAAACAAATATGTATTTATATTATAATTTTATCCAATTTTTTTAAATCAAATTATCATTCATATACACATATATGTCATATCATATCAATCACACAAAAATAACTATATAATTTCTCAATAAATTATATTAAAATATACCATATTTTTTTAAATCAATATAAATAGAATTCATACACACAATTAAAAATAATTAAATCCAATTCCTCAAATATTTAAAAATTAACACAAAAACAAAATATATCATTAAAAACAATCATCCAAATCATAATTTCCACAATTTTTTTTTTTTCAATATAATTTGTTCTATTATATTCTAACCAAAACTTCCCAAAATATATATATAATTTAAAAAAAATATAATTTCATCATTCCATATTTTATTTAATTTTTTCAAACCATATTTAAATATATAGTATGTATTATAATTATTTACATTCTTTATATATATATATCTATATGTTTTGGTATTTTTTTCTTCTCCTATCTCTTCATCCTCTCTTTCTCTTTACCTCTATTATAATATGTTGTTATATGCGGAGCCTAAATATTTCAATAATTATAAAAAATCCTTTTTATATTCTAATATATTCTAACCAAAAGCTCCCAAAACATACATATAATTTAAAAATATAATTCCATCATTTCATATTTTATCTAATTATTTAAAGCCATATTTAAATATGTGTTATTTATTATAAATATTTATATTCTTTATATATATATATATATCTAGGTGTTTTTGCTATTTTTTTTTCTCCTATCTCTCCATCTCTCTTTCTCTTTACCTCTATTAAAATATGTTGTTATACGCGGAGCCTAAATATTTCAACAATTACGAAAGATCCTTTTTAACATCTTGCATGATTGGATTCTAGGGTTTTATCGCAAATGTATTACTCAAAAACATATCGCCCATATAGACGGAAACAACCACATTTTCGCCCCCAAGCAGGTGAAACACTCCTGAAAGCCTCAATGGCGCGCACACGATAATCCCAATGTTTCTCGAGGATGTATCAAACAGAGTCATCAAAGCCACTAGGCCTCTTCTGCAACCAAACTTGACACGTAGGGCACGACCATACGCCCTTCTTTGAGGGCATCAAGCGCAAGACCAGAGAAGAAGGTGGCAATGAAGACAAAGAAGCCCGAGATGGCCGAAATCATGAGTGCAAAAATATTGTCTTGTTTGGCTTTCATCCTATCAATGCATGCAATCTCGTTACTGATGGCAATATCCCAGGCTACTGCGTTGTCCTTCACGAGCTTCACAGCCTTTTTGATGCAATGGATGAGGCCGGGTGGTGGGTTCGACGGATCCTGCATCTCACGGAAGACGAGTCCAACGGCCACGCATCTCCGCAACTGGTGGTCTGTCCAAAGAGCTTGAAACACTTGTTGGGCGCGTTCTCCGCTGAGTGTGTCCCGCAGTTCGTACAAGCAAAGAAAGTTGTCAATCACTTCATCCCAATTGTTCTTGTTCACTGTTTCCTGGAGCTTTCCAATGTAGGTTGCTAAAATGTTCAGTTCCTTTTGATGCTTTGCCATCTCTCGAGGAGAAACCTTTAAGCAGGCCAAACAAGTTGCTGCGGTGTAGCCTGTCAAACATGCAAACTTTGAATCCGCCAATCTTCTCAACATTCTTCCTGCACCTTGATCTCGAATTTGTTTTAATTGTTTATCGAGGTTGTCGAAGTCATTCTGAAAGCGTTGCCCCTTTCGGGTCCGTGCCAGCTGTTTCAATGCGTCCTGCAGTGCAGCTTGCACTTTTGGTTGCGATCGCAAAGCCCTACCTCTGTCGCTTTCAAGATGTTCCAATACACTCAACAAAGCTTTGGCCTTTGCCTTTGCTACTGAATCTAAGTCTTGCACCAACTTCCCCAACTTCTTGGCACCTTGGGAAGCCAACTCCTGGAGCTTCTGCTCACTTCGATCAGCGACTTCTCCAACCTTGATCTCCAGAGCTTCGACGGCAGTGTCTTGGACGTCGTTCACTGCACTTTGCCATCTTTGGCAACAAAGCAACGGTGTCACGCAATCCAGCATTGGGTTGTCCTGAACTTCTTCCTGAGCATCTTCATCCTCGTCCTGGCTATCTTCATCTTCATCTGCGCCATCGTCATCTTCATCCTCACCGTGTATCATCCTCTTGAGGAGGATCTTCAGGATGAACTGTTGCTGCCGTTGTGCAGCTTTCCTCTGACATCTTGGCAATGCCAAAGGTTGACAATTCGCCTTATCCACGTGGATTGGCGGTTTGTGCCACTTACAATCCTTCAAAGTTGCTGTGGTGATGACAGCTTCGTCAAAGTTCACATCACTGAGATTTGCCTCGAAGAGATTCGCTGCTTGAAGTTTCGCTCTCAGAAGGCTGGCCTCCTGCAACTGCGCATGGTCCAGGTTGGCGCTCTGCAGCTGGGCTTCAGCCAGGTTGGCCTTGTGAAGCTGCACCCCATAGAGCCAAGCATGTTGCAATTGAGCCGCGTGGAGGTGGGCAGATTGAAGTCCGGCGTCCTCGACAAATGCCCATCGTAGCTGCGAATGTTGGAGCTGCGCACCCTGCAATTGACAGCCTTCCAGGTTGGCAGCATCCAAATCGGCACCTAGAAATCTGACTCCTCGAAGAATCTGCCTGTGCAAGTTCGCTCCACAAAGCTGTGCACTTTCCAGCGACATGTGGGCATCTGCTTCACCAATGGCAGGAATACTTTGTTCCTGAAGTGCAATCATCCTTTGCTGAACTTTTAACATCTGTTGCGCCCAGCGTTCTTCTTGGGAACTCAGTCTGTCTCCTTCATAGATCAGGGTGAAAGTGATGTCACCAGCCTTTTCCACGAACTTCACACGCTCAATCAAGTGAACGGGTCAATGTTTGGCCTTTCT
>CAUJNA010003498.1:43033-160533 GCA_963377175.1 Effrenium voratum | reverse complement strand
GGCATAGCTAGGGTTTGGAGTGCGCATGCCAGCGATGGCCTTGGCCAACATGTTGGTGAGAAAGAAGGCTCCCCGCAATCCACGACCGCTCTGGTCACACCACGTCTGTTGAGTTTCGCGGTCTTTGCAGCCTGCAAGGCACAGGACACTGGCTGCACAGGCTTTGCCTTTCAAATCCTTGCGAGTCAAAGGACGCTTGTCAAAGCTGAAGCCAGGGGGTGGTGGTAACTGTCGTTTGGCACGTGCCATCTCATCTGCTTCCACCTGCACTTCGTAGGAGTGTGCCAAGTCTGCCATGGTTTGACTATGACAAGCATCAAAGATAGTGGTAAGGCGCACTCCCTCGGGCAGATCTTTCAACATGATGTCGAAAATCTCATCGTCGCTGATCCCACGACCCACGATGTCGTCAGCTTCTTCTTTCTCCAAGGAGCCATCGAATGCAGCAGCGAACTTGGGATGTTGCCCTTGGATCACCGGACAAATGTGCTCATCCTTGCCATCCTCTTCATCACCATCCACGTCTCGGGACTGGCCACCATGGCCTGCAAAGAAGAAAAGTAGATTATCTCCAGCCTTGGCATCTTGCACCAGCCACTGCATACAGTAGACTTCAGGATGTTCTTCCTGGTGGGTGCCTCATGTGCCACAGGCCAGCCACCGCTCTTCTTGGCATCCGTCAAGATCTTCAGCTCTGGAGTCCTGACTTTTGCATGCTGCAATGCCACCAGGATGTCTTCCAAGGCACCAACAGATCCCAGGAGAACGTCCAACTGGGCCAGCAGGGGCATGCCGTGCTTGCTGGTTTGGTATGTTGGCGCCACCAGAACCGCCTTCACCACTGGTGCATCTTCTGGCACTGCAGGCACCGCCGGGATGGGCTGCTGGTTCGGGAAGAGCTCCATGCCATCATCCATCCACGACATGGAGCCCCAGTCGGGCTCTTCCAGCCCACCTTCTCTGGCAATCTCAGCCTCCACCAAGGCATCCAATTCAGCCTCCGTCAAGGGCCTCAAGGCTGGATCCGTCTTGAGGATTTCGCCCATATCGAATTTGTTGTCCCCCAATATGTGCTCCATCCCCGCCGCGCGGATCTCCTCGTCCAGTAGCAGTTCTTGCTTTCGAAGAAACTCTTCTTCGGAGAGCATTTCGGCACGTGAAATGTCTGGAGCTACGCAGCACGACAGCATGGAACTAGCCCTTGCTACCTATAGCTCTCTACCTTGAAGCTTTGAGGTTTCAGCGGCGCAAACGAAAACACACACACACACACACGCATGCTGTGGGCACGTGCCTCCCAAATAATGGCTGGAAATGAAACTATGCTTCACAAATTGACCTGCAATCACATCTGGCCGAAAGGGCAAAACAAATACCCAGGCGAGCGGCCTGGCAGCACTGCAACGCTTTCTCCACCTGAGTGACAGCCCCTTCCCACAATGTTCACTGCTCCGTGATCAAAACGCTCTATATCTGTGGCATCTACGGCGCGCGTTAACTGGTTGCACATGTCCATAGGCTCGCGCCTGGCTGATATCCGGCTCTGGTGGCAGATATGATTCCTCTGGAATCTCATCCAAGAGGTCGTATGCCTGAAGGTCTCGGACCTGAAATGGTGACACGGCAAGTCTTCACAAGGCAATGACCTAATTTCCCCCTCGACCGCCCCAAACCAGTGGGCTTCACAATCACACGGGCATCTAGGGAAGGAGCAAAAATGAAAAGGTGGCAAGCACTCCACAGATTTGTTGCGCGTACACGCGACCATGCATCCATCGAGCAATGTGTCGGTGTCGAAATGCAAGACTTCTCAGGGGCACACATTTTGATGTACAACAACATGTGATATCCTGAAATCTGTCATGGTCATTCAAATGAACCAAGCAAACAACATGTCCGCGTCCTCACTCCCGCACATCGGGTTTGCCTACATCTACCGTTGGAACCGTTGGCACGTCATACCACCCACAGGAAATTCAGGGAAACCTGGCCTGACTCAAAAGTGATGTGATCATAGAACACCACTCAACATGGCAATACTGTGGCTGGACCAAATCCTGCACCACCTAACTGGAATGATGATTCCCTGTAAATTTCAACCAACAATGGTTTCCCGTGGTTTCCAAGTGGTGCAGGATTTCGTCCCGCCACAGTATGGAAACAAGTTATAGGTATGTGATGGTATGTGCACATCGGGGTATCTTTTGTTGAGGCTGGTGGCTTCCAAGGAAGCCATTTTTTTAAACGAAGCAACTTCTTTCTTCTTTTTTTGGTGGGTGGGGGGTCCACTAAAAAGGACACATTCCCCCCAAACAAACCGAGCAATCGTTCATTCCAATGGTTCCGGGTTCCCTTTCGTTTTCAAAATTTCCCGCCTCCTTGCAGGGCTCCGGCTCCAGGAAGGGCACCTTCTTCCGCAGCAGCTGCTCCTCGTCCCAGGCTTTGGGCGAGCCCAGCAGCTTGCCCATGAAGAGCGACACGGACACCTTGGCGACTCTAGATGGTGCACATTATTGGTTTGATGCAACGGCTGAAAATTATGGATGCAAAAGCTGAACCTGGTGCAGATGTGTTTTCGTCTGCTATTTTTTGAGGACCCCCATTGCAAGGAAGCCCAAAGGGCCAAAGGAAGCCAAGCATTTTGAGTTCAAGCAATGCTGACAGCAATACAAACAGGAATGGAAAATATAGATGGTAGCAGTGGCAGTTGCGGTGCTGGTGCTGGAGCCGGTTGGATTGCAGCAGTGGTAAAAGTATCAATACGAAATCTCACGAAGATTCCTACCACAATCAAGGATTCGTCAATTTTTGGCAACTGCACGTGACCGTGGCTGGGTCGGAGAGCCTCAAGTGGCCCACTAGTACTTCTAGTATACTGCTCCTGCTTCTCTGTTTGCGAGTGCAGCAAAATCTACTAGAAGCATGCACGTTTGCATCCAGATTTTGAAACATAAATGCTGCAGGAGTCCTGTGGCGTGCCTCACTGCGTACAGTTGCATGCTTCGATACGGGCCGCGATGCAGCCAACGCCAAACAATTTGGACTTCAACCAAAAGTAGGTGTTGCAATGGTGTTCTTGTACGCGTGCAAGTGCTTTACCCTTTAGCGATTTGGCATGTTCTCCTTGCTTTGTTTGCAAGCTGTATTCCGTTTGCAGCGGTAGCTACTGCTGGAGCAGCTGGTGGGCGGTTTGCCGGCTAGACTTTCAACATGGCCCAAATTGCGTATTTTTTGCATGTTGACTAGCTCGCTTGAAGGCTTGCTTTTTCAATAGGTGGTCGGGTCCCTTCAGGATTCCCACGCGGTGGGCCTGGGATGCTCTTAACATGGCGGTTGTTTGGTGGGCCCCTTTAGAACTTTGCCAGTCCATGAGGCTGGTCTACTTCACCGCTTCACCGGGGATGCCTTACGAAACTGGACATCAAAATTGTCACAATAGGAATGGAGGTGGGGGTGGAAGTGGGAGCAACAAAGGCAGCAGCAGCAGTTGCAGTATTATAAGTAAACCTCTCTTTTCAACCTCCAAAACGTCACGCCCACATGTCACGCTTCTGTACACATATGCTGCATATCTGTTTGTCTTATGTACATATCCCTATGCATATATACATCTATAAATGCAATATACATACTGTTTATCTTGCGGCGGGTTGCGACATAAGGTTCATTCTTGCAAGGCCTTGCCAAGATACCGCCAGCATGAGAGGGGGGCCCAGTTCAACGTTGTTCGACGCCGTATTGACGAAGAGGACCACTGCAATGGTCATTTGCTTGAAGCTGGAGAGCATGGCAGCCGCGCCTGTTCCGAGATCCAACTTGACGTTCTCGTTACCCTAGCTTGTGTTAACAGGGACAAGCCGCGCGGGGGCTAAGAATCTGCCAAGTCAGTCGAGTTCAAGCTGGAAAGCTCTGCCCCTCTGACTGCGCAGCATCAAACTCTCATTCGAAAGCTGCCGGCCTATCATTGAATAGATGCCAGAGCGCGCCAAACCAGAGTCGGGGAAAAGCTGCGATAACCAATGGCCAATTAAACGTCCTGCAAGGCCGCCAATCATCATCGTGCCCGTAAAATTTCCGCTCGGCACGGGCACGCCCGAGAAAGCGACGTTCATGGTGAAGTAGGTGAAAAGCCTTGGCATGTTCAGCTGCTGTTGGGTGCAGGTCTTGGCTACTTACATGTCGCTGCGCCTCATGTGTTCCTTCAATACCGGAGAGGCATGCGACATGGTGCCAGGCCAACCTCACATTGTTGCCAAAGAGCGCAATAGACGATTCTGCACCTTAAGCGGTGGGCATTGGGCTGTGAGGGAAGGATACTTTGCCACAATGGCAGCTGGGCGAGTCTTTCCAAATCAAGCATCCCCACAAGAAGCTTCGGCAAGTGCTGCATCACAAGTGCACCCAAACATTCAACTCTTTGACCTTGAATCTGCCACACATCTGCCAAGCAACCGAAAGCTTGAGCGTTCCTCGGGGCTTCCGCATTCTTTCCGCACGCTCAACCAAAATGCTGACCAGATTGCCATGCTTCAGGAATTGAGCATGATCCAAGAGCAAATAAAAAAGCGGCCAGTACGCGTGCTTGGGGGCGTGAGCTGTCTCACAGAGTGCAATCAAGGCTCTCACGACTAAACAAGATTTTGACAGCCCCCTCGGCAGTCGTCAGCAGCAATGATGCCACAGGGTTGTAGGAGCCATATGGGCACTGATAGCGAACATAACCTGATGGCAAACGGGACAGAGTCAAGCAATCCAAGCAGCAACACTGGCAACACCAGCAACAACGCCAGCAACAACACCAACACCAACAACAAAACCAACAAGAAAACAACAGCGCCACTAACAACACCAACACCAACGCCAACGCCAACGCCAACGCCAACGCCAACACCAACACCAAGCACAACAACAGCAACAACCACAGCACCAGCAACAGCAACACCCACAGCCACAACAAGCATCACACAACCAACAACCAACAACCGCAGCAACAACAACACCAACACCAACACCAACCAGAACCACAACAAGAACAAGAAGAACAAGAAGAACAAGAAGAACAAGAAGAACAAGAAGAACAAGAACAATAACACTCGGCTGAAGTGCAACTTTTACAAAAACAACGGACGCCTCAAAACAAACACACTTCTAACACAACCAATCTGTCACCTGTGGTTGAAGTGGTCTGACCTACGTCAGGTCGGGAGGCTCAGTTCTCTTTGTTGCTCCGGAACTGGCGTACAAAGTCCAGCAAAGCTGGTAGCAGCCACTGCCTCGTTTGCCATGAAAGTGCGCAGGAGGGTTTTGAGCAACCATTGTCTCTGAAAAGGCCCGTCGTTTCATCTTTTTTCCCTTCCATCGTTGAAAGGCTTCACAAGGCGCAATGGCTTCACTTCTCCGCCTTTGTGGGTCCATGGTGCATGGCTTGAGACTGAGCTTCAGGCAGCAGCGCAAAGAACGGCAAAGATCACCGTGTCCAGCATCTTCGCCCAGGGTTGGCACTTTCGCAAGGGCCCGCCATGCAGCTGCTTCCGGAGTTCGACAACCTGGGAGTCAGTGCCCCGTGCAGGCCCAGGCGAGGACATATATGCTCGAGAGGTGCTGCCAAGCAGCCGATAGGCATAACTTTGTATGCAATGGGGCCAGCAGGCCCAAAATACCGGATACGAGAATAAACCCAGGGATGTCCAATGCAGAATAATCAGGACTGTCTGGACCGTACCACATCTCAAAGATCACAAAATCCTGAGTTCCCCAGTGCAAACTGCTCACACGACTTTCATGCGGCGCTTCTGGCATTGCTGTGGTTCAGGTGCGCTGCGAAACAGGTTCTGGCGCCGCAGCCAAGCTGGGCTTGGCAATGCATGCGAGCGTCTCGTATGCTCTTTTTTGCAACTGCCAGCAAGGCATACGACACCTGGGCAACGGGAGAGAGGTATGTCCACGTAATGTCCACGTAAACTTGCGCGTGATGGCACTGCGTAGCCCTCCCAGATTCAGCCTTCAATCCAGGCCCCAAAATGGCTGGCAAGACCTGTCAAAACACAAAAGCCCGTGTGTTGACCATGGTCGCTGCATGTTTTCCTGCGAAGGAACGCTCATCTCAAGCGCCCCCCTTGCCCTTCTATTTCGGGACCAAGGCACAGAGGTGCAAATAACACAGCCTACGAAGGCTTTAAAGGTCAGCTCCATCGGCCAGGACGCCGAAGTGACCTCTTCAAACCTCGACCAAATCATGTTGGACCCCGCCCCGGATTGGGATCCGATGCCATCATGCGGTTTCAACCAACCGCAAGTATTCAACAACGTGTTCTGCGTGGGCATCTTGGAGCTCTGTGCGCACAGCGGAAGCATGTCATTTTTGCCTTACATTTGCATCTATATAACCAGAGCAGTCTTTACAAACTGCTCCACAACCGCCCTACTCAGCACCCCGCCACCCTCCCCCCGCGCCACACCTGCAAATGATCAGCTTTGTCTGACCATGTTGCAGATAGTGAGGGGTCGCTCTGCCACAGCGTCGCGGCCAAGGGGCATATAGAGGATGCCACCTAGTGGCGAATCAAAGATCATGGCCATCCCACAGGCGCCTCCCACGATGCAGGCCACTCGCACAGCGCGCGCGAAGAAGTGCTCGTCTGCCAGGGCCCCTGGCCGCTCAACCATGGTAGCTAAACAGAAAATAAATGTCCACTAACCCGTTCACAAGCAAACAAGAAGGAGCTACGGGTCATCATCTCAAATTTAGGCTCTTCAAGCCCAAGTCACTCAAAGCTGCAAAGCAAATGATCAAGCTGGATGGGGCAACATGCAGGGAGGGTCCATGCTCCCAGCCCGCAATTCAAGACCGAACGAAATGAGGGAGTCCAATCGCATCAATGGATGTTGTTCTTTCTGTGCTCCTTCAAGCCAAGTGTTCCAGCAGGAATGTTGAGTTTGACGCCTGGAGAGCCACCTTGCAAGTCGATCCATTCCTCAGCTACCACCCAAGACAGCTCACATCCATGCGCAGCCGAGAGCAGTAAGTCTACTCAGTAAGTATCATCGAGAACCAGCGTCAAGTACAAGAAGCCCCGCAAACCACCGGCAAAGAATTTCGTGAAGGTGCCCTCTGTTTCTAGAGCTCTAGCTCTCAACAAATTTCTGCAAGCTGTTTCAAGTTGCCACGAAAAACAAAGAGGTGTTGCATTGCGTCTGCCCATGAATTCAGCCAAGCCACCCTGGCATCTGCATGCTGCTTGGTGACCCAGCGGCACAGCAGAAATGCCAAATTGCTGCCCATAGTTACCTGAAACAATTGAGCGCTCCAGTTGTGCCCAATCTCAACCCTTACAAGCCTCATGAAGAAAGGCATGCACGGAAATCAAGCAAAACTGCGAAACAATTCTAGTTCTGGAGCGTGCAGCACATGCACACCAGTTGCAGCCCACGAAGCTGTGGGGCCCTCGCGGCCGCATGGATACCCCGTCGCGTTGGACAGGATCACAGCAACAAATCGGACAGCCAAAATTCCTGAGTTCCGATTGCGCAGCTTTCGCAGCACAACCAGCCATGAGTCCCCAAGCGCAATGGCACATACATCATATTATGTTGTATGGATGGAACAGTTCAAAGGGGCAACAATTGAAGGCTTCCTGGTGGGGTGCGCGTGCATTTGCACGAATCTCTGCCAAGATTCGCTTTGTAAACATTTTGGAGAGGTTGAAGCCGTTCAGCCAGCCCTCCAGTTTCAACAAGCACACGCAAGCGGCAGCCCCTTCAACACAAAAGCACTCTGCACAACAAGGTAGCGCACTTGGGAACACCTGGCCCGGATTCATTCGGCCACCACAGGTATGGCGCAGTTTTCGCGGTGACTGCAAAAGCAATTAGATAGAAACACACTTGCGACATTCACAAACGATCTACCATGCACATGGCATGTATGAACATGCCTGAAGTCTGTGACTCATGTCCTCCCATGAAAGTTGCCACTATTTTAGTGCTAGCATCGGTGTTCAAATCCATGCCCCGGGAAACATAGCAGTTCGTCAACATCCACTGAGGCCTCTCCCTCTTTCAAGAACCCCCGGCCTCCCTTTGCATATTGCCCAGACATGCATCTTTGTCAACCAGGCTATCTTAACACATATCATCAAGTGCTCGGCTGAAGGCGATCCGCCTTGTTCTCTGGTGCTCCCGAGCCGCCAGCATCAGGTGCAAGTCCTGGCGAGCCATCTTCTCTTGGCACCAAGCGAAGATATGACCACGGCCCTTCATCAATACCGTTTCCAGGCGATGGGAACAGTCGCAAAGGCTAAGCATGGCAGCCTTGTGCAAAACAAGTGCCTTACACTCTCACACACTTAATCAAATATCAAGTGACGTGACTGACCCGTCGAAATAAACGGATTCGGCACTGTTGGAAACCGGGGCGGCTTGCGACACATTTGAAGTCCGTGTACCATCGCCGTGCCCAAGGTTGCAAAGGTCGCGGCCAGGCCCATCAAGGCGAACATGCCAGCAGCAATGCCGCCTGCAGGGATCCCACCGCTCAAATCCCGCGCTCCCGCAGGTTGGCTTTCAGGACACCTGTCCTTTCAAAAACAAATATAAATCAACCTGCGGTTGCGGGCAGGGCCTCGGTCCAAAGCAGCCTGCATGGTGTTGAACTTGAATCTCACCAGAAACTCTATGGTGAACACCGTGCCTGGGCGTTTGCCATTTGGGGCTCTGCTCGGCCCTCGGCCCCTCCATGTGCAAAGTGACCTACTTCCTATTACCTCAAACGCACTTGCATCAACTTGTTCCGCATCGTTTGCTACAACAAAACCAATGAGTTCCTTCTCTTCCTGAGTGGATTGGTCGACAAGACTAAAGTCTCAACTTTCTTCCCAGAAAGCTTAAAGTTCATGAACTCAGGAAGTGAGCTCTTTCATGGCCACCTTGCCATGGCTATGGCCCCTGACGCCAAGGCGCAAAGGTTGGCCAGGGCCATGCCCACAGCCGTAAGCACCTCAGTGCGGCATGCGCGATTGGAACCGAAGCTTCGGAGCTGACTCCCTCATGCCCCCCAAGGTATTGGCACCTAACAAATCCATCGCGCATCACTGAGCTTCCCTCTGAACTGCACACAGCACCAGGAAATAGCAGGAAGATGTGAGAAAAACAAAAAACAAAAACAAAGCAAGCAACACCACCCAAACAAATAGAAACAAATCCAAGCAAATTGGACAACGAATGCATGGACGGTCAAAACTACATTGTGGGAAACATCTCGACCTCAATTCAACTGCAATAGAAAATGTCTTTCGAATGTCAAGCCACAAAGGGGGACTGCTTAAAGAGTAACACACTATATATATATATATAATTATATAATTATATATAATTATATATAATTATATATAATTATATATAATTATATATTAGCATGTATAAATATATCCGGGGAGGGTCCCCTGAATAATGATTTGTTGCAGCTCCCCCAAGCAAATCAACTTCAATCCCAAAGCTCTTGAACCGTTTGCCAGCTAGCTGTCCTCGGCAAACTACCCAAACACTACCATGTTCAACAAGCACTCAACCCCAAAACCCAGATTCAATTCTGTATTTTCATGTTTTATCTCAACACCTAGCCCTAGTCCATCATATCAAAGGTCGCCAACATCCTAGTTGCTGGGTCGCTTGAAGCTCCCCAAGGCACAACCACCATCCATGCAGAACAGGTCGGCAGCTTTGCAGGCGGAGAAAGGGCTCGCGACATGGCCCTGCATGTGAGGACCACATCCTTAGTTGAAAAAATGCCACCAATGCGCACAGAACGCAACAGCTGGTACGGCTGGTGGCCGGCAAGCCATCGTGGCTCAAACTCCCAGCCCTCTCCACGCACTTCCTAAGGCAAGGGGCGCCCTCGGACATCCTTGGTGAGCTGAATCATTCGACCATGGCCTCTGGATGCTAATCAAGGTGACTTGCGAGGGTCATGGTTCTGGCTGGCTGTCAACCAATTACCCATGATCTGCTGGGGTTTTTCGGCAAGGGTGGATGATATCCTGCTTCACCACTTCCTGCACATTGTCCAATATGCGCATCCAGCCCTGAGCGGAGCTTATCAAGATTAGGGGCAAAATCAATCCGCCTGCCATAGCCCGCCCAGCTGATTGATGTAAAAGGGCGGCGGAAGGACATTAGCCAACGCCCCCGGAAGCTAGGCAAGGGGAGAGTAGAGCAAGGCCACACAGCCTCCATGCGGCCGGCACGCGCGGCACTTGGGCTTTTTACTACTTCGGTCGCTTTATCCTCTTTCTAATATTGGAAACCAATTGCCCTGCAGCATGAACAGATTCTGCTTACCAGGCTTTGCCAGGGGGTAGCCTAAGACTAGAAATCCACTGATTGCACTTAGAATAATCTGCACGCCGGCTTTCTGCATTGGCAAAGGGATTCAGGCACCAGGAGCACATCTGAATCTGAATCGCTGCTGAGCATTCTGTACAATGCTCTAGGCGGAGCTTTGAAGGCTCGAATGAGCCAGGCAAGGCTCATTACATAACAATCTAGTGCCGTTGTCCAGCCGTGAACAAGCGCTCTTCGTTGTGTTAGCCCTGCCCGGCCACACAGCTATGAGTAGAACATTTCAGGCAGGCCACTTGTTGTTGTGACCTTGCCAGTTCCAAGCATGTTTGCTTTCGTGATGCTTTTGCACCATGCAGCTGCTCATGTAGAATGCTGGGTGTTTCAATCGTGAGTGCTTCTCTGCTCTGCAGGCTTCTTTTGTAAATTTCCAAGTTGTGACAATATGTATGTGTCGCGAGTCGCGTAATTCTGTGTCGCATACCTTGCGCCACTTTACAGTGGCAAATCGGTCCGCTGAACCGAACCGGCATCCTCCTCGTCCATCAAGACCTCGCGCATGTGCCCAACAATGGGCTTTGGGCAATTATCGAAGCTAGCATGCAAACAACAGCGAGAATTTGCAACTAAGCACCATGGCTCGTCACCTGTGCAACCAAGCAGCCATTGCACTGCGCGCCCGGGACACCTGCACAAGTTCATGGCAGCCCGGCAATTGATTTGCAACCGGCCGCTGCACCCATGCCTCGTCACCCTTCTGGCGGAGCACCTTTTTGGTGCTGACTGCTCAAGGCGTTTTGGGAACCCAATCAGGAGATGGCTCGGGAGATGGATCTCGAGGAACGGCCCAGAATGCACGACCAGCTCCCCCAAGCGAGGGACAGTGGGCACGCCGCCGCTGCAATTGCAGAAGATCATCGACTGGTTCGTTCAGGGTAAAGCGCATAGGTGATAGTGGAGGACTGTCCGGCACGTCAACGATCTCCTTTCTACCAGCTCTACTAGTTCTGCCAGCCTCAGTAGCATTGCCTAAGGCAGCACTGCCTATGGCAACACAAATCGGCGCCTCACTTTTTGGAGGCGCTGGAGTTGTTGGCCTTGGCCGCTTGACGGAATCAAAGGGCTCTGCGGCTCCTCTCTTGACAGCTCTCCAGGAGCCTCGCTGAGGCACCTGCTTTGCCTCGGAGTCAGGAGCACCCACGCGAGTCAAATCCTCTGTGCCATCAGCTGTCACCGGCTTTAGCTCCACGTGCATTCGGATGGGCCCAATGTCGATGTCGCAGCCGTCCTTCAAAGGACACCACTCAGAGCCGAGGCGCCTGCCGTCGAAGAGCGTGCCGTCCTCGTCCGCCCCAAGATCACACACTGAGTACACCCCGTCTACATGTGCGATGCGACAATGGGCAGCAGCCACAGGGTCAGTCTCATTCCAGCACAAGGCCGCAATCTCTGGGACGCAGCGGCCCAAAATGGCTCCCGAAGCAGGAACTCGTAGAGTCGCCTCCTCCACAGCTGAAGCATAGGGCGCTTGAGTGCCCATGCTTTGCAGCTTCTCAACCTGTCGCCGGAGGGCACCGGAGGGGTCCTGGTGCGGAGCACAGAACGTCCGCAGCACGTAGGCCTGGCCCGGCGGCGGCAGCGACAGCAGGGCATCCAGCGCGCGGCTGTTGAGGCGCAGGCGCTCGCAAAAGTCCGCGGAGGCTGCGGCAGCTCGGATCGCGGCCCGAGCCCGCGAGAGGTGCAAGATGCAAAGAACCCGGCTGGAGCTGGTGGAAGTTTGAAGGCTGGCAGGGTCTGTGGGAGGCAGTGGCAGCACTGTCCAAATCTCAGAGCTGAGATGTGGAGCACCGGCGGCCCAAATAGGGCGACACTCCCCTGAGCCACGGATGTACTCATAGAGAACTCCTCGTGCCTGGTCCCAGCTAAACAGCTGACCAGTAGGACTGTGGAGGTAGAACCCTTTCAAGGTTTCAGCATCAATCTTCCATCGGTCTTTGGCATCTGCAAATGCGCCGTCAAGGTCTTCCTGTTCGGACTCATCCGCTACCGAGTCACCTTCCTGAATATCATCTCCTTCTTGACTCCCTGACTCGTCACTACCCTTCTCCGACTGATCAGAGCCCAAGTCTGAATGGAAAATGGGTGTGAATTCATTGCCGTAGCAGCTTTGCATACGCACCATGGCGCATAAGTAAGTGCATGACCCACGCACAGAAAACAATAAATCCAAAGAGTTACTTTCTAACTTCCACCTGCCACATGACTTGCATGCGTGACAACACATGGAACCAGGCAAAGTAGAGAAACTGGTCCAAAGGCCTCTTCGCTTTTGTCCCAAGCTGATGTTGAAAAGCTGTGGCGACATCCAGCCATTCAGTCTCGATCAGGTGCTTCAACGGCTGCCATCTTGACATAAATTTGGCAAGGCAAACGCCCGTAGCTCGGGCAGTATTGATTCTGTGTGTGTGTGTGAGTTCGCTTACTGTGGAATCTCATAAAAAGTGGCCCACGTGCCAATCACACACTGCAAAAGCACCCTGAAGTCCAGCTTACCCTGCCACTTGTGCAAATTATTGAGCGCAGGCGCATGCATGATCAAATAATGATGATAATAATGAGAATAATAATAATAATGAAAAAAAAACAACTAATAAGAATAATAGCAATAATAATAATAATAACAAAACACGAGCAGCGAACAGGAACAGGCTGCGGAGGAGAAGCGGAAACAACTTGAAGCAGCCCAACACACACACACACAAACGAAAAAAGCAAAGGCAAATGCAAGCAGAAGCACAAACACGAGCACAAGCACAAGCGCACACACACACACACACACCTCGTGGCCTACTGACAAGGCACAAGAAATCACCAACAGGCACCGGGGCAACGTGGAGATAGATCCTAGCATATCCTGCAACTGGAACAAACAAACCAACATGGTCAAAGCAAGGGGACTCAAAAACACACTGTTTGGTGCTTGGGTTTTCCTGAAACTCAGGTTTCCAAGCGAGGCGAATCAATCCTCTGCTTCCCTTGCAGTGCCCTCCGTCCAAGCAAGTTTTGCGCGGGCGAATGGTTCTGGGGCTCTCCGGCTTTAGGTCATGGGGGTTCGAGGCGGAGGATGATGATGGGGTGTGATGGGGAGGTTGACGGGTGGTGCGACAGGGTGGGCGACGATGGTGTTCTGCCTCGGGGTGGGGGGCAACAGGTTTAGTTGGTTCGAATCGAGTTGAAGGTGAGATGCACCGTGCAAAACCCCCAAAGCATTTAACCCTCCCTTCACTCGGTTTCCCATGTGGCCATGGGTCAAAATCCCGTACCCCCACTGAACACCCCAATCCCCACTACAATAGGTTCCCAAATCCGTGGTGAATTCAGCTACCTCAACATGGTACCATTGGTTTTGACAACCACAACCACGTGCCCATCGCCCATCGCCCACGTCGCCCACGTCGCCCACGCGCCTCTTCCCAGGCCAAGGCCTCGCTGCGCGCCGCCGAGGCCGCCGCCGCGGAGCCCAGCTCCGCCGCCCAGGGCCCGTCGCTCAAGGTGCCCTTCCTGCGAGGCGCGCCAAGGCGCGCCGGCGTGCCACTTTGACGCCATTGGGTCAAAATTAAACCACGGGACCGCAGAAAACCCAGACTTTACATGGAGCGTAGTGAGTGGGCAAGGACTGGAAGGTTGACATCATCCCGGCCTCAAGCAGTGCTGCGTGCAAGGGTAAAAGCCCACGACGCGGAAGATGGTGCCAGGAGCAAAAACCACCTGGAGCTTGCACATACGGGCAAAACGGCATGCCATGCGCGCTGCTCCAACAAAGGCAATCTTTCAGGCGTGCAGCACTGCCCCTTCATTGCCGCCTCTTGTTGCTCTGGCGTTGCCGAAAAGTCTGCCACTGGTCGAGCACTTGCCGTTCTGCCTGAGTCACTGAGCGGGCATAAAAGGCTTCGGCAGCCAGTACAGACTAGCATTCCCGTAGGTGAATGAAGTGAACCAAACTTTCCGATTTTACAGTGGCTCAATGCACGGCCTCATGTGGCAAATGGGGTGCTGCAAGAAGTTTCTACAAGCTCATCCTCGTGGCAGTTTTGTGGCGGGGAAATGGAGGTCTAAAAATGAACGAGCAAATGAGGAAGGATCAGGATCCCCTTCTTGAATTCACGCCCACCCATTCTTCAAAACATCTTTTTACCGACTTGGGATCCCCGTTGGGTGCCCGAGTTGCGGATCTTGAAAACTACACCGCAGCCACCTGCCGGCTCGCCATGCAGCGCCAACTCTTCTGCCAAAGCTGGATCTTGTGTGCAGGAGGTAGCATGCCTGGCGCTGGGCGACCTAATGGGTCCACGAAAGCGACATCCCCAAGTTGCCCTCTCAATGGTGGTGAGCCCCAGAAACATTTCCGAGAACAAGAATGCTCACTTTGCTGGACCCAGCCAGAGTCACAGTGCTGATTTCTTTGCCGGTGTTAATGGTAGGATCACCTGCTCAGCCAGTGATGTGGCATTGATGCTGATCATTGAACGGCTGGCGCGGAAAGCAAGCCCCGTGCCCGATGCGGTCCTCCACATCACTATGCTGCCAGGCCGATAACCTGACCAAAATTCTGATCTTGCCACTGCTGCCAATCTCCAGCCCCAATTTGGAGCACGCTGCTTCGTGATGATGTTTAATGACTTGTTTCCATGGTGTTGAATGCGCGCATCCAGTTGGACACTGTAGCCTTTTTCCTGGGATGCAGCCTGCACACCTGGAGTGTGAGGATGCTTAAAGCAGCGACAAAGCAGAGCAAATCAAAGCCAAAGCCGGCGAGCCATCAATATGCCAGGGGGCAGTCCATGCCAAGCCGGTGGCCTCTCAGCAGCTCTCGCAAGCCCCCTGGCAGCGCCAAGCGCACAGCTCGGAAGCACACCACCTCAGGGTTGGTTCCTAGAAGTGGCGGCCCGTAACAGCATCCCCTCATGCATTGTCTCCGTATCCACCACCCGCAATGGAGAAGAGCCCTCTATGAGGGTACCCCCGCTCTTCATTTGGCTTTAATTACTTGAGTCCCAAGCAACGCCCGGTGACACAAGGTGTCACGCTTCCATCCCTGTGCCTTGCGGGCTGGCAAGGCTTCGAGCGCATCAGCTAGCTCTGCCTTGGCACAGGCAAGATTCTCAGCTCGGCCCAGCCTTCTATCGCATAACTGTTTATTCAAATGAGCTGAACATCATAATATTATAATAGTCTATATATATATATATATATATATTATACAGTAGGGGCAGTGCTTGTGCTGCAACATGAAGCCTAGCGCCTGGCGCCTTCGATTTCAGCAAAGTAGCATGAGCGGCTTGGATGTCCGCCGCTCGCTCCCTCACTGATGGAGCAGGGCTCTGCGAGAACTGCGCGGCCATCGCAGTGTTGACCTCACCTTGGCGAAACGAAGATTGCCCCGAGCCCAAACTGCATGCAAAAACCATCCAAACGGACCGGAATCACATGAAGCTTCCACACAGAGCTTCTTGGTTGAGTCAACTTGAAGTTTCGCAACATGCAACTTGCGACGCCGCAATTCAAGTGCCAAGCGGCTGTGGAAGGAGGTGTCCATGAGGAAAAGGTTGAGTGCAATGATGTTGGCTGGGGAAAGTCCCACCTGCCCTTCTGCGGTGAGCCGGAGGGCCAACAGTTGCGCGCTGGCGACCGCCTCTGCTTTCGCTCCTGTGAGCTTGATGGCTTCTAGCAGCTCCTCTCAGGGCCAAGCGACCCTGTTGCTTACACTAGATGTTCCACAAGGGGTAAACGAGTTGTTGATTGAACCAGTTTTGCCCGACCCTGCCTCAGCTTGGGTAGCTTCTGTCTTCTTTTCCTCTTCCTCCGCAGCAGTGGCTCCCGGCATGGCCACCCCATTGTCCTTTCCTGCCCCCCAGGTCATGCGCTGCATCAAGGGCTGGGCGGCGCACAGGTAGGTGTTTGTGCTGGGTGACAGCTGCTGAGGAAGGTACGGTGGCCAGCAGCCACGCCAGAGTTGGGAGGCGTCAGGCTCCAAAAGCCTCACTCCCCTGGATTTGTCGCTCTCATCGCTGAGACTGGCCCTGGCAGACCGCAACAGCTGTAATCCTTCTAAGTCCGCATTGCTCAAACTCGCTCCTTTGGAGGTGAGCTTCAAAACCACCTCGTCCTGTCCGCCCCAGTGCGCCCACATCAGTGCCGACAGCTTACCCGTCGACGCGTGCGCCGCCAAGAGGTCCACCAAAGGCGCAGAGCCCGTGTAGGCCGCCAGGTCCAGCAAGCTGAACCCGCGCGTGTCCATCGCCCGAGGGTCCGCTCTTCCAGCTTGCAGCACCTGGCTCACCACTTCCACGCGCGCGGCCGGATCCTGATCCAGAACTGCAGCCGCCAAAGCCTAGGGTGATCAACTGAAATGGCTTTGCTACCCGTTTCGCAACATCTGGCAAAATAGTGCTGTCAAAACATGTAATTGCCCCGAATCAAGTGTGCCTCCTTAAGCGGGCTGTAAGGCAATGCTAGTTGAACTCCTGCTCTCGGAGGCCGGCATCACTTGACAACAACGTCACTGACTCCAATCTTCGGCGTCGGCAAACTGCAAGCTTGCAAGCCAAACTGACTTTCATACTTGGTTACAGTAGCAAGCTCCATCAATACGAGGGCGTGTCAACCAAATTAGAAGCATATTTCGGAAGGCCTCACGTGGATTTCAGGAAGCTGACAAATATTTGGCATGCTCTTTGCATCAAGCCCGTTAATTACGCGGTTTCCCGGCAAGGGCTCTCTGAAACCACGACGGCAAAAGGCTGCATGATAACCAACCGCATTGCGCACAAACACAAAGACACACACACAAACCACAAACACACAAACAAACACAAACACAAACACAAACACAGAATCACACACACACACAGCCACACACACACACACAATCACACGCACACAATCACGCGCACACGCACACACAATCACGCACACAATCACGCACACACACAATCACGCACACAATCACACACACACAATCACAAACACACACACACACCCACACACACACACCAAACACACCAACACACAAACAGACACAAACACAGACACAGACACAAACACACACACACACACACACACAAACAAACACACAAACACACACACACAAACACAGGCACATACGCACACACACACGCACAAACAAACATAGACACACACTCACACACACTCACACACCCACACATATACACACACATGCATACACACACCCACACACACATACACAAACACATGCACACACACACACACACGCACACACGCACAGACACACACACACACACGCACACGCACACGCACACGCACACGCACACACACACACACACACACACACACACACACACACACACACACACACACACACACACACACACACACACACACACACGCACACACGCACACGCACACACGCACACACACGCACACACACACACACGCACACACGCACACACACACACACGCACACACACACACACGCACACACGCACACAGCACACACACGCACACACGCACACACACGCACACACGCACGCACACACGCACGCACACACGCAGCACACACGCACGCACACACACACACGCACACACGCACACACGCACACACGCACACACGCACACACGCACACACGCACACACGCACACACGCACACACGCACACACGCACACACGCGCACACGCACACGCACACGCACTCGCACACGCACCCACACCCACACGCAAACGCGCACGCGCACACGCACACCCACACACACATATAAATGTACACATATTCACACATGTACACACATATGCACACACACACACGCACACTTGTTCCAGCAGAAGCTTGAAGGTGCAAACCGTAAGATACCGTAAGTGCTAGTTACAAGCCCAACCAAATTTCCGGCGAGCTGCGCTGTAGAGCTGAGGCTTCACAGCGATGCGCAAGGTGGTTGGCATCAAGTCCAGGGCGCTTTGACCGCGGCTATTGTCAGCGAAGCATGCTGCTGGGGGGAGAGATCTCATGAGTCCTAGGACGAAGGTCTCGCACAAGCCACCCACCGAAGCTGCGAGATGCGCTAGGGTGGATCCAGTGGCTAAGCCGGCGGCCGCACACCCCTCATCCGATAAGGGGGCTGCCAATGCCTCTGGATTGCAGTGCGGCAGCAGCAGCAAAGCCATGGCGTGCTGCCTGGAGATGAGCGCAGCAGCCACAGGCGACAAGCCCTGCACTGCGGCATCAGCCGAGCAGCCCTTGGACAACAAGTAGTTGGCCACGTCCGTGGAGCCGCCGGCAGCAGCGAAGTGAAGTGCCCTGCCCGCCACCGCGCCATTCTCCAGCAGCAACTCCACGATCCGCAAATGGTTGTGCCGCGCCGCAGCTTCCACCGGCAGCAAGGGTGGCTGACCCCCGGCCACGTGGGGGCTGGCACCACGCACGAAAAGGAACTGAGCTGCTGGCAGGTGGCCGATGGCAGCGGCCAGCAGCAGAGGGGTGATGCCGAAAGGTGCCGTGTCAGGAGGCAAGCCTCGATCCAGCAGCAGGCCCAGCTCGGACAGCCCATGCCGGTGCTCCTCATTGGCCAAGGCGATTTCGATGCGCCGCCAGCTGTGGCGCTGCGCAGCCGCACTCATCTCGGTGGCCTCAGGTGGCGGAGCCCATGGCGCCATGAGCGGAGGAAGGCCCACCAGTGCCCGGCGCTGGGAGGCCCACCGCATGATGGCGCGAAGGATCCGGGTGGCGGCCACCAGCTTCTCGGCTAGCGGGGCCACTTGCCATGAAATCCGCAGAATGGCGTTGAAGAAGGTGGTGTGGTTGTAAGCGGGGCCGGCAGCCTTGAGCAGGAAGGCCCGCACAAAGGGCGTGAGCTCCTCAGGCTGAGCCACCCGCACCACACCCAGCAGCTGCTTTTCGAAGAGTTCGTCCAGCAGTCGCTCGGTCAGCCGCGGGTCAGCGCTGCCCATGGCCAGAACGGGGGAGTAGCCCAGCCGCTGACGCGCGCCCCCGGACACGGCCCGGCTCAGCACGGGCGGGCCCGCCGCCGGTTTCTGCGTGCTCTTGGCGGAGATCGCCCGCTGCAGCATGGGTGGGCCCGGCAGCTTGGGAGCCTCTCTGGCCTCCTGCCGAGAGGAAGCGCTTGCGAGAGCCCTCCCCCAGCACACGCAACAGCTCATGTGAAGCCATGTGTAGCCCTCTTTGAACTGCTACCAACAAAGAACAAAAAACACACACACACACACAACGCACACACACACACATGCTCAAGCCAAGCAAGGCCTGGCAACCTGTGATCAGCTCGTTGTAGAGGAATGCAGCTAAAGCCTTCAGTGCCGGTTGACCAGCAGAGCGCCCAACGAGTTTGGTCATGGCGCACCGCTTCAGCTTCTCAAGCAAGGGCGCAACACCTTGGCCACGCAAACGGTGAGGACGTGTTGACTGGAACCGCGGGTTTTATACCCTGACGTATTTGTCAGTTTGACCCCGTCGTGCCGGCCACGCTCAAAGAGTCAACACATACTCGTGCCCACCTTTTGATAACCAGCACTGCTAAGCAATGATAACTGTTGATCCGTCGTGCATAGGGTTTGAAGGTTTTGGGCCTTAGACGGTCCAATCAGGTAAGTCATTATGGGGCAACTTCATATCACCTTGCACCAACACACAACCAACATGAACATGGTTCCCAAGGCGGCGGTTCAAATCGGGATGGCTGAAAACCTGAACCAACACCGGCCAAGCCCATGTGTTGGAATCATAACAGCCACATTTGTTGGTCAGGTCAGCTGGAAACACATGTTGATTGTCAGTAAAGTCATTCTTGTCCTTTGCTGGAACCTCCAAAAAAAGGAGGTAAAATAGAGGCCAGGAACCACTTCTGAAACTGGCTTGGTTTGATGGGCTGGTTCAATTACCCTGGTTCAACAGCTCGCCCGTCTAGAAGCGGCTGGGACTCTTGAAGCAGGCCTCACAGCATGCATCCAAAGCAGGGAGATCCAAGTTTGTGTCCAGACCTCAAGGAAAAAGCACATCCACTGACGCCTGCAATTCCTTTGCCTAACCTAAAGCTAAACCCTTGAAAGCCTTCCAAGAAGGACAAACCTGGGGCCCCAGGAACTTTTCGCGGTCTGCAAATATCGTGTCGCAGGTCCCAGCCGTGCAAGGAAAAACAAGAGACGGTCTTGCAGTCGTTTGGCTTCAGCCTGGCCCTTTCGGTGTACCGTTTGTACCGTTTGTACCCTCTCGGAGCTTGCGCGGGTCGAGCAACCCACACGCTCAGCGTAGGCAGGGAAGCCCTTCTCGATGGCCTTCTGGATGCTGACGCCAGTCTGCTGCTCAATAAACCTCAGAGCCCACGCGATAATTCCATAGCCTGGAGCAAAAGCCAACATGATGCTCTGACGGAAGTTGAGTTCAGCGTTGCTTTCCTTCCTGCAAGCCTCGCTCCTGTTAGATGGAGGGCAAGTAGACGCACTCCAAGGGGGCTTCTAATACGCGGTGAGTATGTTTATAGCTTTCTCTCTCAAAGCTAGCCAGTGAAACTTTTCCAAGATGCTCTCTGTTTCGACATGTTTGGGATGAATGTCAGGCTGGTGCTCCTTTCTAGTCCCTTTACCTGACGCTAAATGCCGCAAGCAGCCCTGCCAGCTCATCTAGGGACATGCCCGAGGCATCCGTCACCGCCACTGGCTGCCGCTTCTGCCCCTGCAGGAAGAGCTTCCTCAACCGGGCCAAGCTCGAGTGGGGCTGCTCGGTGGAGTCGGGACTCAATTATACACATTTCCACAAGCCACACACAAGCACATCATGATGAATTGTAGGGCTTGCCCTTTTTTGCTAGCAGTTTCCGGGGGGGCCGCCGCTGTGCCTGAGAACTCTTGAATCGTTGCAGGGTGGACCGGTCCAAGTTTGATCATGAATCCTCATCATGCATACGCTTGCCCCGACCAGGCATCAGTTGGTCATGGCTGATCAACTCCTCAAAGTGCGGCTCCAACAGTGTCAATGAGTCAAGCGGCACGTTGGGAATGTGGGGCTCCGGGAAGTAGCGACTCTGCAGCTCCTCAGTCAGAGCCATAGCTGTTTGAGTGGCCCCCTGAATAGGGACCCTTCGCTGTCACGAATGTCAACACATCTTGGGCTGTCAAGGAAATTACTATCATGTGAGTCGCAATCAAAACCTGGTGCTAAAATGGTCTACCCAGAACCATGTACAGGATTAAGCAGGCGGCCACAGCTATTTGTGGCTGGGATCGTCCCTTGTTAACCTTCATCTACCCGGGTTTTGATTGTGGCTCATGTTTTGTTCCATGTTCCGACCCCACACATCCCTAGTAGCCAAAAGGTTGCTTCATCGCTGCACATTTGCAAGTCTTGCTCGCAGCGCACCCTCACCCTCAACCCCCACATCCTCGCAGCACTGTCCAAATGATTGATTTGCTACTTTCCTTTCCCAACGAAATGCATCCTGAGCTTTCTCCAAGCATAGCTTTCTCCAAATCAATTCTCAACCCTGCAAAATGCATCCCCCCAGAAGGCACCCGTGGTACCCGCACCTAGCACGCCCCAGTTCTCATGGAGCGTCGTTCTCGTCCGTGTCGATGACGGCCACCGCAATGGAGGGCTCGGCTGCCAGCAGCTGCGCCAGCCGGTGGATCCGGGGCTTCAGCTGCTGGCATGGAGGGCACCTCTCGATAGGCAGCTCTTGAGATGACTTACCCTCCTACGGTTTCCATGGAACCTGACGTTCGGGGGGTCCTGGAGGAAGACAATTTTCCATTCAAAGGGACTACATCCCTGTCAGGTTCCATGTTAATTGCTGGGTGGCTATGTTGAACGTTTCTACAGACTCATTCAATCCAAACATTGTGCCACCACTTGCGCAGGGGCTAGTGTTGCCTTTCACTCAATCTTTTGCCTTTTGAACCATCGGACACAAAGCACCAATCATTGTTTCGTACAGACAGTTGTACAAACACACACAATCAAATGACACATTGCACATGGCAGCAGTAACTTCAACCTCACACTCAACAAATTGCATTTTGCAGGTTGCCTTTGATGCAGCTGGGCTGATTCTCCGATTCAGGGCACTCTCAGGGTCTTAGGGCTCCTTGACCATAGTTGGCTGAGCTGAGGCAGGGGCCATGATGCACTGGCGACAACGAGCACGTGCTTCTGGCTCTCAAGAACCTCAAAAGATGCAGGCACTTCCCTAAACCGGAGCACCTTGTTGCTGGCAGTGCCGTCAGGTGCTGTCAGCCTTGTGGTCCGAGCCACCAGCTCCCGGAAGGAGTCGGCAGTGATGACGGTGAGGCCTTCCACACGAGGGTCCGCATCTCCAGGAGGACGTGCGCCAGACCGGGTGCGCGTGTTTCGACAGCGCCAGCAAATGCGAGCATCTGCAGCATTGCCTCAGAAACTGCACTTAGTGCACTCCCAAATCTGCTGCCTCTCAAATCCAATCACCCCCCGCCCTCAGTTGATTTGGCTCTCATTCTGTCACGACCGTCTGTGTTGGCTGCACTGGTTGAGTATAAATTGGCCGAGTCACGTGCGGTGCATCGACAAATCCAAATGCCTTTCCTGAGCACGGAAACTCAAAAGCAACGGGCCCTTGACCATTGAACCTCTGCTCAGCCAAAACTGGCGGAAGCTTGGTGCCTATCGCAAGCGATCCTTCCGTCATAAACAGCCGTTCCATTCACAATTTGCGCTGACTTGCTAATGTGAAAATACTGTCTGTTGCGGTAGCGCCCAGCCCCCCTGCAAGAATCCATCAACAGCGCAAACCATCTGCTCCCTTTGGGCACAATGGGCAACTCCAAAGCTGCTGACTTGGGAAGCATTGAAATTGGATGGGGCCACTGCAATAGGGGCCCAACAACAAACCGCTCCAGAGAGTACGACGGCAACCAGCGTCGGTCGATTTATTTTTCACCGCACTGCCTCAAGTGGGTGGGATCGTACCTGTTGGTCGATCTGTTTCAATCTCTGGAGTCGGTGTGCGTGTCTCTCAGACACCACTGACTCGAAAGTAAAGTACAACAAATAAAAGGTAAGCAAATGCAAGTGCATGCAAACCCAAAATGTTGTACAGCAGAGTTTCGAAGAGGGAGGGACGTTCTCCCGTCCTCTCACTCGATGCTATAAATGCAGACCGACAGGTACTGAGGGCATGCAGTGAAAACTGGTGAGGTGGGTGGGAAAGAAAATTTGGCTAATTCGCCAAAATGGCGAACGGAGCATGAATCAAGCAGTGTCATCCTGCAGGCACTCAAGGTTCGAATCTGAGTGTGATTCAAATGCCTTCCGCTATCGGTTGTTACTTTTAACACAAGTGTTAACCGCAACAACAAACCGCTCCAGAGAGTACGACGGCAACCAGCGTCGGTCGATTTATTTTCACCGCACTGCCTCAAGTGGGTGGGATCGTACCTGTTGGTCGATCTGTTTCAATCTCTGGAGTCGGTGTGCGTGTCTCTCAGACACCACTGACTCGAAAGTAAAGTACAACAAAATAAAAGGTAAGCAAATGCAAGTGCATGCAAACCCAAAATGTTGTACAGCAGAGTTTCGAAGAGGGAGTGGACGTTCTCCCGTCGTAGGTCAACTCCCGTCGAAGGTGAAGCCGAAGGCGAACGACCTAGACAAAAGGCACGTTGAAGGCATCCTTACATCGATCAAGTCTCCTTACTGTGGACAAGATTCTCACGGGACGTGGAAGTCAAGTCGGGTTCAGGAGGAATGATTCCTGTGGAACTGTTGGAGTTCCTTTATGTCGTCAAATCCGACGGCATGGGCGAACTCAATATCGCCAATGATTTTGCACGTCCGTTTATGTAGAGCGTGCATGGGGGGTTCCAGAATCTGCCAGTGGTGCTTCGAGGCAAGGGACATGTCATGTCGACTGAAGGGGTCGGCTATATTAGCATGTGTGGGCACACGGGCAATATGCAACTGCAATTGCTGTCGGTTGTGCCATGTCCAATGTGCACCGAGCAGGCAGTTTAGTGGTTGGTGTTTCCCAACTCCCCGTCTGATGGCGTGTTTGGCCGCTTCGTTGTCGCACAACTGGAGGTATGTGTCAGTGATCCATGGTCGAAAGATCACAGGAGCGATCAACGCGGCCCATGCCTCGAGGAAATAAATGGCGTTGGTGCCAGTACTCACTTGTTGGAGTAAGTTAGGGGGTAGTGCGCCCGAGACCACGCGGGTCCTTTGTGCCTGTGGGCTGAACAGCACCGCTGCCCATCCGTTGTCGTGCGACCAATCGGGTGGCAGACAATCCTGATCCCCTGCGTCCTTGACACGCCAGACCGTCTCGCCCTGCCGGCAGAACGCGTCGGTGTATATGATTGAAAGGTCTCTGGGCCTGGTGGACAGTGGGACGCTGCGGGGTGAGCTATGTTGCAGGATATTCAGGAGGCACAGAATGGCAGCTCGAGTTGGTTTGTCGATCCGGTCGGAAGTGCTGTGTGCTTTGTGGTATAGGGCGGCTAACGCCGATCGCCCAACTCGACCGAACAGGTGTCCGGTGACAAAGTTGCACTTGCCGGCAGTGCGTCGGGCGGTGTCGTTCGACATACCTCCCTGTTCGAGACACTGAGACAGGGTGTGTGACAGTGTACGGACTCGGTCTGGGCACGGTCGAAGGGTTGCGTGTGTTGCCGACAGGTCGACATAAACCCCTTGTATTTTGTGAGAGGGCGCCGGTGGTTGTTCCTTGGATGTCTTCATATGAAATCCAAGTAGTGAGTTGAGCTTGCTGAATGAGGAGAAGGAACTGGTCGCGATGTGACTGGGTTGTATGGCCCCGTAGTCGTCAACGTAGTGCAGGGCAGGTGTGAGTGTTAGTACGCGGGCGAGTGCTGTGAGTGCATCGCCGAAGCGGTTGTAGCCCCAGACGCTGGCAGCGGAGCCGAACAGGAGCACGTGGTGGTGCCAGAGAGTTGGGCCGTCGGGTGTGATGAGTAGCACGTATGCTACCTCCGGTTGTGCGAGGGGCAGTTGACGGTAGGCGCCGTCGTGGTCGTGTCCCCACACATGTAGCGGGTGTGCGTCGTCGTGATATTGTCTCGCACATTGGATGTAGTGGTCGGGTGTGTGATGGTAGGGTTGATCGTGCATAGAGCACGTCTGGTTGTGGCCGCTGCGGCGCCAGTCTTCTCCTCTCCGGACTTTGGGTTTTCCGTCCGATCCGGTCTGTTGTATGCTGAATGCGACTGCCACAATGGGATCGCGATGTGGGATAGGAAGGAGCCGGCTGGTGTGGGGGAAAAGGTGCAGGGGTACTGTGCGAGAGGTCCAATGAGTCGGTGCCTCGAAGGGGCCGGCCATACGTCCCTGGGCCACTTCCCCCGCGATTTCGGTGGCCATAAGAGTCCAGTGGTCGTCGATCTTGTGTTGTTGTAATTTGCGCTGGATGTAGGCTTTGTTGAATGACCTGAGTTCTGCAAGGTCACATGGGTCCAGGTATTTGTGGTCGTGGCGAATGTGCCAATTGACTCCGGGTCGCAGAGGCCCCAGGAGGTCGAAGCCTAGAGAGAGTTCCTCGTGCAGGAGTTGTGCCTGTGGGTAGTTAAGCAAATGTAGCAAGTGTGTCATGAGTGGTACCTGAGTGATCATCTTCGGTTGTCGATAGGCTCGCTGGCAGTGTGGGGGCAGCTGTTCGAACCATGCAAGTGTATCTGTAGTCAGGTCATCGCGAAGGTCCGCGATGTCGAGTAACACGTTGTGCTGTAGTTGTGGCAGTTGTGGTATGGTCCTTTGCATTGCGATGGCCCACAAAATGGTCGGGTCGCAGTGCTGGGGCTGTTGCAGCGAGGTAGCGTGGTGTTTGGCCCAGGTCAAGTGGTCCTGCCAGTCGTTCTGTGGCATATGTAGCGTTTCCGATGCTCTCGGAGGTGGTCCCCATGGTCGTGGGTTGTGAAGCCAGAGGTCGACCATCATTCCGAGGGATCCGCGACGTACCCGCTGCGTGGGCGGGGGAATTCCGAAGGCTGGCTGTAGTAGCAAAAGGAATAGGATCCACATGGCTGTGGGCACATGCCAGGAGTTCCCCAGCATGGTGTTCCTGGTCCGGTCGGTGTTGTGTGGTCCCGTCCAGCCGCGCGGGAATCCCATCATTGCTTCGCGGTGCTCGGGTGTTGCGACTTGCCAGTCGTGTCCGTGTTTCCGGACCAGGTATTTCTGTTGGTATTGCCACGGGGCGAATTGTTTGTGGTCGGCTTGCCACCGTTGCCATGTGTCGTCTGGTAGTTGTTGGCTGCGTGGTGGTGGGCGGCCTTCGTCCGTACTGGCCTGGGTGGTAAGGCAGTGGAAGAGTTGTCCGTGTGTTAGGACACTCGGCGGGTCGAAGTCCCGGATGTGACAGTCTGGTTGTAGTTCGGCTGCAATGGGATTGAAGAGCACCGGTGGGAACAGCTGAGTGTCGAGGGAGAGTTGCCAAGGTGTATGCCTGCTCAATGTGGCAGGCAAGGATTCCCAATCGACCGAGGCCCACCAGATTCTGGGACGAGAGATGATTTGGCCGTCGGCCGCGTCGATCAGGACTGGGCGTAGGCCCATGGAGTGGGACAGCTGGTCGAAGTCGTCGCGTACCTCGGGGTGAGGCACGACATTCTCTAGCAGGGTGAGCGATTGATGTGGCCATCTGTTCTGAATGTCGTCGCGGATGGAGAGTGCGGTGTCGAAGAGGCTGCCCTGTGAGCCGGCCCGGCCCGGTTGGTGTTGTTTAATGTTGGAGTAGTCCTTGCACGGTGGGCCACCGGTGAAGAGGATAATGTGTCTCTCGTGATTGGGTATGTCCTGGATGATCGCAGCCAGTTGTTCGATGTCAAAATCTTCTACGGCGCCCATGTGCGTCGTGGGGAAGAGTGAATGAGGTAGCTGATTGCAGGACTGATCGGTTTCCCACCGGAAACAGTGGGAGACGTTGGCGCCCAGTTGGTGCAGGGCAAGTGACACTGTGCCGATCCCGTCGAAAACTGAGATCAGGATAATGGGCGTGTGTTGTATGAGTTGTCTGGTAAGATGGAGGCAACGCGCCGGGTCGGCTCCAGGGGACTGGTCCCCTGGGCCGTGCTGTCCCTAACGCGCCTTGTTCTTCCCGTGGGATTTGGTGCCTTTCTTGCCTTTCCCGGACCCCTTCTTTCCTTTGGGTGTGTCGCCCTTGAACGAGGGTCCTGGGGTTGTAGGCATCGAGGGGATGGCGGGGTTGGCGAATTGGGTTGGTCCCCAGGTCGCGTATGGCTGGTTGTTGTATGGGTACGAAGTGGTCTGGTACCCTTTGTTGCCCCAGGTG
Source organism: Effrenium voratum (assembly GCA_963377175.1). Taxonomy (NCBI): domain Eukaryota; class Dinophyceae; order Suessiales; family Symbiodiniaceae; genus Effrenium; species Effrenium voratum. Next base: position 132,877 of record CAUJNA010003498.1, on the reverse strand, counting down.
TGCTTGCCTCTGCCCTTGGGTTGCCGATACTGGTTACTGTTGTTCTGTGGACGTCGGGTCTCTGTCCGTGGTTGTTTCTTGGCTGGTTGCGAAAGGATGTCGTTCATCGTGGTCGTGTCGGCCAGTAGTTCCTTGGTAGCTTTGCTGAAGGTGGCCCCCGACCGCATCTTCATGGCCAGTTGCCATGTGAAGGTTTCCCAGGAGTCTTTGACTTGGAGCAAGCGCTGCTGGTGTTGACGGGTGATGCGGCAGAATTTGTCAATGAATTCGTTGATGTCGGTTTCGTCCCCGATCTGGATGAAGGTCCATGCCCATCGAATGGCCTCCAACCCGTCGAGAATCATCATCAGGTTCTGTGGGTCCCAGTCTCTGGGCGTGGTTTCGACCAGCGTGTTGTTGGAATCGAGCGTGAGGGTCCGTTCGCTCTTACGGTCCTTTGCTGAATTGTTGATTGTGCATGGCTGTGAATGTCCGTTGGGTGAGAATCTCTCCCAACGATGGGGCGGTGTAATGCTTGCTCTTGTGATGTTCGTGCCACATGCGAGCGATGGCGCGGTCGGCTCCGAGGATGACCTCCTCTGGGAACTTGCGGTTGTTGCCGTTGATTGTCTGTGTATTGTATTGGCGTAGGAGTTCCGCGTACACGCCCTGTGGGAGTTCCTTGGGAACTTTGGGATCCGCGGCTGGGGCGGTTTGTGTCCCTGGTGTCGTTTGTGACGGTTGGGTGTGGAGAGGAGCTGGTACAGGGGGCTGTGCATTGCGACAGCGTACCCAGGCTGCCGTGAGTGATGCCGTGGTACCGAGGACCAAGTCGTTGGTGCCAAGGTGCATGGTCTGTTGTGGGTCGCCGAATTGGACTGCTGTCGTGAAACGGGTTACCCACGTGCTCAGTGCGTCGCCATCGGCGAACATGTGGGCGAGAGCGTCAACTGACCGCACCCGTATGTGGTGAAGGTATGATCTTAACACCTCGTCATGTGCGAATCCCGCTTCGGTCAGGATGTCATCAAGTGAAGGGGGAGCCGCCATGTGTTCGCGGGCACATTGGATGTGCCGTTGGGGCCTAAAATGGAGCCTAATTCAGCGCGGTGGACTCAGGAATCAAAGTGTCATCCAAGCTGGGTTACCAAGGCCGTTCCTTAGAGGGGGGGGTGAGAACAAAGGGAAAAGGGAAGGGGGGCCCCCCAAAAGGAAGTAGCAACGACCGGCGATCCCGCTTTTCAGGCTCCTGGTATCAATCGCCTAGGTCTGAGAGCTCATCGAGGTCGGCCTGTGTGGCGAACTTGAAGCAGGATCCGCACAGGTTGTTGGTCGGCTTGGTGCGGATCTTCTTGTAGCGGCCGGTGGCATACCTCCATCCGCATTGCGTGGTCCACATAGCTGAGTTGATGCAGTCCTCGTCAGTTGCTGGCAGATGTGCCTTGTTGGAGTCGGTGTTGACGACCCAAAAGGTGTTATGCAACACGGCAATGTGCCGTTTGACCACGTCCTCGATTTGGTGTTGGAGTTCCTTCTGGGAATGCGCCACTGGTGGTCGATCGAGGTTGGACTCCTGGATGTAGCGGGCCACTGCTTCGGATCCCCATCGGCCGACGAGTTGTACGGTCTCCTTGTTGTAGCCCAGTCGTGTCAGGAACTGGGCGCCCGACACTCGGCATACGTGTTCATGGAATCGCTGTCGCAAGGTGCCGCTGGGATCGGTCCGGGTAAGGATAGTTCCGGTGAGTCCGATGACCTTGCGGAAGAGCTCGATGACGTCTGCCTTGGGGATGGCTTGTCCGTCTGGTCCGGGGAACAGTGGGTAGTCGCCCGGTGGAGTGCGTCCCAGGTGTCGATGTAGTCGTCGCATGTGACGTTGTGCTGCATGATGTGGGCACAGTCGGGACAGTGCTGGACAGGTGCACGGATGAGATCTGGTCACGCACATGCCAGTTATGTCGTTCTTCTGGATGGGGAGTGTGAGGTATGTGCGCTTACCCAGCGCTGTCTGTTGGGTCCACAGATGGTGTACCTGTGCTGAGGCGACTTCGAGTCCCCGAAGTAGCCACCAGCAGCCGATGATGGTGACGTCGCGGGCGTAGGCGATGGAGTCGAGGCCGTCGTCCTGGTCCACGGGGAACTGATCGGCCGACAGGAGCTCGAGTTGGAAGGAGTCCTTAAACGGTGTGGGTCCTTGTGCCCGTCGGATCGACCGGCTGACGTCGGTGATGGCCTGCTCGATGTCGGCTGCGGGGTCTTCGCCCGTAAGTCGTCGGTGTTCCTGTCGAGCCTGCGTGTAGTAGTTCTGGAAGGAGCGGTATCCGCCGGCTTTGAAGGATGCCCCCGCCGCCTTGACGAGTTTCACGGTGAGTGGGGCAGGTGGCATGTCCCAGGAATTCGCAATCTGGCACCAAGTCTTCCAGCGTGCTAATCTGGGGTCTCGGCTGGAGGGTGCGTATGTCTCGTCTTCTAGGAGTTGTAGGGCCTGCTCGCGTGAGGTAGGCGCTCCCGCCGCAATGGCTCTGTTGAGGGAGCCGTGTCGTGTGGTGTGATATGGTTGGATGTCGCGCCGGACCGGGGGCATGTAGTCAAGGACCAGTTGGTCGTCGTCCAGGAGTCGATTGATCAGGTCGTGTGGCACGCCGATCCGCACCAATGCAGCCCGGTCCATGTTGCGGAATGTCGCCAAGTCGTCTATTCCGGCTAGGGCAACGAGCGGGGCGATCGCCAGCAAGGACCGCTGGTGTAGCCATGCTCGAATGTCACGGAACGTCATCTCGGGGTGATCTGTATCAAGGGCCGAGAGGGGCCAAAAATGGCTATGTAAAATGTATCAAAGGTTTGCCACACGTGGAGACAAAAGCACAATGCAAACAATCAAGGTGAGCAAAAGTTCGGGGGGATTTAGGGGTGTTTGGCTTCAAACACATGGTGCGCCTTTTGCTCTTTGCACGGGTGTCCTGACGTACTGCCAAACGAGGTTGCACTTCGGCGGCAGGTTCAGGAAGATGGGTCGTGCGAAGGCAACCGCGTTGGTCGGACCCTCCGGGCTCGCGCGGGACACGGACGCCCTTCGGGTCGTAGTGGTTGCGGTGCTGGTCGAGGTCCGTCACAGGGCGCTCAAGTGGTTGAGACGGTCCGCCCCCTCGAGGTCTTGGCAGGTCCAGAGCTTGAGGCGGCAAAAGCACAGCCCCATCACTCTGGCGAGGTCCGAGGACTCAAGGATGCGGGTGGAACTGGGGTCGTAGCGATAGCGCCGCATGTCGTAGAAGGGCGTGGCGGGTTGGTGGCGTTGTCGCTTCTGGCTGGGGAGCAGGTCGACTCGGAGTGGCTTGATGCGTCCCAGGTTGCGCTGGGCGACTTGCTCCAGCTTCTCTTGGGTCCAGAAGGTCCTGTGCATGTATGGCAGTTTCTGAGCCGTCTGCATGTTGTTCATGATCATGTCGGCCAGATAGGCGCGGGGGTCCTTGGCTTGTCGCAGGTCGGATGCGATCTCGTTGATGTGGACCTTCATCTGTTGGATGAGCTTGCCGGTCGTGTCCTCCTCCCAGCGAAGAAGGTAGAGCATGTAGCGCCGGTCGTCGTCGCCGGTGATGGCCTCTGCCAATTGGTCCGTCTCGTGTGCTCCAGCGGTGGCGCGTACCACGAGGCACTTCTGGGCCGGCACGAAGCGTTCTGTGTCGTCTTGGCCGGCTGCGGTCAGGGCCTCCCCTCGGGATGCGGCTTTGGCGTCACTGTAGGTTTTCCAGGGGTGGTATTGCTGGAGGCACTCGGGACAGAAGAACTGGCCGTGCTCGGTGATGTTGGCGGTGGCGCGCAGCCAATGTGACGAATGTACCACCGCTTTGCACGACTGACGTCGGCAGATAAAGTGCTCGTCGGTGGACGGGAGGACGCGGGTGATGAAATCGGTGAGGTGTGTGGGATAGTCGTCAGAGTCCAAGAACTCAAGGAGGGTCCCGGTGCTGTTTGCGCGCAATGCCTCGGTGAGGTGCTGCCTCTCCCATTTGTGGAACATGAGGAATAGGTCTCGTCGGTCCTCGGGTGCCAGGTTGATGAGGTCGAGGCACATGGTTTCGGCGAGGAACTTGGAGTGGTCGCTGATGAGGCGGCGCAGGTGGTTGTTGGAGGTTCCGGGGTGGATCTCGCGCAAGGAGTCCATCATGTCCATGTGGGTGTTCGTGCGGATGGTGCCGACGGCCTTGTTGGTCATGTAGTCCAAGCGGCGTCGCCATGCTCGTCGGCACAGCTTGCTGAACACCTCGAGGGTGAATGGCCGGCGGTTCTTCACGTCGAGGGCTGGTACCCTGATCCAGCGGCGGTTGACCTGGTCCCACCTGTGCACGGTGATGTAGGCGTCGTGAGCGTCGTCCGTCTCTGGCACCGCAATCTGTAAGGTCGGTGGGGCGATGGTATGGTCGCTGATCATGGCCGCGAGGTCGGGGTGCTCTGCGATGGTGTTGTACGGTGCGTGTTCTGCAATCAGGGAGTTCGGGTCGGCCAGGAGCTCCTCGAACTGGAACCACGGCACGCTACTGGTGTCGCAGGTAGCGCACCCGTAGCACGCCCCGACCCACTTGTTTCGCCAGTCGGTTTCCTCTGAGAAGCAGAGGGGCATGATGTACTGGGATTGGTATGGGATCTGGCAGAACGAGCACTGCAGTGTGGCTGGTGTTGGATTCAGGTTGTGCCAGTCCAGCAGCAGGTAGCGTGTCCGCGTGTCCGGCTCGGTGTTGGTCGACTCCATGAAGAGGTCGATCGCGTCCGTGGTGGAGAGGCGGGGATTCTCGGTGCGGAAGGTCTGGAACCTCGAGAGGACGCCGGTGTTGTAGGACCGCAGGAGGAGCTCGCAGACTGCGTCGGTCTCGCGAAGTGCCATGTTGTGCGAAGGGGGTGCGATATCGGATACACAAAAGCCAGCCTGAAAATTCCTTCGGAATTGGAGGTGGCGCTTGCCGAACTCACGCAGGAGTCGGTAGTGTGCCGGGTGTGAGTCAAAGGGGGGGGGGGTTGGTCGGGCCAGGGGGGTGTGTCTAGGTGACTCGGGTCCAAGGATGGCCCGTTGATGGGGGGGATCTGTACGACGCGCCACACCGGCACAAACGTCGTGTTAGATGACACGCCACACCGGCACAAATGTCATCCCGAGGGGTGGAGCTGTCCCGTAGGACCAACTCCCTGCGGTGTGAAGGTGACCGGGGTCGGCCAGTTTGTCATCAGGGATCCGACCCGAAGAAACCGAGGGTAATCCACAGGGGATCCGAAGTGGGGTGAAAGACCGGTCGGGTTCGGGGCAGGCGAGTGGGGATTGGTCACCGCAGTATGGGCCTCAGCAGTGGGTCGGTTTGTCAAGGGGTATCCTCTCGAATCAAACAGGGGGGACGAAGAGGGTCGACCCGGGCTCGAGGCTCTCAGCGCTTTTGCGCGGTCCGAAGATGGATCTCTCTTCGGGAAAAGGGGGCCTCAGGCGGTCGCCTAGGCATGGGTGTCACCTGTGCGGTATGAGGGTCATCGCCCTATTGCTGGCCCACCATCGCACGGGACATGGACTTGGTGGGTCAACTTAGGGTGGCGGGTTTGGAGACTCCTCGGTGCCGCCTGGTCAGTAGCGGGAGTCCTGGCTCTGCTCAGTCTTAGAGCTCCCGGTTGAAGCGCAGGTGTCCGTCGGGGCCGAGCAGGATGCCCTCGATGGTCGCCATGGTGCGTTGTTCGGGGGTCAGGAAATTGGAAATTGTCTCAATGATGGTCTCCCCGAAGGTGATTGCCATGTTGTCCACAAAAGGGTCTCGCCGGGAGGCGCGACAGAGCTGCCTCCCGAAGGTAAGCCAGGAACAGGTCAGTTGTTGTAGCATGTGCTGCCGGTTGGCGCTGTTGAGCAGCTGGAGTTGTTGGTGAACGTGTTGCTGGATAATCCAGCGCAGCAGGCTCCTGAGAGGTGTGACCTGCGTAGTTGGTTCCACGGGTACAAGAAAAAGGCCCCCGAAGTCATTGCCGTACACATTGGTGGGGGTGCGCGAGAAGATGCCGTAGTTGGTCAGGTGCCATTGCAAGCCGATGTGGTCGAGGACGGAGGGGAATTCCGGTAGCAGTTCCGGATTGATCAGGAAGGTGGCATCTTCGTGTACCCGCGCGCGGATGTGTCCGGCCCGCTGGGTTGACAGCAGGCCTTGTGTGCTGTCGTCACGGTCGATGCCTGGCGGCTGGAGCCACTGGACTAAGTCGTGATGTTGGTTGGATGGTGTGGGGGGTGCCGCCTTGGATGGTGTGGTGGGTTGCGGGCGTGGTGAAGGCATGTGGTGCGGGACGGGCCCGGTCGATGTGGTGGTCGCCTCCGGGAATCGGGCCTGTCTGGGAGTGTCGCGAGCCGTGGGTGTCGCGAAGTTGACGGTCCGCGGTGGTGTCATAGCTCGGGAGTATCCCGGTTGTGTGGAGCGGCCTCGCTGCTGTCGGGGGGTGTTGTTCCGTTGGCGAGACGGGTTCAATGTGCTTGGCGGGCCACGTGGTACCGCGTATGGCATCTGGTAGGTGCACGGATCGGGGTACCGAACGTTCATGTGGTGAATGGGCGTGTTCCACTCGCCGTGAAGGTGGTCGCGGAGGATTTCAAAGGCCTCCCGCCTGGACACGAAGCGCCATTCACGGTGGGCTGTGTCATAGTGGATGCCCACGCCGGTGTTAGGTCTGGCATGGTGCACGAAGCGCAGCCAGGCAAGAAGGTCACCATGCAGGACTGAGTCGCTGTGAACATGGCGGCATTCGGCACCACTGTCGCAAAAGCCTTCTGGATGCCGGGCCTGTTGTCGAAGATGTCGGTAACAGATGTTGTCTCGCGGCATCCAACGCGCATCAACGAACTCCGGATGCAAAAAGGCGCACTGGTGGGCAGAGGCAGGAGCACGTCCCCTGCAGCCGGAATGGTTGATGAACTGGTTGCAGACCTGATTGCCCTGCAAGATGTTGCCCGGACCGACCGCCTCGGGCAGAATCGAAAGATGGTCCTGAAGGGCCCGGTACAGTCGTTCATAATCCGGGTCGAGCTCGGTCATTTCCATGAGCTGGTACTCCTCCACGATGGATGCGAAATTCGCTGGAGCAGTCATGGCGGTCGAGCAGGCAGGGCAGGTAGGTCGGAAAGAAAAGAAAAATTTGGCTAATTCGCCAAAATGGCGAACGGAGCATGAATCAAGCAGTGTCATCCTGCAGGCACTCAAGGTTCGAATCTGAGTGTGATTCAAATGCCTTCCGCTATCGGTTGTTACTTTTAACACAAGTGTTAACCGCAACAATACTTGGCAACTTGTCTCAAATAGGGGAACCCCCAAGGAAGGAGGAGTGCCTGTTGGTTTCTCAGTGAAACCGAGCCCCGACCCCGTTCCCCGTTCACGCGTGCGACTCGAGAGGCGGCAGCTGCTGGGACCACACATCGAATTGGCTCAGCGGGCTTGTGTCCAGGCGCATGGCGCGCAAATGCCCTCCTGGTTGCGTCGCAGCATCTTCAAAAACGCAAAAAGCTTCGGAAAGCTGCTGTGGGGTTTGGTTTTACGAGCTTAGGGTAGGATATGATAGAATCAGGGATTGGCGCTGGGTTTCTGGCTGGTCTTGAGCTCCAGCTCAGTTTATAGGCTTCGGGTTTCGGGACATTCGCGAGACCTCCGCTACAGGTTTAGGGTTGAGGGTTGGATGCGGGGCGTTTACATACTGTAGGTGATGGTCCTATTCAAGTTTAGGAAGCTTTGGCTTTTAGGTTTAGGTTTCAGAGCTTTAGGGATTGGGTTTCAAGTGTGGGATTTGCGCCAGGCTTCTTATTTGAGTTTTGAGTTCCAGCACAGGCGCGCTCGAGACCTGAGACCTTCCGAGACTGCGAGGCCTCCCCCTCCTCCACGAAAACCCCTTTGGAACACCCGACAATGCGTTGGTGTAGCAGGGATCTCTTCAATTTCTCGGGGTGCAAATGATACGCCGACCCATGTCTTAGCCCTTCATCGTTGGCGGGGCGTCTCGGCAAATGCAGGCAATGCACCCTCTGAACCAAGTGAGTCCCCAATCCTTCAAACAAATGGGTGCCCAAGACGTTCGCCGTCTGATTCATGGCAAAAGGTGCCTACAACCTTAGCCAGTATTCTCCAAGAAATGGTGGTTCTCCGCAATATGCATGCATCTTCCTCTGATGTCTCATTGGTCCATATTCAAAATTGCTCTGACACCTTGGCTCTAGGAGCCCACGAACACAGTAAACCTCATTGAGCCAGCCAAGTGGCGCCGTCTGTCACGTCGCATTTCATGCGCTGGGCTTGGCATCTTTACTATTTACTCGCCTTTTTCAGTCTTTTTGACATCAACCAGTGGACCAGGGCTGGGGAAAACACCAGGGCATGGGGATTCATCCAGCCCAACGGAACTCGCCTGCCCGCCAGTCGGCGGAGCCCAGGCCACTGCCGCCGCGCTTGGCCGCGCTGAAGATCATCATGCCCTCCCGGGGATCCACGGAGAGGCGGCCGTCTGAGACCAGCCCGCCTGCGACTGAGTGACTGGGCCTCGACGTGCTTAAATGAACCCACTGATTGGGGACTCCTTCAAACAAACCGGCACATAGGAGTAACCGTTGCCTTAAACTGTACTTATTAAATAGACTGCCAGCCCTGAAGCCTCACAAACAAATCCGAGAATAGGTGAATCAGGACCGGGCCTGGATCCCTCACATTCAAGTGCAGTTCGCCATCTAAGTAGATCTGGCAGGTGCCTAGGCAAAAGGTGTGAATTGTGACACGCGATATGTCAACTTTTTCCTGCACTCATCGCCTACCTGACAGTAGGGGCGCGGCTTGCTGGCAAATCCACCACCATAGTGGCCACATGCCATGTGCTCGCTTGCACTGCCTTAGTGTGATGCGAATGGGCGCGTCGTGCCACGAGCCAAACGCATAATACGCTGCAATATACCGCGTTACACACGCAGGAAATCCTTGAAATGCGTTTACGTCTACGTGGCATGTGAGTCCTGGTGCACGCTCTGCCACCTTCGTCGCGCTGCCCACGAAGCGGATATGGCCAAGCTGCATTGCCGCAGCTTGTCACGACCAAGCCGTCGGTGTCATAATCTTCTGCGTCAGATTCATCACCTGATAACTTATGAGAGCCCAACCTCTTTCTGGAGAAGCATGTGAGGATCAACGCATGGCTACTGACAATCAGCTCTGATCGGAAGGTGAGGGGGTGTATGACGTTGGAAAGCTTCATGAACCTTATCACTTAGAGGAAGGAGAAGTCGTAACAAGGTTTCCGTAGGTGAACCTGCGGAAGGATCATTCGCACTGACCAACCAACGCTACGTGAATAACTAACTGTGAGTGACTGTCAACGAACTGCTTCGCGGCAGTTTGAAGGCAGGAGCTCGTGGGCGACGCGGGCCGTTTGACAACGCTGCAATCGCAGCTGCGTGGATCGCGCCTGGTTGCTATGGCCCCTTGAGGGCACCGCTGAAAAGCACCTTACTTAGCGATCAGCAAAAGCTCTTGGGCGCAAGCCTCAACACAACTTTCAGCGACGGATATCTTGGCTCGGGCACCAATGAAGGGTGCAGCGAAACGCGATAGTCGTTGTGAATTGCAGAACTCTGTGAACCAACAGCACCCTGAACTCGCATTGCACTCTTGGGACACGCCTGAGAGTATGTCTGCTTCAGTGCTTTTTCATATCTTCGCGACAGGCCACATGCCTGCTTGTGAACCAGGCATGCTTGGGTGCCCAAATATTCGTTCCTGCTCTCCTCACGGACCTCTACGTAAATCAAACAACATATTGCACAGAGTAACCATAGTGTAGTCCAGTTCAATTCGGTTGACACCAAATCCTCCTCCTCAGTTTGCAGTGCTCAGTCCGCACAACTTTTGCTAAGGTAGCTGCTGTCGCCGAGCTTGTCGCGCGCAGGAGGCTCTAAGCGCAGCTTCGTGTTGTTCCAGCCAGTGATAGCCTCAGCTGCCAGCTGCCGCCATGCCCCTGGACACCAAGCTGCAGGCTCCGTCCCGCATGCGGCGTGGAGAAGGAACAATAGAATTACACGCCCTTTCCCTGGATGGACTGAACACAATGTGCATCTCTCATGGTACAAGCTGTCGGCGCTGCAAGCAGGCAGCAAGCTTGACATCATCTTCGAAGGGGATGTCGCAAGACTTGACCTCAGCCCGAGTGGTCACGGCCGGTTGGGAAATACAAGCAGGGTGCGGGCGCCCGTCCCTGAAGAGATTAACACCGCTCAGCCTTTGGAAAGTCGCTAGCGCAAACCAGCAAACAGGCAATCAACTATGATTTGGTGCACAGCTTTCGTTCAACATGACTTTCAAGTGACCGTGTGGTTTGCAAGCTGCAGCAAAATCGAAATCCCAATTGGCCATGGCGCCTCCACCATCTGTTCGCGGGTGTCACCCACCATCACCTGCGAGCGCATTGGGAAGCTGCCTAAGTGGCTTCTTTCTGCACTGCAACATGGAAGTATGCCCCGCCGTGAAGAATCCTTTGCACGAAACACACTCATTGCCTGGAAAGGTTGCATTCTGAACATCTTCCGTCCCTGCCTTCAGCTGCCTTGCGTCTAAGTCGGCAATGACATCAACGTACCTGCGCGCCGTCGGCTCTGATCTTGCTGCTTCAAATGTAAAAATGCGTTCTGTCCACATTCTTGACTAAAACGTGATACGTGTACCTGCTGTTCTGTGCATCCATATGCATTTATGCCATCTGGAGTCATTCAGAACATGGGAGCACAGAGCCGCTAGTTTGATGTTCTTCTTTTGAGACCTTCAAAAGCCCTAGCCTTCTATTACTTCTACGCCAGCCTCCAAAAACCGCCTGGAGCGACCAGAATGGCCACGACCACGAACGGAACACAAATAAGAAGAACGCGAGCAAAAACAAAGAACTTTTGGCCCTTGTCTTCCCGCTTATTGTGACGCACGGATGCCTTGACAAGCCGCGTGTCTCTGTCCCACTTTGGCCCCTGCATTGCATCTCAATCTCACTGTGACAACTTCGGCAAACTTAGGGGGAATCGAGGGGTGGCTCCGGTGGGTTCAGGCGGGCTTTGGCTTTTGCAGGGTGATTAAATGCTTGGGGCGCGTGTTGGGTGGTTGGGCGGTGGTTTGGATTGGGGTTGGTAATTGCCGGGCTCCTGGTAAGTCTCGCTGAGGGTTGCTTCGGACTAGGGTTGAGTTGATTCCGCGCAGTCTTGCGCTCCTCTTGTTTATTTTTTTGCTCTCACTCACTCAACAACTTACACCTGCTGACTTGCGCACACACTCACTGGCTTACACAACATTTACTCGCGCATGCTCAGCTCACACCACCTTTACTTACATTCACTCCACTTACACATGCTTACGCTCGCTCACTCAACTCACCCTCATTGACTTGCACATACGGGTCTGTCTCAAAGTAGCGTCCCCGGCCTGGAAGTTGTTGGTGGGGGGATGCTTCGGGGTCTGGCCCGGGGTACGCTTCGGGGGAATGATTCGAGGGTTGATTCGCAGTAGTAGTAGTAGTAGTAGTAGTAGTAGTAGTAGTAGTAGTAGTAGTAGTAGTAGTAGTAGTAGTAGTAGTAGTAGTAGTGGTGGGCTAAATGTTTCGCAGCGGCATGACTCGAGGTATGATTTGTTTATTGCGCCTTTGTTGCTTTTCGTTACTCTCGATCACTCATCTTACACTCTCTAGCTGGCGCATTCTTACTCGCACTCATTCAACTTACGGTCACCAACTTATCAGACTTTCTGTCACTTGCTCCGCTTGCACTTACCGACTTTCGAACCACTCTTACTCTCCCCCTCACTCTCACCTACCTGACCTGCCTACCTACCTACCTTCCTTCCTACCTACCCACCTCACTCACTCACTCACTCACTCACTCACCCACTTGCCCGCCCACCCACCCACCCACCCACCCACCCACCCACCCACCCACCCACCCACCCACCCACTCACTCACTCACTCACTCACTCACTCACTCACTCACTCACTCACTCACTCACCCACTCACACCCTAGCACCCCAACACCCCAACACCCTAGCACCCTAGCACCCTAGCAACCTAGCTCCCTAGCACCCTGGCACTTTAGCACCCTAACACCTTAGCACCCTAGCACCCTAACACCCTAGCACGCTAGCACGCTAACGTCCTAGCACCCTAGCACCCTAACACCCTAGCACGCTAGCACGCTAGCGTCCTAGCACCCTAGCACCCTAACACCCTAGCACCCTAGCAACCTAGCAACCTAGCTCCCTAGCACCCTAGCACCATAACACCCTAACACCCTAACACCCTAGCACCCTAGCACCCTAGCACCCTAGCACCCTAGCACGCTAGCACCCTAGCACGCTAGCACCCTAACACCCTAACACCCTAGCACCCTAGCACCTTACCTTAGCACTCTACCCTAGCACCTTAGCACCCTGCCCTAGCACCCTTGCACCCGGGCACCCTAGCACCCTAACACCCTAACACGCTAGCACCCTAGCATTCTAGCACCCTAACACCCTAGCACCCTAGCACCCTACCCTAGCACCTTAGCACCCAACCTAGCACCCTAACACCCTAGCACCCTAGCACCCTAGCACCCTAACACCCTAACACACACACACAAATTCACATTCACACATTCACACATTCACACATTCACACATTCACACATTCACAGACTCACTCACTCACTCACTCACTCACTCACTCACTCACTCACTCACTCACTCACTCACTCACTCACTCACTCACTCACTCACTCACTCACTCACTCACTCTCTCACTCTCACTCACTCACTCACTCTCACTCACTCATCACTCACTCTCACTCTCACACTCACTCACACTCACACCTCAGTATGTTAGTGGCCAGGCTCGGAAAAGGGAATCCTTTTTTGTGTTTGGCCTGCAGCATCATAGTTCTAGGAAAGCTGGAAGGCCTGATGGTCGCCCGCCGTTTTTTCCCGCCGCGCGAGATGATGCATAGCAGCCCAGCCGTTGCAGCCACTGTAGCCACCACTGGCACCACAACAACCTGCAGCGCGCCGTGGCTACAAATACAGCAAAAGGGAAACACTGACGGACAGAAACATACTGCGTGCCTCAAAAAATGCTTTCGCTGCTCGAGCAACCTTCCGCACTTCCGGATCTGTGCTCGCAGCTTGTTTTTGCCTAGGGAAACAGAAGCACCCTCTTTCTGCGCAATGCCGTTTTTCCTCGTTTTTTCGATGCTCACACTGTTGCGTTGAGAAAAAAAGGGCTTTCTCAAAGCCATCGCTCGGCTCACTTGGTCGACCATTTCTGAGATGCAGAGAAGATTGCGTCCAACTCTGCAAGCGTTCTGCAATGAAACTGCCACCATGTTTAAGAATATACAACTCCAGCGCAGATTTCTGCAAAATGAGCCTGCCTAAAACAACTGCAGAAAGACAAGCTTTTGTGTGTGTGTGTTGGGGAACATGCCTCGTCGCAACTCTGCTGCTTGTCCGGCATTGATGTGAAGGCGGCGATTTGCTCTGCCGGAACGGACAGCGATTGTTTGTGTAAGAGGCTGGTTTGTGTAACAGGCAAACACTCTGGGCCTCTACAACAGTTGAAACAGCAAACAAGAACACAACCCGACTTCGACCCCTTGTTACAAGTATTGCTCTTGAAGACAAGTTCCAATATCAGAAACTTGTTTAAGACCCCATGGGCTAACATAGCCGCATAACTGCAAAGTAGTTCCAACGCACGGTATTCAGGCCACAATCGGACAATTTACGGCTTGGCTGCAAAAAGGGCAAAAGGGCAACACTGACGGACTGAGACACTCACACTCACACTCACACTCACCCACCCACTCACTCACTCACTCACTCACTCACTCACTCGCAGTTACATTCACTTTCTTTTGCGCACTTTCTTTCGCTCTCTCAAGTTACACGACTTTCAACTATTCTCACCCTCACTCACTCAACTTACATTCACTTTACAAAAGGCTAGGCATGTGAGGTTGTCCGTTCCTTTAACTCTCTTGAATGTGGGATTAGTAATGTTATATGGACATCGCAGGAGGTTGAAGGCTGGTTTGAGGTTCAGGATTGAGTGCGTGTTTGCGGTAGGGCTGCTTCAGTCGGGGGGGGGGTTGACACTGTGTTGAGCCCCGCTCCGAGTCGGGTAGGGAGCTTGCGGCTTGCGGACTAGCTCAGGCTGTTGTGTTAGGTTGGCGCCAGGATTTCTTTTGGGGTTTAGGATTGCTGTGGGCAGACTAAGTTGATACTTGCCTTGGGAAGAGTTGATTGCTTGCACACATGCATGCGGGGCAATGAAGCAATTCTTACGTCTGGGGCACATTTTAGCTTGTAAGCCACCGTCACCCGCTGGGAGTGGAACACACGTCTGCAAACATCTTGCCTTTTGGCTGGCTTGCTGGCCAGCTTGGCGCAACCTCCGCAAAATCCATTCAAAGCATACCCAGCCGAAAAGTGGATTACATAGCCTTACTTGTGAACAACGCAACTCATGGGGAGCAAACAAAAAGTGGATAAACTTGGTAACCTTGTACCTCGATCGTGTTTGGCTCTTCCCCTTATCGATTTTCAATGCGTATACGTGGTTGGGTGTGGTTTAAAGTGTTGACGTGGGCCCCTTCTGGACCGCAAGCAAAGAGCGCGTCACCGAACTGAACGCCATTGCAGCCTACCCTGAGCAGCGAAACCACGATCCGTTGCGTTCAACACAAGGGTCCAAAACAACTCCCTAATTGCCTGTGTCGCTTTGCAGCATGCAGGCCTGCAAAGCAAGTTCAGGGACAGACCCTTACATAATAAGGCGCGGGGCATCTATTTCGATCCATCAATCGTCAGGGATGGCGCACTTCATGTAGATGTCGAAGACCGTTTTGTCGTTGCCGCCTTTGGTCCCTGATGATTTGACACCGCAGTCGGACTGCTCGAACAGGAAGTTGGCCTGCACAATAGTCAGTAGTCAGTGGTAATGGCAGATTAATCTTATGGGTATGGGTCAAAAATAGAAAATTGGACCCCTGGTAGGTGGAAGTAAAGACTAAAAGCTGCGGTCCCCTTATGGCCTATGGTAGGATCTTTGAGCTCGGTAAACATGACCTGGGACCTTCACTCATGAGTTTCTGCCACCCTTACGGCCCAGTTTGTCTTCGTGTCGCTCCTCCTCCACCTTGTCTGCCGGTATGACGCCAACCTCCAGGGCCTTGTTGCCGCTCTCGCCCTTGATGCACCTGTGGTTTCTCTCTCTCTCTCTATTCCCGGAGGCCTCTGAGAGTCTAAGAGCCGGGGTTCTGAATCAAACAGATTTACCATGATTCCCTGGTGATGCTTGCGGCAACCACTATTTGCTTGCCTCCCAGACCAAACTCAGTTCACAAGCATCGCCAAGGCGCCATCGGAGAATCCCTGCTGCAGCGCTTTCTGTGCTCACCAGCCTTACGCGGAACTAGCTTCCGGCCGGCCACCAGAAAACAGCGTGATGCTGGCAAGAAGTTGTTCGTTCACAGCTTATCTACATTGATCAGGCTGGCCTTAATAAACACCCCCCCCCCTCCCCCCCAAACCATTGAAGCCCTTCAAATACATGTCTGGGGGGGATCAATGGCTTAGTATTCCTTTGGCGTTCTCTGGGTTTGGTTTTTGGTTTAGTATTGGTTTGTATTCTTTTGGAGCCTTTCGGTTTGGTATTAGTTTAGTATTGGCTTGTATTTCTTTGGGAGCCTTTTGGTTTAGCATTAGTTTAGATTGTTTTTTCCTGAATCCTGTTGTTTGTAAGTCTCTTAGCACGGGGTTTCCAAAGAAAGTTCTGGGAAAGGAAGGTTCTGGGGGTTGTTGTGGGGGAACTTTATTCGGGGGGCCCCCTTAATAATCAGTTTTGGTGCTTCCTGTACTACCCTAGCTGAAAAGATGAGGAGACAGTTTGTTGCATTAAGTTAAAAAAGGAACCTGTTGAAACCACTAAACATGTTCAAAGTTGAGGTTTGGTCCCTGGCTTAGGGCAACGAAGGAAGGGGAAGGTGCAAGTGAGCCAGTTGCTGGGCAGGTCGGTGGAAAGGCAAGAAGGTCGGTTGGACATACTTATCGGTGGGTCATTGACCATAGGTTGACATTAAGTGGGATGGACCTCCAAGCGCGCACATCTCAGCTCACTTGAATCTGCATTGGAGCCGGCCGCTCGGCTGCAATCCAAGGCGCATGTTCGGTCCATTGCCTCGCAGCAACTTGCTCACAGGAACTGCTTCCGTGCAGCACACAAACATTTTGCGGGCCCGCAAGTACCAACCTACGCCCACCCCACCCCCACCAATTGCCTCAAGCGTACCTTTGTTTTGCGCCGGGCCAGGCATTGAATAAGAACAACTAGTGATGTAGAGAAGCAACGGCTTATTGGCTTGCTGTGTTCACTTCTCTCGCAAGCCAGGGCAGCTTGCTTGTTGAGAGCTCTTACACGGCATCTTAGCGCATGCCAGGCCCGGCTTCCCACCATTTCTCACCACATAACAAAGCGGAGGACGCCTTTTCCAACGGCAGCAATCTGCTGCCGAGCTTCTGCATTGCGCTTCATCTGATCCCCGGAAGTTCCAGCAATGCTGGGAGCAAAGCCTGGGTGTGATGTTCTTGGAGGTGGCAAAATGTGCCGAAGACCGTATTGTCACCACCCTTTTGTTTGTCCGTTCTAGACTCAAGGAATCCTTTAGATAGGGAGGGCAAAGGGGCAATGCGCCAGGTTTGATGCAGTTTCATGTCTTCGCTCGTGTCATGGATTGAAGCGTGACGTGGACCTTCACTATGCCAGCAACGCCGGCCGATACCCAAAACTCCCTTAGCTGAGAGGGAGCAAAGGGTATCACAAAGCTCCAAGCAGCTCAGTATCGAAGGTCGCGTGCACAACTCGCTTGATGGTCTTGCGAAGCTTTTTCTCCTGCACTCTGAAAAAGAGACACCCGTCTGGCACCAACGAGGGACGTCAAACAAGTCTTGGCAATTCTTCGGAAGCCATGCGCCTTGGGCGGCTTGTCGATGCCCACCCATGCAGGTGTTGGCTTCAAAGCCTCGTACCTCAACAAACTGGGGCGGAAGAGCGCAAGATTCGAGGCAACACAGCCGCGCCTAAAGAAGCCTGGGAGGCAAAGCTCCAGAGCTTGCTTTCACGACACAGGGCCAAGGCAAACTGCAATGTGCCCGCGTAATGGGTGCCGGCCAACACTTCCGCAAAGGCCCTATAGAGCAATCCTACATTGAGTGAACACCACGTTATGCTCTACGTGCTCAGCACTTGAGATTACAAAACCTGGAGACGGGCACATCCGTGGCTGTCAGACCCTGCTTCAGCTTGACTCTCTTTTAGAATCCTGTCTGCCGCAGGGTGGCTCATTGCCCACCACCACCATTTTGCACGGACTCCAGCCGGCCTAGACAAGCAACGCAATGTCTGCAGATTGCTCTCTGAATGGACAGCATCTCTATGTAGATTTGAGTGATTTCTAGTGGACATACATTGGGCAGCAGAGTCTCTACCTTCTCTCTCTCTCTCTCTCGCGCACTCGCCTTCGTGCGTATACATGCAACCTCTTCATTCCCGCACCTGATGTTGCACCCAACCGCCATCGCTCTGCAGCTTGATCTGCTCTACAACTTCGCCGTCCTGCAAAGCTTGACATGGGTGGACCTGATGCAGTGCAGAAACAAGGATAAAGCACATGTCAGCCCCCCAAAGCTTCAAGCAGCCAGTTCCGCGGCGTTGCACAACATCCGAGAGACGCGGCAAAGTTACCCTTCACCAGCAAAACCTGACCGACCTTGTTGAGAAACAGCCACGCCCCCACACCCGTACCGCAACACTTCTGAACAGGCATATAGCTTATCGACTCAGGCCTGTGGCAAACCCCACGCTCCGTGTCCTTCATGGCCTTACGGCCCTGCGAATCTCTGGAAGGCAAAGCGTAGACCGGCCAAGCTTTCACCGCCTTCGGCAACTTCACCTGCGAGGTGACGTCTGAACCCATGACCAAAGGCAAGAGTAGTTCCCTGCTGCTGTTTCGCACATCACCCCAAGTGCAAACTGCCAACAATCGACGGATTCTTTCTGAAGAGCCTCACCCGCCTAAGAAAATGAACAGCGGTGCTCGCCATTTCGTTTCAGCGATGAGCTCTTTGTCATGTGGGGCCCTTTCTTGCAGGCTTCAACATGTCTAGGATACCATTCAGTTCAGGAAACCGACTCGGCTTTTTTCATGAAAAAAGGGGCCGCACTGAACCTGCAAGCAAGTGTGTGTGTGTGTGTGTGTGTGTGTGTCTCTGTGTCTGTGTCTGTGTCTCTGTCTCCGGTCTTTGTCTGTGTCTGTGTCTGCGTCTGTGTCCGTGTCTGTGTCTGTGTGTGTGTGTGTCTGTGTCTGTGTGTGTGTCCGTGTCTGTGTGTGTGTGTGTCTGTGTCTGTGTGTGTGTGTGTGTCTGTGTGTCTGTGTGTCTGTGTGTGTGTCTGTGTGTTTGTGTGTCTGTGTGTGTGTGTGTCTGTGTGTGTGTGTGTGTGTGTCTGTGTCTGTGTCTGTGTCGGTGTCTGTGTCTGTGTGTCTGTGCTTGTGTTTCCGTACCAGCCTGATTGCAGCCTGTGTAACAACACGTCCGCCATCCTGCAACCCGGTATGAAAGCTCAATGAAGTCCACGCGAGGGGGCCGTGGCGACTGCCAGGTCAACAGTGTAGAAACGTGGGTCGTCTGTCAAAAACAGTTCAGCGAATCAAGTGGGCGCGCTTGCAAATTGGTAGGCGTGCGCGCAGCGTTGAGCGGGTGCACTTACTTTTTGGCGTGCGCGCAGAGATGGGCGGGCGCGCTTGAGCGAGTATGCTCACCATTTGGCAGCCGTGCATGCAGTGCCGAGCGGGTGCTCTTGAGCGGGTGCGCTTTCCATTTGGCAGCTGCGCGCACAGTGCTGAGCGGGTGCGTTTGAGCGGGTGCGTTTGAGCGGGTGCGTTTGAGCAGGTGCACTTTCCATTTGAGCGTTGATTTTTATTCCCTACAAACTTGCTTTGACATTATTCAAGCTTCCGCGGACCCTTCCACATCCCTGCCGCGGGCCAAGAGGTCCCTTCCGCAAACTTCCGCGGCACATGTGTTTCATTGTTTGCTTCCGCAAGCCTTCCGCGGCGCATGGTTTGCAAGATTTGCTTCCGCGAGTATTGGTGCAGAAAGGAAAGTCATCTAAGTAACGTTCTGTTTCCCACAGCCTGTGTAGGCTTGGGCTCCATTGGGCTACCCATGCTACGTGGGCCTGCAAACACGGGGCCCTTCCGCGGAGCTTCCGCGAACCTTCCGCAAACCTCCCGCGAAATACGCCGGCTGTTTTGCTGTTAACTGCTCTTCTAGTAAGCGTTGCGTTCCTTGTACGCAACAACACCTTTCTTCTTGTACAGTAATCGTTGTTCCGTGCTTTCCATGCAAGCAAACTGAAACAATTAAGTTCATATCAGCCACAAAACTTCCGCAAACCTTCCGCGAAGCAATCCCTTCCGAGAAGTGTTCCGCACGCTTCCGCGCGTGGGGCGCGGTGCACATTTTCAACAATAATTAATGCCCCTCTCCCTACTAAAGTAGCTTGCGGCCAAAAAACCGCAGCTCATTTGGCAGCTGTGCGCACTGTGCTGAGCGGGTACACTTGAGCGAGTGTGCTTGCCAGGCGCTTGCATAGCTGCGCGATTCCGCTTCAGCGTTCCCCATAACTGCAAAAAAAAAACGCCGGATCTTGATGAGAAAAAACCGCGACCGCCTTGCAGGGTTGACACCAAACAAAAACCACATATGATATGTCCTGAGCCAACCAATGCTTCGAAGCAATCACAAGGGGCGTTCAATACTTTTGCGGGCACATCAACATGGATCCTTTCAGAAAAGCCCTCAGCCCTCTTGAATCCCATACTCGTGGCTGTACCGTTTCCGGCCAGTTTGCAAGAGCTTCTGTGATCAAGTGTGCTGGTGTACTTCACCTGCAAGCCCTTGACAAATATATTGAGTAGTGTTCGTAAGATCTGAAATAGGGGTTCCAAAATTGTTAGAAACATGTTGTTTAAATTTGTGTATTGATTTGCGAAAACAATTCGAATGGAAAGAAGATCTTGGGTAACATATATTTTGAAATAGAATACCCATTATTCAAATTATACTTTAAACTTAAAATGTTGCTTGGATTCTTTCCTGCTTGACTTATATTTAATGTGAGATAGGTATTAACTAGAACTTGATAAATATATCAGTAGTAGAATTCACAAGGAAAGACACCAGAGATACCGAGAATGTTTAATGCATGTTGTTTAGACGCTTGCTGATTTGTAAGGGCAATTCTATTGGGAAGGCACGCCCGTGTAGCATTTATATTGAACTAGAATAACTATAATTTGCAAATCAAATTTAACATAGATAATTTGATTGGAGTCTTCCCTTAACAAAGACGGCTTCATTTCAGTTAGACATTGAGTAGAATTTGATAAACAATATTGAGTAGATTTCAGAAGGAAATAATTCAGAGGTCCCGCAATCGTGTTTGTTTTTGTTTACTAGCCCTAGCACTACCATGGTCAGAAAACACCGTAAAACACAGTGTTGTGTAGCGTTTTCGTACTCGATTCACCTCTCCAGCAATGGCTGCTCTCTCAAATTCAGTTTGAATTTGAATAGGATTTCAATAGTATTCAACAAGGACATGCTTGATCACAATCCTACTGGATGTTACATCTTGCATTTAGAATTCAAAGGGAATCCTTTCCCACTAGAATACGACAATTCAGTTCGAGTTGAAGCATAACTTGATAAGGAATGAACCCAAACACAACTTCTACGCTATAATATAATTTCAAATATAATGATTCTATTAAACATGATACTTGACACAGCCTGTTCTTTCCAATCGACTCTCTTTGCACTTCAGCTAAGAGTTAAACAAACAATCTTCAACTTGAGTTTCCACTCAAATCGTGGAAAAAAACATGCACGCTCACAGCGTCCCGCTCTTTTAAACTAGGGGTCGCTGGATGTCCCCTTCAACAGTTGCAATTACCTCTGGTTTCCATTGAACATGCCACCTTGCTGGAGGCTCCAAAAAGGGGTGAGGGAGGGAAACATTGGTGAAACCCCACGCTTTTAGGCGGCTCAGCTCAAGGCCCTGCCGCATCCCCGTTGGACCCGGACCCGCCTGCCACAGGGGCCGGATGCTCATGGCCTCCCCCAGGCCCATGGAGGCTTCGACCGTGAGGTGCGCCGGAGCCGCCGGCTCCTCCTCGAAACGCGCGTGCTCGGGGGAAACGGCCGCATTGGAATGGTCGGCGTATGTTGGCGCTCGGGTGTGCAGAGAGAAAGACTCCAAAAACCAAAAGTCGTGAAATTGTTATAGCCTACGATCTTGAACTATTTGGAATTGGATTGAAGATTGGCCCGTCTGATTACAGGCGTGCCAGTTTTTGAGGCGGACTTGAGCCCAAAGGCTTCCCATGGTTTGGGGGAAAGCAACTATTCCGGGAGTTCAAGTCTACCTTGGGGCACCTACAATGGAACTGTGGTTGGGTGTGCTCTTCTTGAGGACTTCTTCAGTGGGTTCATTTTCGGGGCCTCCCAGGGTGCTATACCTGACAAAATGAAAAGGGGTAAGCGCCTTGATCAAAGCTGGATTTGTCTTTGACACCCCTGCAAAAACATGATTGTGCTAGTTAGTGTGAAACAGTCACGAGTAAAGTCGAAAGCAAAACACAACCAAGACCGACCCATGATAAAAGCCAGCAAACCGGAAACTGTGGTGCATTATGTAGCTTGCTTCAAGCACCCGCTTGCTAACATCCCGCTGTCGGAACAACGCACGATGCAAGCCGTCAAGTCACATGTAAAAAAAACATGGCGTCAAACAACATGTTTCAGCATTGGTGGACAACGAAGGCCACTGGCAACTTGGCAACTGGAATTCTCCCCACTCAGCCTTAAGCCAAACAGGCGCTGTCGATTGTCGCCTTTGACAACAAGTGACGGGCACAAACACCGTTTGACCAGGCCCCAAACTGGGAACAACGTTGGCACCCCGCCTCCGTCCCTTGTACTTACACAAGAACCATCTATTGATGGGGAAGGGACTCTCTATTTGGGTTTGTATTTTTTACGGTGGCCGGGCAGGAAGGTTTGAGTACGGGGTATGATTCACAGGTATGATTCGCGGGTATGATTCGGGGTATGATTCGGGGGAATGATTCGCAAGCAGCAGCAGCAGCAGCAGCAGCAGCAGTAGTAGTAGTAGTAGTGTAGTAGTAACAATAGTAGTAGTAGTAATAATAGTAGTACTAGTAGCAGCAGTAGTAATAGTAGTAGTAGTTGTTGTTGTAGTAGTAAGTAGTAGTAGCAGTAGTCGTAGTAGTAGTAGTAGTACTGGAAGTAGTAGTAGTAGTAGTAGTAGTAGTAGTAGCAGTACTAGTAGTAGTAGTAGTAGTAGTAGTAGTAGTAGTAGTAGTAGTAGTAGTAGTAGTAGTAGTAGTAGTAGTAACAGTAGAAGCAGCGACTGTAGTGGCGCGGAAGCTTTGAAAAGACTTGGCTCCGGCCTTGGCAGGGCAAGTTCATTGCGTGGGTATGATTCGGGTATGATTCGCGGGTATGATTCGGCTAGGTGCAAACCGGCACTGATTACAACTCAGAACGATGACTGTAGTAGTAGCTGTGGTAGTAGTAGCAGTAGGATGTAGTGGTGCGGACGCTTTGAAAAAGACTTGGCACTAGCCTTGCCAGGGGAAGCTCATTGTCCGGGTATGATTCGGGTATGATTCGGGTATGATTCGCGGGTATGATTCGGCTAGGTGCAAAACGGCACTGATTACAGACTCAGAATGATGTATGTAGCAGTGAGTAGCAGCAGCAGCAGCAGGAATAGTAGTAGTAGAAGTAGAAGAAGAAGTAGAAGTAGAAGTAGTAGTAGTAGTAGTCGTGGTAGTAGTAAAGGTTGTAGTCGTAGTAGTAGTAGTAGTAGTAGTAGTAGTAGTAAAGGTTGTAGTCGTAGTAGTAGTAGTAGTAGTAGTAGTAGTAGTAGTAGTAGTTAGTAGTAAGGGTAGCAGAAGCAGAAGTACTAGCAGTAGCAGCAGTAGTAGCGGTGGTAGTGGTAGTAATCCTCGTAGTCGCGGTAGTAGCAGTAGTAGTAGTAGTAGTAGTAGCAGTAGCAGTAGCAGTAATAGTAGCAGAAATAGTAGTAGTAGTAGTAGTAGTAGTAGTAGTAGTAGTAGTAGTAGTAGTAGTAGTAGTAGTAGTAGTAGTAGTAGTAGTAGTAGTAATTGGAGTAGTAGTGTTGTTGCGGAGGCAGTGAACAACACAAAACGGTAGAAGAACAGTAGCATCTTGCAGCA
This sequence comes from Effrenium voratum, assembly GCA_963377175.1. Taxonomy (NCBI): domain Eukaryota; class Dinophyceae; order Suessiales; family Symbiodiniaceae; genus Effrenium; species Effrenium voratum. The sequence continues at coordinate 109,528 of CAUJNA010003498.1, read as the reverse complement.
TACGTTTTAAGGGGTATGATTCGGGGGTATGATTCGGGGTGTGATTCGGGGGTATGATTCGGGGAGGTCCCACCTTCTGCCTTTTGAAGCAAGTCAACACACCAAAAAAAGACAAACCCATTTATGAGGGGTGTCCCCCTTCTGTAAAATACAAGTGTAGTCTGCTGTATACACAGGATAAATTTCACATAATAGCACAAATGCATATTGTGTACCTCAGCCTGTGGAGACTGCTTCTGGAGCTCCTTGACCTCCTTTGCCGCATCGTCTATGACCTCTGCTCCTTCGCCCTCTTCGCCCTCTTTGCCCTCTTTGCCCTCTTCACCTTCCAGGAGTGTCAACTGCGAGGGTGCCTTTTGTGAAGTGAACATCAATATGGAGGTTGGCCGAAGGACAGCACCCATTTTGAGGGGCTCCATTTGGTCTTGAACAGCGTCCCGCGCTTAAGTCCGAGGCCGGCATACTGTTGGCTAGGTTCCAATTGCCGCACTGAGTCATGTTGCTTTGTCCCCGATTTAAAGACACACCCAAATGGTTTCGAGCGACACCAATCGTACATCCAGCATGCATCCATGTGCCTGCCTTGCTCTTCTTCCTCATCCTCGATTTCTGGGATAAGAGCTTCAAGCTGTGACGGTGGTGGGAAGGAGAACGCAACCTGTCCTCAGCGCAGTGACGCAAATCAAGCTGACCCAGCTGCCTGTTGTAGTATTTGTTCGTTTGAAAGGGGCCCAGTCTCAGTGGCCGCTGGATTGCTTCAAATGACATCTGTGCCCCTACAGTAGGTGGCAGCATGATGTAGTAAAAATACCCGCTGTTGTTCCTTTGACTGCTCAAGCTGCGGAACGACAACCAACGTTCAAAACATTTCAAAACCCAGGGCAAGGAGCGAGCCCCTCTACTGCGCAGACCCGGCAGTTCGTTTACGGAATCAATGAACTCGCATCGTCTCTCGCTTGCTCAATCTTAGCTCTTCAGCTGGCTCTGCAAGCCGGGCAATGCCGCCCCTGGGATACATTTGCTCGATGCAGGGAACATTTGCAGTTGCGTATGTGCATATACATGTGCATCGACCCTGTCTTTGGATATGTCTCACACTCCGCGGCAATCTATTGGCTCGCCAGTTTTGTTCTATTGTATTAAGTCATGGGCCGCAAGGACACCATGTCCAAACCAGGGTCTAGACAGAAGTGGAGTAAAACTGAACAGAAGGCCAGTCCTGATCAGCTGGAGGCAAGCATCAAACCCAAAGGAGCTTCTACACTATAAACTCCAATGTTTGTCTTCCACACCCGCTTATAAACGCAGCCAGCAAGGCACTCAGACCACTGTTGCAATATGAAGACTGAGGCCGACTGAGGCTGGTTCCCAGGTTCACTCGCAGGCGCCCGTTCTCCCCTGCAGAGGCCACCAGGCACAGCTTTGCCCCAGCTGGCAGCTTGAGGTCAAACGCCGTGCCCATAGGAGCCTTGCACCAAATTTGGCATGGAGATTGGGTTCAAACAGGCGGATCGAGTCGCCTTATTGGGTGGCTTTGAAAAGGGCGCCCATCTTCTGAAGGGGCTTTTTTCAACCTTGAACGAAGGGAGTCGAATTGCAGGCTAGCAGGACTGATTTATCAGGTTGAAGGTGGCTCCGGAGCAGCCGAAGGCATCTGGAATTGCAATTTCTGCGGCTTGGGCTTTAGGCGACTCGTCGAAATGAACTTCGTGGAAGTGCAGGAAGCGACGCGAAACAACCATTGCAGTCTCAAAAGGTTGCCCGCATCACAGGTCTGTTTAAGGCAGAGTGGAATTGGTAATTTGAAATCATCGATGCAAATCAAGGCTGCAGGGGCAACTGTGCCTGGAAGTCGCCGTTGAGGCCAAAGGCAATGATGCCAGATGGCATCCTCAGCCAAAGAGTGATGATTGATTCAAACACAAACGAGAAAAATATGACACCACAGCGTGCACCCCACATGCCCACCAGCAACCTGATACCCCCCAATTGCTCAGCAAAGGGTCATAACTTGGCAGCAAATCACATCGCCCTCCTCCCAGCGATCTCCGTAAGACTTGGCCAGGTCCCAGCCTGCAACGCGGATGTATTCCGAATCAAGTGTCCGCTAGGATCATCTCAGCTAACAAACGCCCTTTCATCGGGCCTTTTAACCTCATTATGCACAACATCACTGACACACACACCCGCAAACACACACACACACAGAAACAGACACACAGACTCAGACCCGCAGACATTCAGACACACACACACACACACGCGCGCACCAACACAAACACACAAACAGACACACACACACACACACAAACACACACACACACACACAAACAAAGACACACACACACACAAACACACACACCCACACAAACACACACACAAACACACACACAAACACACACACACACAAACACACAAACACACAAAACCACAAACTCGCAAACACACAAACACACAAACACACAAACACAGAATCACACAAACACACAAAACCACACACTCGCAAACACACAAACCCACAAACACAGAAAGACAGAAGACAGAAAGACACAAACACACCAACACACAAACACACAAACACACAAAACCACAAACTCGCAAACACACAAACACACAAACACAGAAAGACAGAAAGACACAAACACACAAACAGACACAAACACACACACACAGAGTGAGGAAAACGATAAACAGAGACAGAGAGAGGGGGAGAGAGAGGGAGAGAAAGCAAAACGAACGAACGAACGAACGAAAGAAAGAAAGAAAGAAAGAAAGAAAAATAATAAGGAAGGACGGATGGAAAGAAAGACAGGAAGAACAAGCAAAACAGAAAGGGAGAAAGGGGGCGAGGGAGAGACACCAAAACGCACGCACACACCCACACAGGCACACGGAGACACACAGACACAAACAACCCATCGAGACGAAGCTCGACAAAATGGAGAGGTCATGACATGTGCTGGCAGGATTTTCGAGACAACCAACACCCGAAGCAATAACCAACCATGGGGTAAGATTCACAATGCCACAAACTTGCAAGCGCCTGAAAGTGCACACACCACCATCATGCCAGCGATGTCCCATGCGATGCCGACCGAGCCTTTCCTTTTCTTCTCCTCGTTCTTTTCAGGCGTTGGCTCCTCCTCCTGCTCCTCTTCTTCCTCGTCTTCATCGTCCCCAGCACCTATCTCCTCCTGGACATCACGCACAACTGCGTACATTCTACGCGAAAAGCACATGCGCCCTTTTGTGTCAGATCAACAAAGGCCGAAACAGAATCCAAGAAGGTTGCGCACTTTTCAAGCAGCGGGCAAGCCAACAGCACTATAGAACAGGTTACACAACCTAGAAGGGTCAGCGCTCAACCCTGCGATGAGCGCGCTTTTCTTGAGCCATGCGTAGGGAGTATGACGAAGCTACGCCAGTGAGACACTCATGCAATTAGGGTTGATGAGGTTGATAAATACATCACATTGTAAAATACACCCCCATGACCGACGATGAAACAGGAGGACAAATGTTAGGGATGAACACAACCAAGTAAACCCGATCGGCGTGAGGTCTCTTGCAGGTAATGAGCACCTGATTGATAAGCAACGGCCAGTTAAGGTCTTCCGCCTCTGCTGGCCACCGCTTTCGCGAGGCAGTGCTTCATTCCTGTACACTGGTCTTCAACAAACATGACCAATTGGATATAACAGATTGAAATTTGAAATGCGAATGGATGTCTGCCGAAGATCTGGAATTACATCCGCTCAGCGCCAACTCCAGTTGCGAGAGCTCTTCCATGGGCGCTGCTCCCTTTTTGCACCAAGAGTCCCACGACTGATCCCAGCTGCCCCAGTAGGATTGGGTCCATGATCAATCTTGCCACTGGCTTCCGGTTTCTCGGGGCTGAGGGTCACTCCAACGAAGGCAGGCAAAGGAGTGCTGCGACCGGGGACCTGGATGAACGGAATTTCAAGCAAAAGCTCGACAAGGACGGTCTCCGGTATGACTGATTGAGCTGAAGTCTTTCGTCCAGCCCATGACCTTGTATCGCTGTTCCTTCTCCAGGATTCCGTACATAGCAGCAAATTGTTATGGGCACTTTTGATTTTGTCCGCTCGAAGCTGGGGTGACGCAACGGGCCACCTTCTCGATGAATTCGAGAGCCGAGGGCGTCAGGTCTCCCCGAGCAGCCGTGTACGTAGAAGGGGCCGTTGATGAGACTCCTTGATCCTGAGCACGGCCTTCTTTGCGATGTTTTTCATGATTCCGAGCCTCGCCTTGCGCTACGGTCGCCACGAGCATCTCTGTGCTGTGTGAGAACATGAGTCTTGATCTGCTCCATCACGAGCGGGAACCCGAGCGAGTTTCTTCACGTCGGGCATGCGATGTAAAAGGTGTCGCACTGAAAACAGTGAGCCCGCCGGGTTCGATCCGTTGCACCCTTTGCAGACTTCGTCCGGAACGTGCATAACCTCCGTAAAGCGCCAATTGCTGGACTTCTTCTTGTTGGGGCCCAGGTCCTGCCAGGGACCGCGCCGGCCACGGGTCTCCCCGGGCTGCTGCTTCACAGCGCAAGCCCAGTTGCGGTAGAGAGCGTAGCGAGCCGTCTCGAACTCCAACAACAATTGATCGTTCTTCGGCAGGTTCTCGTCGACGATGTTTTTGCATTTGCGGGTTCACCAGGCATGCCGTCGGCGCCCACGACCGGTAGTAGCCCTTGCGCTCTCTGTCGACAGTTTCCATAAATGCGACAAGTGCCGGCCGGAGATTCTGGCCACCCTTCACGTCATCCCGGAACTTCTTGAGGCGTTCCTGGTATGTCCGGAGGTCAACGTACATCCTGTTGGTCCAGATGAATCTCGCGCACTCCGCGTCATAGGCATAGATGATCACTTAATTCGTGTTCCAGTCCTCCATGACGAGGGCCTCCCCGACTCCGGGCGCGCACAGGCGGCAGCCAAGCTGCCCCAGCATCTCGACATCGATCGCAACGTTGATGGGACGATCGGGCCGTGCACCTCCAGCTTTGCGTCCAAACTATCCCAAGGTGGCACTACCTTTAGGTAGGTTTGTCGCCCATTGCACCAGGGAAGACGCCCATGTAGATGATGTCGAAGAAGTTCTGCGTGTTGCAGGTGTGACACGCGATCCTGGGCATCGCCTTTCGGCGAGCGTCTGTGAAGTTCCTACAAAACCCCGGGTGCACACCATTCTTTGCGTGATCGATGGTGTAATTCTCATCCAAGGTCACGGGAATGCCCGGGTGTGGTTGAAGCCGGCCGCCTCGGTCACCCAATCGTTGTGACCCGTGATTGATCTGATTCGGAGTGGCATGACTTTCAATCCGTTCCACTGAACGCCTGGGGCCGCGTGCTCGACAAAGACCTCAAAGCGTTTGGAAGCACATGCCGCGTGGAGTAGGGTGAATTGGGCGCAGCGCCAATCGTAGCGGCGTTGCACCCATTTGGCAACGTCGGGGAAGTCGAGCGAGAGGTCCTTGTGAGGTCAATTTCAGGGGTTGACCTGGTTGCACGTTCATGCGCATGACCCCGCACCAGATAGGAGATCTTTTTGCTGAGGAAAGTTCTCCGCCTGGCCACGGATTTCTGCGGGCTGAGTATCGCTACTGCTAGCCGCGGATGCCGGAGCCTTGTTGCTGGATGTGGCCGCTTGTTTCGGCATGGCCTTCGCCTTCATCTTGGGTGTAGTTGAGGAAAGAGCCTCAGTCATCTTGTTCTTGCTTTTCGGCTTTGACGATAGGAAGAGCTTGATCTTGCCCTCTTCACCGACATCGTTTGAGTCCACAACTCGCTGCAACCTTCACGGCCTGGCCTTTCGGCCGGCTTGTCCATGACGATAATCTCGTCCTTGTTTTCCTCTTCCGATGAGGTCCGTTCGAGGACGCTGTCCAGGCCATTGACTGTGCCTGCATGGATGTCTGGCTGCGTCATCCAGAGCGCTCTCGATTCTTCCTTTGTGGTGTCGAGCGGGTAGGGTAGAGAGGGTTGGCCTCGTTCTCTTCCTCAAGAAACGCCTCCCTCTTTGGCTCCAATGCAGCAATCCTGCTCCCCGCCTGCAATTCCTTCTCCCTGATCTTGTTGTCGAAGGGATCTTCGCACAGTTTCCTGGGGCGCCATAGATGGGGACGTGTCGAGTTCCGCCCCCAGCTTTGCCGCAGCAACGAAGTGTTGAATGTAGCGCTTCCGGTTCAACTCGTTGTCGTCGGTCGTCGGTGTGAATCCGGTCCGATCTCGAGGTGTTGCTGATCAGAGTCTGGGGATTGAGCACAGTGATGCTCCCATGGCCAAGTACCCGAGCGTGTCCATCCATTTGGACCTTGTAGGATTCGGTCAGGCCGTAGGCCTCGAAATCCCGCGCCCTTGCATTCCACTCAATGATGTCCATGGCGGCCTTCCTCTTTGCCTTAATATTCGTGGCCCAGCCCGCTAGGGCGGCGGGGTTGTCGATATAGCTATTGCGACCGACGACGTCATTGCCAGACCACGAAAAAAGATCACATAAGGACGAGGCTCCGGCCTTTCGGCGAGCTTGAGCATAGCCCGCTCGGCAGCATCAATTGACTCCGAAAGACCTCTTCCCCACGTCATCTCAGACCAGACCTCGTGCTTCGGGCCGAACAGAGATTTTTGTTTGCTTGATGATCGTCCCGACGTCTGTCTTGGCGCCTCCCTTGACCAACGCATTGCACCGAAAAATAGGTAATTGACCGTGGGTTTCCCCGGGCAGAAGAGGAGATTGAAGGCCTCGACTGGCGCCGATTTGAGATTCCCCCAGAAATAGAGGTGAGCTCCACACCCGAGTTGACGTCCTTGACGATGAAGGACTGCGTGGCTGCATCACAAAATGTGTCTGACCAAGCCTCTCGGTTGAGTGATCCGCAACGAATCCGGAATCAGCCCGGCTTTGACGGTACCGCCATGCAGCAAGAAGTCGGAGCCGTAGTCGATCCGGGCCAGAGGAACATCCTTGTAGTGCCGGGAGTCGAACGCGGCGAGCCTCACGAACTTGAGAGTCACGACTACTGCAATTGCCACTTTGCTTTGAACCAGCAGTGCGTAAGCAAAAGCCTTGTGTATCAAGTCGGTCATGACATACGTGTAGGATTCAGTGTTCTTGAGGTTTCGCCCCCTACCTTCCGCATGTTCGACAGCACATGAACAAACTCTCCCGTCAAGATGCGTGTTGGTCTTAATGGTCCATCAAAAGTTTTCACACCTGCAGGGGTCATGTTGTTAAGTGTGACAAACTTGTCAACGGCAGTATCGTTCGAAGCTTCTTGCAAGTTATTCGATCGCAATCAACGGTTTGGCAAACTCCAATGAATTCACAAGAGCAGCAGACGCAGGCCAAATTCTTTTGTAAATAGATCGATGTCGCTTTACCTTCTCCTTCGCCGTGTCATGGTTCATGTTGATATTGCACCGCCGGATCGCTGTACTTTGGCCAGCGACGTTTGGGGAGGCACACCCATGTCTTGATGCCCTTGTACAAAGCCTGAGTGTATGCCTGTCGTCCGTCGGACTGTTGGGTGCAATTCCCAGGCATCGCCCCATAAGTGCTGATCTGGAGTGGGGATCACCTCAGTAAGGGAGATCCCAGGGCCGCCATCCATGGCGCACAACTCTGTACAGTGAGCCGCTTACGGCTGATAACCTATAGAACAGGTGAAACAAATTAGAACGGTCAGCATTCAACCCTGCGATAAGTGCGCTTTCCTGAGCCATGCGTAGCGAGTATGACGAAGCTACGCCAGTGAGACACTCATGCAAATTGGGGTTAATGAGGTTGATAAATACATCACCTGGTAAAATACAAGTACAAGGCATTGTTAAAAACTCAAAGCTGTTGACAGGTGTCATTGAATTGCCATACACACGAGCAATAAGCAATTAAAGATGGCAACTGCCCCCAACTCCTGCCTTGCTTTCTGCCTTTTTGGCTGCGGCTTCTGGCTTGGACGACTTTCTCTGCAGCTCTGGTGGCTTCTCTGGTCTTCCCGAGACATCCTCAGCCCAGCAGCTGAAGCCAGTACAGTCTCATATCCTGCTTCGTCGTTTTCCCGCACCGCAGGCAGCACTGAGCCCCAATCCGTTTGCCATGCCCATTGCTGGCCCAGCTTCCAACTTCCGTGACGTCCTGCCTTCAATGACGGCCAGCCGAGTGAAAATGGTCTTGCCTTCTTCTTCCTGGCTTGGACAACACTGGTGTGCTTCCCTTCATGAAAATGCAATTCGGACTCTTGGTGGCCATTAGTGACTTTTGCTTCATCCTTGGCAAACAATTAATTGCAACATCTCCCATGGCTGACCTTGAAGGCTGGTGTATCCTGTGCCCCCCCCCCCATGCAAATGCTGACGTCTGCCTCCATGACAGCGAAGCCCAGCACGGGCTGGGTTCGGCCAATGCGCACCACTCGCACCTCCGCATATGCATTGCCTCAGGGCAATGGTGTGGCCGCCTTCCAAGTGGAACATAGAAACACTACAGCAATGTAGCTGGCGTACTGCATGTCACGTATGTGACATGGTCAAAGCTGCTTCTGGGAGCTGAGATTTTAACTCTCCCATGCTCAAAATCACAAATGCAAACTATTCCTACATACCCAAGCAATCTTTTCAGATCTGTTGTCCATGTCCATGCACAATCAATCATGGTCAGTGCTGCTTACAAACCTGCGCAGGCAGAAGCCTAAATCAGCACAAACCTATCAGTAAATTCAATGTCAAATGGAATCCAAGACTTCAAATCTCAGGCAATCCTTCACTACAAAGCACCCGCTTTTGCTCTCCTGCCTTGCGTCACGGGGAACCGCGTAAACGATACGCCTTCGAAGTCATCTCCTGAGCAGCCAAGAGATGGGATGTGCTGAGCGCCTGCGAGTTGGTTGTTTGAGGTCATGCAGGCAAACGGTAAACAGTGCCCCGAATCGAGGCAGTCAAACCCAAGGGCCCTCTCCACGACTGAGATCATCATTTCGGCCCTTCGGCCCTTCGCAGTGCGAAATCGCCGAGATCGCCCTCGAAAATCGCCTGGGGCCTTGCACCACGGCTGCACCAAACCGCTTAGCTCCAAGGGGCCCAATGGGTTGAAGAGCCGGGAGTCGTCATGGAGCGCAAAGGCGGGCACTAAGGCCTTCTCCTGGCCATCTTCCAATTAGCCTTCCCCCAAGAATTCACCAGCTTCCTAATATGCTTCAAACTCTTCTTCTTTCTAACAGCTCCCCAAGAATCCGCACCTGTTGTGGCTGGACTGCGACTGGCCTGGTCCATGTGAAAACTAGTTGATTTGGATATGCAGCTAGATTTTGGGCCCCTCTTTTTTGGCCAGCGTTAAATAGAGATTAGACAGGACAGCAACCGACATACGGCATCTTCTTTCAACATTCAACCACCACTCAAGCTGATGAGGAACCGGTCCTGAAACCACCAAGTTCCGCCACTCGGAGCCTTCACATTGACCGGCTGGTCTTGTCCGGGATTCTCTTGGATGATGACGCCAACCTGCCCCTCCTTCCTTGGCAACGCGAGCAAAGCAGCCAACATGAGACCAAAGGCGCACAGCCCAACCCAAGGCAGCCAAGTTGCAAAGGTCCTGACCTGATCATTTCGAACCCACCGGCAGTGCACGCAATGCACACCAACACAGCCAGTGACATGTGCCAAAGCCTATGGCAGTCAACAGTTGACATCTTATTGTTGCATCCCTTAGAACGAGGGTCTGCAACACCATCCACAACACAAGCATGGCAAAGTTTAGCACTTTTCACAGTGGAGTTCAAGGTACCCTGCATCACTGCAGGTCTTGTAGATCTTCGACAGCTTCACCTTCATGCCCTTCTTGAGGCGGCCCGGCTTGGTGTCCGCCGGCGCGGTCCGGATCTCGCAACGCTTCGGCTCCCACTCGGCACCTGAATCCACCTCAGCTCACACCCTGCGGTGACGGTGGACCCCTGAACCATTGCAAGTAAACACTAGCACAAGCCAATCAAGTCGCGCATTGCTCATAATCCTCGATATCCATCCCCCTTACATCCCCTCCATTCCCCCCCCATTCCCCTCCCAGTCCCCTCCCATTGGGCGCAAATATCGCGATAGTGCGCGCCTGTGGCTTCATGGTGCCGTGCACTGCTGCCCTGCCGATGTGCCGGGCGCGCCAGCGCCCAGCGCCCCCGGCGTCGGGGCGCCGCCAGGCGCCCCGCAGCCAGCGGTCCGTGCCCAGCTCGCCCTCCCAGGTGGAGTTCACCCAGCCCATGGCACCCAGGGACTCCAGGGCCTTCAGGTCCCCTTCCTGGAGACACGGGCAGAGCAAGGGCATCTGTAGAAGACTTGTAGAAGACTGCAAAACATACTACATATGCTTCTGCAGATGGTGTGGCAGCTGATTGTATGGTTGGAATTCTAAGTTTGATTGAACAACACGGCCACCCACCACATGCTATCCATAAAGCATTGCAGGTCTTCCTCTGCAGTCATGGTGAAGGAGACCACGCCCTTGCCGGTCATCTCTCCGGAGATGCGCAGTGCAGGAGGAGCGTTTTCAGGTGCCATCCCTTCCTGGAGCATGGGGCCGGCTAAGGCCGAACCAGAAATGCGGATGCTGGTGACGTTGCTGCTAGAACTGGGTGGGAAACATGAGAACCAGCAGTTCCAGGCGTGCTGCATGGAGTCAGCGCCGGACCTTAGCTCCGGGCTCAGTTCTCTGCCCACGAAGAAAGACAAAATCATTAATTGGGAAGGCGCTTCAAATTCCAAGTTGTGAACACATGAAATGTTTGGGGAATGTGGCAAGTGAGAATGCCCTCGAACTTGAACCCGTGGCTTGCAATAGCAAAGGCCAATGGCCACTGGGGAACGCTTTGTACACTGCAGGGAAAGGGCGGCATGGCAGCGTGAAGCGCGAAATTCAGCCCTGATCTTGCTGCAGGTCAACCCCATCTGCCCCACAGGCGCTCGCGCGTTCTTCCCAAGCCCTGGTATGTCAGCAAAAACGCTTTGTTCCTGTCATTGTTGTTATTCTTTCTACCCACACAGGAACAGAACCAAAAGCCAAAGAACTCAACAATTTACCAACAGCGAAGCTTTGACCATTTCGCGTTCGAGGGGCTGCAGCTCCACATGCCAAAGGCCGCCCAGAGCCAGACCTGCCAAGGCCTTGCAGGGATCGACGAGCATGGGAGCCATAGCAAGGCTAAAGGTCATGCGCTCCTTCTTGGCCCCATGGTCGGTAATGGTCACCAGCTTGCGTGGCTCCAATTGGGTATGAACTCTAATTGGGCACTCTTGGTGGACGTCACGTTTATGTTCGCCTACCATTTTTCAAAAAACAAAAAACCGCATTCAGATTTGTGGCTATGTGATGGTGCTGCATGCAACATCTCAGAATTCAAGTGATGTTGTGGTTGAACTTCTTAAACTTACTTAAGTGATGCCGTTTGCAAGTGGTTGCTTGGTGACTGCCTTGATGCCGGTGACCTCCCCAGTGGATCCATCTGCAGCACGCCACTGGCCCTTGATCTCCATGCCCGCCTGCAGAGGCGAATTTCAGGAGTGCTAAGTGTGGGTGGTGGCCTCAGCAAACGCCAAGCGACTTCTGCACTTGCCGACCGTTGCCATCCGCCCCAGCCGTGAAGGCCAAAGGCCAAAGACAAACACTTTTGGGAGGTCCTCCATCCTCTTCGTGCTTTTTGGCCTGGACAACATTTGGGTGGTGCCATTTAGGAGCCCTGCGCCCGGCCCAATCCGCCGTATTTGAACCTCGGACCATTGCCACCCCTCCAGCCTCGGCATAGAAGACCTGAGCGTCCACATAGGAGGACATGAAGCCCATGGCCACCACATCGAAGTTGAGGTCCACCTGGGTCATATTCAATACTTGGTACTTGTAGTACTTAATATCACTTAATTTCCTCACCCCCATGCAAATAAATACCAGTAAGATATAACAAGATCACCAGGGGTCGGTAGCCTACCACCTCTTTACTGGGCCTGTCCGACCCCTTTTTCCCTTGGAAGCTTCCAGCTGGCCGCCCACCCTAGGCCTCCGCCGAGGAGGTCTCCGTGGATTTCTCTGCGCGGCCCTTGCCCATCCAGCCCCCCTCCAGCAGGGGGTTCGGCAGCTGCTGGCTGAAGGCCACGTAGTTGGCCCGCGTGGAGGGCAGCCCCGCCCACTCGGAGTCCGTCAAGGGCACCAGGCCCAGGGCCTTGGGGTCCACCTTCACCACCTCCGAGTCCCCGTACCAGCGGCTGCCCTTCTTCCCTTCCACCTCAGGACCCGAAACGGGCGCCATGCGGCCAAGAGAAACCGACAGGCTTGGGTTCCTGAAGCACGACTGATTCAAGGACCCGAAGCTAGAAAAACCCAGATCTGTGCAGCGCAAGCTGCAAGGACTTGTCCACGGTTGTGGTTGAGGTTGGCGACTTTGCCTGCTTCTCCAGGTTCCAGGACATTGACGCCGCCGAAGAGGCCGAAACCGATCCTTCGATGCCAAGCAGGTGAGGTTTCAACTCATGTTACAGCTGCCAAAGTGCGCAACTGCATCAGGTTAGTTGATGCTCACAGGCAATGAAACTCCAAGGAAAGTATCAGGGGTCCCCTCCCCTTTCTTCAAAACACAGGATTCTTCTCTCAGGAGTTGACATGGAGGCAACTCAAATACCAACCGGCTGCCGGGCTTCGTCTCGCTCTCTTGCGTACATTGAACCATGTCGCCTCGCAGCGCGGACAGAGGGAGCAAAGCCATGATCCTACGTGCTTTGAGAAAAGCGAGTTGAAGCATAAACAACCCATGCCCAAGACTCAAGGTTCCCAACCTCACGCAGCACTGCTTCTCATCAACTTGCAGCGAAGGTGGACAAACCCTGGCAAGACGACAACTGTTATCTTGGAATGCCAACTCCAAACATTCCACACCTTGCTTGAGATAGAAGTTCGGTGGCCAAGTGGCCATTTGCGCGGCAAGTTCGCAATTGCGGGGCTAAGCTTTTTTCAAGTGGTGTTTTTTCCTCTGTTTGACAGTCCTCTATCCTTGAGGCTTTCCAGGGTTGCCTTTCGGGCTCGTCATGCTCTGAGGTGAGCTCTCCATCTTCGAGCTCCGTCTCAACCCTCCTTGCCTATTTTCAGTTCCTTCTCAAGCGACTTGTCCTCCACAAAGTCAGCGCCAGCTTGGGAGTACCCCTTCAAGCCACGAGCAATGCGAAGAGCGTCCAATGCCGGAAGGCCTCGAAGCAGCTCGTTCTATGGGAATGTGTCTCAATTGGAACCTCGAAAAGGGATTGATCAGTTCAAAAGATCTCTGTTCAGGTCTGCCGTTTGGATAGGGCGGACCGGTTTTACACACCACTTGGCGAGTTGGATCTTGGGCAAGGGTCTTTCCGGTGTACCAGTGCAACATGATGCAACTGTAAACTGCCAAAGGTTGGTCTCATCTCTGTGCTCCTGCCTCTTGCAATTAGCACATCCCGACGGCTCTGCAGGTCTTTCAAGGCTCGCCGCTTGACCTGCATTCAGACATGAACGAAGTTGTGCAGTTTGGCCGACTGTATGGCAAGAACCCATAGGATTTGCCTCATTACTCCCCCCAAATTCCCCAACCCCGCCGTGCACCATAAAAAACGAAGCACCATGCTGTTGCGGTGAGTGATTCGTGGCAGGTAGTGTGGGGGGTGACTCACTTGGGCTTTCCAATTTGGCGAGCCGTTTAGAGACACCAGCCTGGTTCTGTGAGCCTGGCCAGCCAATCTCTGCCCAAGACCTCACGCGCAAAGGTGAACATGCTGGCTCAGCAGTCCCAACGCCGGTTGACTATAAACGGAAGGGGGCGCACTCCAGGCACTACCTTCCCTTAAAATCCAGAACCATGTACAATAAATCTAGAAACGCATATCGGATTTGAATATAACTGTCTAGGTGCCCCCGTTCTCAATTTATAATTCATACGCGCGCATAACACACTTGAGGCGCATCCCTGGTTCCCTTGGTCAACGCTCCTTTGTCTAGCTTGCCTTGGCATCATGCAACCATGACTGTGTAAACCGGTCGCGCTAGGCTGGACGGATAGTCGATGGCTCGGTTTCCTGCTTCAGCAACATCGGCACGGGAGCTTCCAAGAAAACAACGAAAATGTAGGGCCCCGGCCGTCCCTCCATGGCAATTGTGCAGCTGTTGCGAATTTTCTGCCATAGGCTCTCCAATACCCGGCCGAAGTCCTTCCGACACGTCGGCACGTGAAAGGAAGGCGTTTTCCCATGCCCATGGCCACACAACGGACATACCAAGGAAACGGAGTGTTGGCGAATGGCAAATGAACGAAGATAATTGCAGCCTAACATCTTCCAAATTGGAGCCCCCCGAGCCGCGGAGCCACTCACACGAGTAACGGTGCCATGTCCTCCGGTGCTACACCATCATGATGAAGTTCCTGTGCGAGATTGGCAGCTTGTTGTTTGCTTGTTTGCACATTGTCAGGCACAGCGCTTTAGATCTGCCAAGGATCAATGTATTCTTGAACCTCTTGGTGCAGCTTTAGGCGAACTCCGAAACCTGATTCACAAGCAAGTTCCAGACGCAAGACTGAAACGTGCGTGCTTGAGCTGAAGCGCTTGAATCTCAAAATGCAAGCGTTGACCATGTAGATCATGCAAGGTATGCTATTTGTGCCTGTCACACACTTGCCATACACTGAAGGACTAGCCGTTCAAGAATCAATATGCGAAGTACTGAACTTAAGCAAGGCTTTTGCCAACTTAAACCTACCGCCCCAAACAGGGTACGACCCAGGAACCACACCTCTTTAGCTATAAATTTTGGGGTGGCACCCCCAAAAGAAAGGCACGGCGTCACATCAGTCTCCATAACCCTTTCAATACGGAACCCTTTGGTGGACATCACTTAGGCGGCGATCGATGTCCAACCACTTTTGAGGTAAATCCTTTCGAATTTCACAGGCAATCCAAAGAAAGAAAAAAACAAAAAACAAAAAGCAACAAATTTTGGGAACCAACTCCTTCGTGGGGGGACTGCTCACTCTTGAGACACGCCAACGGGGGCCGTTTGCTTTGCTCCGGGCCGCTGGTGCGGCTGGTGTCCGCCTTCTTCCGCGAGGCGGCGCCCCGGGAAGGGGACAGCAGCAGCCGACCGGAGGGTTCCATGGTGAGCAGCATCTCCACCTCGTGGTCAAAAATGGATCCCTGGACTAAGACCTGGATACCTGGAAGTGAGCAGCAAAATTTGGATCCCTGGCAAATGGACACATGGACCAACATGTTGCGGTTTGTTGTTGGTTCACCTTCATTCTATCGGTACCTTCCATGTCCATTCTTTCCAGGGATCCTTCTTTTCAGGATACCAGCAAAAAATATGGGGAAACAGCCGGTTTTTGAATAGAACTGTGGTTGAAAGAATGGGGAATCAACCAAGCTCCCATCACGAATCGCCTTTCAGACCAACAATCACAAGGTTCTCGGCTTCTGCACCACCATGTTCACCCCGTTGAATGGGCTCCAACAAATGGGTTCCTTTCGGTCTCCCAAGAGGGCCACTTCCATCAATGTTGTGAATGGGCGGGATGGTTCCAAAACCAGAAAGGATGAGCCTTCACAGGATCCTTAACCGGCGAGCTCGTAATACCGAAGCCGTTGGATTTGGATAAACCATTGGGAAAAGGAAGACGGCAACCTGGTGGAACATAGTTGGGACATGTCGGGCATTCCAAAACGACGTGACATGAGCCAGTGGGTTGACTTGGACTGGTGAGTTGTTCGACCCATTCCTTCCCCCAAAATCACCAAGGGAAACAGACATTGGTAACCATTTGAAGAAATCTCATGTTTTAACATCCTGATTAGCGGGACTCTCGCTCTCTGCCCCCCCAATGTTGCAAGTGGCACAACCTGATGTGCAATCTACGTCCGGTTCCCGACATGTTGCACTTCGTCTCTTGGATAGGTTTGAAGGCACTCCCTCACCCAAGCACAAGGAGCCGAAGACGACCCCTAAAGGGGCCGAACTGCAAGCTCCCATTTCAGTGGGGTAAGGTCACTTCAACCTATGACATGATAACAGCTACATGCGCACCTGCTCCGAACCAGTCCGTTTGCAGGGTTACATTGTATGTACTATGGGCTGTCCTTCAGCTGGGTTTTGCATGCCATGGGCCTGAACCCAAGACCTTCAAACATGGATTGTTCACCGCGGGTGAAAGTGCTGTCTTGGCACCTGAATGTCAGGTTCTGCTGAAAAGTACGCACCTGTCATCTGATGCCTCATTGTTGTCTAACTACTTGTGAAAAACCACAAAATGTCCTCAGTCGTTGAAGCCCGTGGACATCATCCACATGCGCACGTCGTCAAACGGAAGTGCCTGGCCTTCTTGTCGTGCCTTGGCTGAAGCACATGCCCGTCTGCACAATCGCTTCATCGACTCACTGCAAAGCCTTCAATTTGTTGACTGACAAACTTGGCTTTTTTCGCAACAGCAAACAGGGAAACCGTGCAAACCTTGCAAAACCAAAACAACACCAGTCCTGGGCGACAGCAATAAAACCCAATCAGTCAGAACATGCAAGCCTTTGTGGGACTAGTCACGTGCTGTCACGTGAACAGCAAACGTATTTCCGTCTCTTCCCTTCCTTTACCTTCCATTCCTTTCTTTGTTCTTTGTTCTTCTGTTGCCTGTCTGTCTGTCTGTCTGTCTGTCCGTCCGTCTGTCTGTCTGTTTTGTCCGTCTGTCTGTCTGTCTCTGTCTCTATCTGTCTGTGTCTGTCTCTTTCGTTCTCTGTCTGTGGGTGTCTGTCTCTGTCTGCCTTTGTCTCCCTATCTCTCTCTCTCTCTCCCTCTCTCTGTCTCTCTCTCTGTCTCTGTCTGTTTGTCCGTCTGCCTGTGTCCGTCTGTGTCTGGCTGTTCGTGTGTCTGTCTCTGTCCGTCTCTGTCTGACTCTGTCTCTGACTCTGTCTCTGTCTGTGTCCGTCTCTCTCCCTCTCTCTCTCTCCTCCTGTCCCTCCCGAATCCCTCGGGACCGCGTCTTTGCTCATTTGCCGTGTGGCTCCTTGCTGCGGAATCTCAGGTGCCACTCGCCGTTGACCATCTGTCGCAGGGCCGATGAGGAATCCAAATCTTTCTTCTGAAGTGAGGGCTCATGATAGCCCTCAGGCGCCAAAATGCCTCGGAACTCAAACAGCGGATCTGCCAATCAAACAAAAGCAGCAGCCTGGTTCCGCAGTGCTGCATCTAGTTGCGTCCATGGCACCCCCGCGCCAAATAAATACCGAACTTCCACTTCCGCCAGTTGGGGTTTCATCCACCAGCTCTGAGTCCATGTCACCACGAGGCAAATCAAGCAGCAAAATCCGGTCGGCCTCCCACAACCGAAATCCAGCAAGCGTATGCATATTGGCTGATTCTGATTGCTGAACCATGCGTGTAACTCCACCAAACAGGTGCCTACCTGCCAACCAATACGGGTGACAGCTAGTCAGAGTGGCAGCTGGCCAGGGAAGAGTTGATGCATGCCCGGTTTGGGAGGATATGCTGGTGCCATTGAAGGGAGGCCAAAACAGTTTGAATGTGGGCTTTGAACACAATGCGCCCGCGTATGAAGTACTCGTGCACATGACATGAAATGGTGCGCACACGTTCACCGGATTGGCACTTCCGCTCCTTCGAAGGCAGCATTGAGATGCGGAACCAAATCGTCAGCGAGTACTTATTGATCCGGCGGTCGGAGTTGCCGTTTGGCGCCAGTTGAATGTGCTGCACTGCCAAGCCAGCGCGGGCGTCAAACAGCAAAAAGTTTTTGCCTCAACTCAAAGCAGCTGGTCCAGAACAAGAACCAAAATAATGGCATGCGCAGTCTTATTGAAACCCCCCCTGGAGCTAGCAATGCCTGCGTTGCTCGTCTGCTATCCAAATACCACTGCCTGTCCAGGCGAAGTCCTTCTTCTAGTGGATGAACGGTCCCCGCAAAAAAAAAAGGAAAAGAAGAAGAGTTGACCATTGGAAGTTGTCAGAATGGGCCCAAGGTTCCATGCGAAACAGCGAAACAACCTCGCTGGCCCTGCTGCCAGGCATCCGCCTTTTGTGCCCCAGGACTCAGGGATCAAATCCACCACGCCCAGCGCATAGGTATCCTTTGGGAGCAGCTGGCCCCGGAAATCCCACTCACCATAACCTGCACGGCTGGGACTCAACTTGCTCAGAAGGAATGAGGGAATGACCCCCCAGAAACCGTCCTGGTTTCCTTTAAGGGACTCCTGGGTTATTCCCACATTCCCTGCTGAGCACCAAGTCACTTACAAAGGGCTTTGAGCCCAGCACTGGCATATGGCAAGCGGTATGCCGTCCAAGCAATCAGGAACCTCCCCCTCCCCTCTTCCCATCTGTCGCTGGCAGTGGATGACCAACCTGCCTGCTGCAACAAAATTGACGGCTGTGAGACAGTTCCGGGGCCAGCTTTGCGGGACATGCAACTTTGCCTGGCCTTCGCCATATGCAGGATTCATTCCCAGCTCTTCCTCCACCAAAACTTCAATCGCTTCTTCCACCTCTGCCTCGCAGCCGCAGCTCTGACACCAAGCGTTTCTCTTCCCCCTGTCTCATCAAGCAATAGCAACCTTGTCATGTGCTCATCAAACATCTCATGACTCCAAGGCCAAACGATTCGATTCCCGCTCTAGGCACCTTCCTGGCTGAGAGCCCATCTGCTACCAGCACAACTCCAATGCTCAACAGGGTGAGTGTTGCCAGTGCTGTTCCGTGGCTTGCACGCAGCAAAGTTTCAAACACCACGTGCCCAACACATCTCCATCTCACCAGTGAATCTGTGCTCAATTTAGCTTTTTCTGCTCCTAATTTCGCCCGTGCCCCTGATGCAGGTTCGAGGCACTGTTCTGTTGAGCTGCTGACGAAGCCGCCCAGCTTTTGTCTTCTCGGCAAAAGGCTTCAGATTCAAGGGGCTGAGTTTTATCGCGGCCTCCTCGCGCCTTGAAAAAAGTCAAAAACTATCAAAAAGTGATATACAGTTACAGAATGAATCCTAGGAGCTTGGTGTGTGGGTGTGCTTAGAATCTTTAGACTCTAGAAGCAACACCGTGAGGATTTGGGTGAAACTCCTGGCTCCACGAGGTCAGGGGCTGGCTGGACGATTCCTGCCCGTTGCATCGACATGACATCGTTCATGAATCATGAATTTCTCATCCTTTAGCCTGTTGCGAGCTTTGAAAGTTGGGAGGTCGCCGAAGACACCGCCAACGACGTTGGCGCCCGTCTGCCCATTGCTGGGGATAGAGCCATGCAAGTCGAACTCCCGAGTTAGATCGAAGTTCTGGTTCTTGCTTCCAATCGAAGTCGTTCAGCACTTCCTTCATGATATTCATCATCTCCATCCAATTAATTTTGCACTGGGTCTCATGCACCTCCAGGGCCACACAGAGCGAAGCTGAACAATATCCCGTGGGCATGCCAGCTTTCAGGCCGGAGGTAGGACCTTTCATTGCTACACCGTTTCCCACAGAGACCTGATTGTCCGCGCAGCCGGAGATGCAAATCACATCCGCCTTTTCGTGGAATCCGCCCTTGTCGAGCTGCCATTGTTTGCCCGTCATCAAGTAGGGGCTCCAGCGCACAGGCAAGTCCAAGCCGCTGCCACTGTGAAAGCAGTCCAAGATACAGGTCAGCCTGACTTTTTCGGGGAGAGGTTGCACCAAGAGTTCATTAATCCCATTCTCCTCACCTGGGTGTTGAATAGGGGCTCTAGGACAATCAAACAAAACAGCAATTCCCTTTCGTTTCATCGCTGGAAGGATAAGACATCTCATGGGCTATTTCGCACCCAGTTGCAAGGACAAATTGCCTCATCGAAGCCATCCTTCTCGCGCCGTGAGAGATTAGGCGACTGAGTTCCATGTCCAGAGTAGAAGAAGAGGAGGCTTTCACCTGCCACTGCGCCACGCGCCAGCCAGCTCATCGCATCTCGGATGTTGCTTTTGGTGGGCTTCGTCGCCGGGGAGCTTCCCGGGCCGTCCATGAGCAGCTTCATCGTCTCTGGGGAATTCTTGAAGCCCCACCTGGCATCGTTGTGGCACTCCGGCAGCTCATTGGAGCTCCCCTGGTAGCAAATGCCAACGAAGACCGGCTTGCATGCGGCTTCTTGCTGGCTTTGAGAGCCGGAGGTCAACGTACAGGCGACCCGGATGGCTGCAGTCTCCGCGACGCCTGCGGCCTCGGGTTTCACCAATAGTCATCCACTGCCCGCACCTCGGGCTGGAGCTGGGGCCAGTGCACCGTTACGAGGCGACGCGCTTCGGCGAAAAGCTTTCCTTTGGCATGACTTCGAAGTACAGTTCCAAGTTCTTGTCGTCATGGTTCAACTCGAACTTGTTAGTCCACTTGGAGCCCGCCGCCGCATCCGGGTCTGTGCTGTAGAGTGAACTGCGTGAAGCAGTTGGGGTTGTCGACGAAGAAGTGCCTTCCACATAGAACTTCCACCACCAAAGGCATCGCCAAGGCGGTGCTACACAACTTCAGAACGCTCAGAACTTGAGCTGGCACTTCCAGAAGCATCGCTTCCAACTGGAATCAGGCACTCCAGCAACTTCTTCGTTTTCCCTTTTTCTCCCAGAAAACCCAGCCCTCCCGGCCCTCCCGGCCCTCCCGGCCCTCCCCGCCTTCCCTCGCGGTCGAACAAACGCGCGCCTTGGCGCGGGCCTCCTCCGCATCCTGGCGCTTCTGTTCGGCTCGGCGCTCCAGCAGCTCCTGAACTCGGACACCCCGTTGTGGCCATAGGCACCGGGAGACTATTCGAACACATCCGGGGTTGTCTTTGACATGAAACCGGGTTCATCTTAAGAAAAAAAATGCAATTTTGCGTCGCCCAGGGATGTTCACCAGTCTTTTACATGACGGTTGTCCCGACTCATTGAGGCTGGCACATCCCTGCAACAATCATGGGCTAGTCATTCACAAGTTGTTCTTGTCCACTTGACGATCAGAAGCCTTCACCCAACACTTACATGCCCATCAGCCAAACGCCTTATGCTGGACTGAAACGCACCAAACACATTGCTTTGATATATTGTGGCCAAGATCTGCAAACACAGAACCATAAATATAGACATATCACTGTATCATATCACCTATATATATATATATATACACATATCTCTATATATATATATATATATATACATGCTCAGGGCGAAAGCACATGGCGCAATGTGCGCATTGATAATCCCCCCCGACTTCCTAATAGCAACCTTAATACTCAATTGGGGCCATTCGATCAAAACACGATTGACGATGATCCATGGTTGCGTCAGGGAACGCCCGCTCCTCCTCAATTTCATCTGGCCTCACAATCTCGCTGGTGTGTCGATGCAGTTCTGGGAGCGCGGGTGGTGCTTCCCTCAGCTGCAGCAACCGCAAAGGCCAAGCAGAGCTGCATCAACATGCATCAGCATGCATCAGCAAGACAACAAATCGGAATTGCAATGTTTTGCTTTTGCGGGTGCTTGGGCTTGCCGCTGAACAGTGGGGTGGGTCCGAAGAGCATCTGAGAACAGCCTGTGCCCAAAGGTCGACTCCTGGAAGACGCTTGCTCAAAGCCAAAAAAAGAGCCTCGAAAAAGATCCCGCTCTCGGTCTCACATGAATCGCTGGGTCTTCATACCCAGCCCGCGCAAGCAACAAACACAACACCAAACCACAAAGCAAAACACTGCAACCACCCGAGCGAAATCAATTGCTGCACGCGGCGTTGCGGGATTCGCAGACTCTTGCGGCGCCGGCTGCTCCTCCTTGGGCAGCGAGGGCCGTCGATCCACCACAAGGGGCGTGGCATCAGCAGCCAGCGCTGCTTTGGGCACGTGGCCAGTGCCTGCCAACGCCCATCAGAGCATCGGACCATTACGCATGCGTTGGGCTCCAAACTGGGGACACCGCGCACCGTTGTTGGGCATGTTGTCCAAGTTGTGAGCTACAGCCGCATGGTGTGGGACGAGGGCAGGGGGGTGCTCTACGCTTTCCACTTTTTTCTTTCCGAATCCGTATTCGGTAGGGCAATGAGCAAAACTCCTAAGGTTGCTTCGGGCAAATCCAGGCCTAGCAATGCATCCACCTGCAGCTTGCAGAAGGCTAGGAACTCCGCGTAGTCAGCACAGTGGTTGCCAGTGGTGTCCACAGCTTCGATCCTCGGTTCCACACCAGTGACAAATCATGACAGATTCACCTGCAGCGCAGCTGTGCCCAGCCCAACTCAACACACAGGGTAGTCAGAATTCAGAACGTATATGCGTTGCTCGAACCCCAACCCTCATATGGTCAACTCCAGCTCCCCTGTAGGGCATCTCAGACCATCATGACTCCTGAAGAAATTGTGGTAGCTGAGAAAAGAAGCCATGAAGATTCATGAAGCAGTTGACCCCCTTTTTTATCTAGTGTTTCTCAACTATTTAACTGGCGGACTGCCAACTTGATGATCTATGGTTCCATCCACGAAAATCCTGAAGCAAAAGCAAACCTTGGTCCATAGGACGGGGTAGATGGTCTTGGTGTGGGTTTTACAAAATCACATTTTGGGTTGATATTTAACAAGGGGGGGCCAATTTTGAGAAACTCCCATTGAGCAACAAACGAACAGGAGAAACCTGGTACCACTGAACTGTGTCCTTTTTTAAATGTGCCCTATTTTGCGCTTTCCCCAACTCCCCGCACCCCCACCCACCCGCCTGCCCTCCCACCCCCCCAAAAAGACCCGCCATTTCGGAAAGAAAACTCCGAAGAGGCGCCAGTTGGCCACCTCGAAGGCGTCGAACGCGAAGCCCAGCTCCCGCAGCGCGCGACACAGCTCCATGGGCTCCAGAAGCCCCGACTGGTTCACGTCGTAACCTTGAGAACCGGAAGGGAATCCAGTCGATATACGTATACAATTCTAAACCACATGTGCACACACACACATATATATATATATATATACTATGCTGTAGATTCACGCGGTGCATCTATTTGTGAATATATATATATATATATCAGCCATCATTCTCGGCGCGTCGGACACCTAAGAGAGAGGATCCCCCATTCTGCTAAAAGATAGTCTTCAAGGGAGTCGGTGTGGCAAAGCAAGGGTCCCAGGCTCGAATCCCGCTGCCGGCTCTTTGCTGGTTTGGGTGTTCCGCCTCCTTTTGCCAAATATCCTGGAAAGACTCTGCGTTTTGAAAATGCTTAAAACTACCGTGTTTTTGTTGAACAAAAAAATCGTGGAATGAAGGGGGAATGCGAGGGAAGCGCAGGGAAAATGAAGGGGACATGAACGGGAAAGAAATGGAAATGCAAGAACATGCAGGGGACAGGAAGAGGAAAACAAAGGGAAATGAAAGGGAAACGAAGGGGAACTAAAAGGGAAATGAGGGGGGAAAGGAAGGGGAACTAAGAGGGGAAGGAATGAGACATGCAGGGGGGGAATGAAAGGGAACCACAGGACACGAAGGGAGATGGAGGGAAATGACAGGCGATGAACCAAAACCTGATCAATGAGGTACTACCTGACACTGCAAGAGGCAACAAGCTCGTCAACCTTGCGCGTGATCTACAGTACATCCTCATCAGCATCTGTCAAGGCCCAGCGGCTACAGCGGTCAGACAAAACCGCTACACAGCCAATGGTTGCGAAACACTACGACTTTTGACCAAGTGTTGGCTACTTGACTAACCTACTGAAACCTTCGTTCGGCGAACAACAGTTTGAAGAGCAGTTTCTACAAGGGGAATATGACTTCAACAGGTATGAGCGCGACAACTTAGCAGCACTACCAGATTGAGTAAAGATTGCAGTACTACTCAATGAGAGGAAAGGAGCACTACAACAACATCTTCAACTACGAGCTGGAACAATTTTCATGATGAATGCAACTGCATCATCAGCCTACGGAGGTGGACCAGCAGCAATGGACGTTGACAACCTGTGGAAGAAAGGAAACTACAAGGGACGACACAAAGAAGGCTACAAAGGACATCGAGGAAAAGGAAAAGGCAACTACAAGGCAAAGGAACACCACAACGGCCCTTCAAGGAAAGATGGGGCAACACAGGAAAATGAAACTACGGCCATAACTACAGTATGGACAACAAAGGCAAAGGACACAAAGGCTCATACTACCAAGGGGGCAAAAGCAAAAGCAAAGGAAAAGGTAAAGGAAACTACAACAACAGCCAAGGAAAAGGAACATGCTACAAATGCGGCAGGTACGGCCACTACGCTTCAGAATGCAGATTGGCAATTTGGCAACTACACGAAGGAGAGCCTCAAGAAGACTACGACCACGAGATGGAAGAGATCTACTCAGAAGACTACGCAACTACAGGTTAACAGTTGGCAAGAACAAGATTGGTGGAACTACGCCGACCAATTTGGTACATCAGGCGACTACGACACAACCCGCAACATCAGTGGAATCAACGAAAGGCTGGTCATCGGACACTACGAAGACAAGAACCAGGCCTCCTACTACAGAAATGAGAGCAACAATGCACATGGAAGCAATCACTACAACAGGTACTACAAGTACCTGATGCAAGGCAACAACAAACAACAACATCAGGAACAACTTCACTACCTACTACTAGACTCTGGAGAATCCACACATGATTGTCCTAGCGAATTACCACTTTGGCCCACTCCGCAACTCTACACGGTCGCAAACAGGCAAATCCCTGTCTACGGAATCAAGTACTTGCCTACCAGAAGGACAACTTCAAGATCATGATTCCCTACTACGTTTGTGACGTGAAGTGCCCGGTCCTTAGCGCATCAAGAGACTACTGGATCGAGGTTACAACCTGAAACTGGACACACAACACTGTTCACTTTCACACGGTGACAACACAGCACCACTACTTCGACAGAGGACTCTTCTACTTGGCCATCAAGCGGATCTACATTCCCAAAGATCACGAACTACAACCACTAATGGACCACGACGGAGTCATGAGAGCTGTGATACAAACAATCACTACGGACAACCACTTCATGAAGCAGATTTCCAAAACCGAACTTCACAAACGACTACCCGGCGACGACTGGGTTCGTGAAACTAGGTTTAGGAGAAAGATGAATCCTACACAAAGGATCACAGGCAAAACTACAATCGCACGACAAAGCTCAAGCGCACAACCTGAAAAACAACCAACAACTACAACCAGGACATCACCCGCAATGCGCACTCCACAAAAGATTTGGAGGCCTAAAGCACAACAAACACAACCAACAAGCATTGACACACCGGCACCTACATCCAAAATAAGTAGACTACCGACACAACAAGAAGACAAGCAAGACTACTGGGAACGACAAGGAGAACACTGGATCAGACACCACTTGGTACCGCGCACTACAATGTTCATTCCAACAGATGGTCCAGGACACCCACCAATTGACTGACTTGAACCCTACAGAACTACAATCCACCACCAACAACTTCAATGAAGTCAAACAACACAAGGACGACTGGCCCACAGCTGGTAACACTCACCTACCTTACACATGGACCGGCACAACACGGTTCACTGTGAAGGAAGGATACCACTAATGTTGGCACTTGATTAATCAACTGGACCGTAATAATGGCAAGTTTTTCCTTATTCTGGTTTGCACCCATTGTTTAGGGGGACCAGAATAATTGAAAGTTTGCAATACTAAAGTAGAATTGGGCCCCAAAAACCTCCATTGTTTGGACGCCCCAAAAGTGAGCGCCCAGTATTTTGGCGCCTCCATTGTTTGGGGGGGGCCCTTTATCAATCAGGTTCCAACATTACATGGAGGTGAACCTGTGCAAAACACAACGAACACGACAACCCGTCGTTCAGGTCGACTTCGCCTACATCAAGACCAAATCAGGAGCCGCGACCTACAGCAGTACTGACAGCTAGTTGACGTAACTACAACTGTGCATGGCATGTCTCGTTCCGGCCAAGTCCTCAATGATGGACTACATGACCAACAACCTACAAGCATTCATTCTGGAATGCGGTCGCACAAATGGAATACTACAAAACGACAACGAGGACACACTCAACACACTACTAAAAGCCACAGCAGCAAAACTAGGATCCATGACAGTACGACACTCACCGGCCTACAGCAGTAACAGCAAAGGAAGTGTAGAACGACTACACCGAACACTACTTGGCCAAATCCGCACCTTCAAGGCACAAGTCGAACGCAACTACGGGGTCACACTCAACGTGAAACATCCCTTACTACCATGGATCATACGACGCGCTGCGTGGACTATCAACCGCTACGTAGTGCACTCCGACGGCAACACCAGCTTCGAACGACGCTGGGGACGCAACACGGACGAGCAATCGTAGAGTTCGGCGAAACACTACTGTACATGCCACCACAGCACAAGAGTCCACCTAAAGCCGACCTACGCATGCAGAAATGCATCTGGTTACTTAAGGTTTCCGAAACAGGTGAAAACTACGTGGCTACATGCAGAACAAGGAGTGGCGGAAGTACGCACGGTGAGGAGACTACAACCAGACTTCAAACACGACCTCGCGCTACTGAACAAGATAACCGGAACTCCATGGTCACTGAGACGTAACACCTACGACCCGAAGTTTATGACACTCCTCGAAACTACGGCACTACGACCAATCTCCACGACCACCTCAACGTGACGCAGGGCAACAGACTCACGCTGAAGACGACGTACCACAACCACCACCGAGCAAACAAGCGCGAACTACTGCAGGACCAGTATTGCCTTCGACGAGACCTACGACAGAATCTTCAAGTTCGCAGCTACCGGACCCACACTACACAACCACAATCACAACGACAACGGACCAACATGATCGCAGCAATCGAACTACACGACGGAACTACAATCCAATCGCACACTAACGACGACCCCGACGAACAACAACAACCAATCATTTTTGACAACGAAGGATTCGACGAATCCAAACTACTAGAAGGAATGGAAAAAATGCAACGCGAATGAAACTATACGAAGCCTACGAAGAAGTTCACATTTCCACACTTGATTCCTCTACAGTAAGGGAAGAATCCCTATGCGATGGGTACACCGCGAGAAAGGACGACAAGTTCGCTCACGCATCGTTGCAAGAGGCTACAGCGAGAAACTCGACGACGAGGACTCCGCGACGCATCTACACCAACGTTCACAATACTACGGATACTTCTACTCCTACAAATAGCACGACCAGGATGGACAGCACGGCTAGGAGACGTGTCTACAGCGTTGCTACACGCACCACTCTCACAGCGCAACGAAAAGCCAACCTACATTTGGCCACCAAAGGAACTCTGCCCACGACAAAACAAACTGTGGCGACTACGAAAAGCCATGTGCGGACTGCGCAGTTCACCAAAGGCATGGCAAGACTACTTAGCACAAGTCCTACAAGAACTACGCTTCAAACGACTGAAGTCCGAACCCAACCCCTACACTTCGCCTACAAGAGACTGCTACATCATGGTGTACGTTGACGATCTACTTGTTCTTGGCGACCCAACTATAGTCAACAAGACCTTTGAGGCGACCCGACAACGAGTACTACTCAAAACACATTGGCTACATTGAACCACAACAACCACAACAACTCCTTGGAACCATCGAACACAACGATGATCACATCACCATCGGACTGGCCGACTCACATCAACAACATTATTGAGGAAGCAAGCCTCAAGAACTGCAACCCCGTGACTACACCTGGAATAGCACACTACAACCCCACAGTGGGCGATGAAGCACTACTTGACAAAGAACAACACAAGAGGCACAGACGTGTTGCAGGAAAACTACAATGGCTAGCCTACACACGAC
This sequence comes from Effrenium voratum, assembly GCA_963377175.1. Lineage (NCBI taxonomy): Eukaryota > Dinophyceae > Suessiales > Symbiodiniaceae > Effrenium > Effrenium voratum. The sequence goes on along the minus strand of CAUJNA010003498.1, from coordinate 81,672 downwards.
CAGACATTGCTTACTCTACCAAAGAATTTGCAAGAGACCTCACAGCCCCTACAGAACTTTCCAACAAATGAGTCAAACACTTACTACGCTACCTTCAAGGAACCAAGCACGACAAGTTCATAATACAACCAACCACTACACTCAACTCTGACACCAACAACTGCCTCGACCTCGAGATCTACGTTGATGCCAACTACACGCAAATCAACGACAAAGTACACTTCAAAGGACACACTCACACGACTGGTTCAGTCACTGAGCATGAGTGTGTAACTACTAGCAGCAACAACAACAACAAGGTACCCCGTGTTTCCCTACACTTGTCCATTCGTGCCTACTACAGCCATGGCCACTGGACCTTCGAGCGTGGATGCTACTATGCCTGACCAAGCATCAACACCACTTGCCGTGGAAACTACAGACTCAAGTGAAGCCTACAACGAGAACGACTACCGATTCAACCACACAACGCTCGGCACTACACTTTACTACCAGCCAACAGCAATCACTGAGCAACTACACATCATAGAACACCAGACTGCAACTACAAGACACCTCAACGCGCGCGCTCACTACACCCAACTCTTCACAGCACCTACTCTTGAAGAGTGTCGACTACTTTCACTACAACAAACAACACCACTCGACCGCCTTGACTACAGTCGACGACTCCAATGCATCCCAGGCGGCCTAAGGAAGCCACACTACGACTCCACACTACTAAGCATCACAATGGCAGAAGCATGCAATGTTCACTACTACCGCACCACTTCATTCCACACCACAACTGGTCACCCTGACCACTACGTTGTTGTCAAGCTACACATTGAGCAGGAGCGGGTTAGATGAACTACAGCCAGCAGCATTGTAGTAGACCTACCTTCGGTCATTTTTTGCAGAAAAAAACTACATGCTAGTTCCTTTTGGATTCCCCCCTTTTTTCCAACTACGGTTGCGCAACACTTCCAGGTTGCACAACCGAGGGGGCGTGTTAAACTACAGAGAGTGCATGATACAGTTGCATGTGCGCTACACTGGTAGTTGATACATACTGCAGGCCTTGAGCCTCACTACCGCTGGAGAGGAAACAAGGGCTGCGGCAGTCTACATTTGTTTGTGTTGCACCTACACGGCAATTGCACTTGTATTTTAACGGAAGAGAGAGAGAGAGAGAGAGAGAGAGAGAGAGAGAGAGAGAGAGGAAGAAGGAGAAAAGGGAGAGGCCAATGTCTGGGGAGTGAGCCGGAGGCTCTAAAGTAGACAGGTGTGCGTCTGCAGGAGTATATAATATGTGAAACTTAGCATAAAAAATGCCAAAACGTCTGCGTCATTCACAAGGCCTTCTTCGCATGTAGGCTTTAGTAGTTGTTTCCGACTTTTGCGGTTGGGGCGTTGCGGATTTAGCGTGTTTAGGGTTTCTCTTAGGGCTCTTGGGGTTCTTCGGGCGCCGGTTTTAGGGATTAGGGTGATGCTTCTCGACTTCTTGCGGATGGAAGTGCAAATCCCAAACAACAGATTTGATAGCCGCGAGCTGTCAAAGGGCGGGAAGCGGGGCTGCGCACAGAGCTTGGGTGGGCATGGTCACAGGCAACACACATACGTTGTGGCCGAATAAATAGCATCCTCATCTTCCTACGGACAAGAAACAACCCAGGAGTCAACCCCCCTTTGTTTTTGGAACACAACCAGCAGGCTCGACTTGGGGCTAACTTAGGCAGAACGGTGCCCATGGGCAGCTGTTCTTGCCGTTTGCATTTCTGTAGGGAATTGTTTGGTGGAGTACGTCCAACATTCCCTGCTTGCAGCTTTCTCCGTGCATAGGCATGAAGTGGTTCCAAGTTGGGGGTTTCGGGGCTTGGGGGGTTGAAGGTTCTGGGAGGGAGACACTTTTCTTATGCTGATGCGTTGCCATTGGCCGTAGCTTGCATGAATGCTCTTCAGGGAGCTGCTGCAACATGATGCACAAGTGGTCTACGGCGTATACGGCTGATCTCATTTCCAACGGTATATTAAGCCCTGCGTTCCAGGGACTGGTGGGAAGGAACAGGAAGGTAAGGGCAGGACAAATGCCATTGAGACTGCTGTGTCACTAGCTCTTGCTAACTTGTGACGGGATACGCTTCGCAACAGGAAGCGGGGTGGAACACGGAACGTTTCCTTCATTGAAAGGAATGCCCGCTATGCCGTCAAGAGACGCTGGAAGGCCATCTGGACAGACAGGCCTTGTCCATAAATAGCCGCATGCAACCGTACTGCGCGCACCCGTGCCAGAATTTGCCTTGGCAAAGGCATGGCATCCCTGACCCAACCCCATGGCAATTGGCCGGTCGCGCCAAGGACAGCTCCACTCTTGCACCCAAGGCGCTCGAATTCAAGCCACGGGCGTAGGACCTGCTCGCACGGGATCTGCTGAAAACTAAGTTGCATGCCGGAAAGTGGAATACATCTAAACACCCAGTTGCATGGCATTTTTTGTTGACAAACAAAGTGTTTTTGTGTATCACTTTACTACAAACAAAGTAGCAAGAAGTGTCTTCTCTGGTGTCTCCTAAGTTATTTTAAATGTATTCTTGTGTAACTAGTAGCTTGTTCAGTGAATCCTTGTTATTTGTTAGTTTTTTCTTTAGTTGTTCAGAACTTTCAATATTCATTGCTCACTACAGCGGAGCCGCCTCTGCCACGGGCTGCTGCTCCCATCCACCGGCAGATCCGCCGCGGCGGCGGCAGCCGCCGAGGCCTTCGAAGAAGCGGCGCCGGTCGAAAGGCCTGGCGCCGACGAGTCGAGCCGACGGGTCGAGCCCGTTCCAAGCAGCTCCGGAATTGGTGAAACAATTCGGGCTGGTCGTCAGCCTTGACTCCACCCAACTTTCAAAAGTTCAACTTTCCATTGCTGCCCCTCTGACAAAGCTACCCTGCGACTGATCGGACAAGGGGAACAAGGAAGAAGTGTGACTGACCTCATTCTACTCCGAGTTGTGTCATCGATAATCTGCTAAAACTGTCTTGATATCCCGCCTGTTTCGCTGCAAGGCTCTCAGCAGGACCGATATCTCGGGTGGCCGGAAGAAGGACTGTCCATCCAGGAAGCGCGCCAGCTGGTGCAGCATGCGGCATTGGAAGGTAGGCCCCGGCTGGAAGCCTTGATTTTGTCTCTCTCAAATTGCCCGCGTCAACATGCCAACGTTCTCATCTCGAAACTTGACCCCAACTTCCGCCAGCTGTTCAGAACAAACGGTGCACGTGCTAAAATGGTGGGCCCTTGCAAATGGTTGGTTCTGTGGTGTTTCCCTTTTTCATGGCCGTCGTCTAATTCTGATGCACCAAAGGGGCGCGCCACTTTTTACGGTATGTCATTTCATGCGCTGTTTTGAAGGGAAGCCAACGGGAACCCACCCATGCGGGTCCATGTTCTGAAACACATCCACATGGATCACTTTTTTTCGCGGTGCCTTGGCTGGCATCCAGCACCGCATGGTTGGCGAAGACGCAGCGCAACGCCACAGCAGCCCCAGGCGCCGCTTGCTTCAGCAAAGGCTGGTTCTCCTGCAATCCCCAGCTCAGCGAGAGAAATGCCATCTGACTACTGCAATTTGCCAGCCTGAATTGAAGAATCCCATGCATATGTGAGTATCTATGCACACCGGTAAAAGCATGTGACCACAAAACAGATTGTGGGTTTGGCGCCCTATTTCAAAACTCACCTCAAGCAGCACTGGCATTAAATCCAGCCAACATTGATTGAGCACGCACGAGGGTGACAACAGTGCCACATCCGAAGCCAAGTGGAAACCTTCCACATCTTGAGGCCGAATGCCTCAAGGATTCAAAGGCGGGCGGGGATTCACTGGCCCTTCTTCCATTGGAGGAAACCGGGGATCAGCCCTGTGCGCTCGTCATCGGCCTTTTTACAAGGGTCGCAACCCGAAACTGCGAAGAGCAGCGGACTAAAGATCGCGCTAAAGAGAACTCAGAACAAAACCGCTTGCAGGTTGCCTGAGCCAATGGGCGGCAGTTTAATGATGGCAAACGCAGCATGGAAAAACGGAGATCTTTGATGAAGACGTGACCCGCAGCAAAATGCCAATAATTAAGAAAGCTGGCCAGCTGAGTCCTGAATCGGGCTTGCATGAGAGTGACAGTCATCTAAGCCGAGTGGACACCTCCCACAACTGGGCCAAATTTTAGCTCCTGGAGCCTGGCGTGGAGGACCCGCCGCAGTGTCTCCGCCTCTGCCAGGGACAACATCACGAAGTGCCGGTGCTCGTCCCTGGTCCGGAAGCGGCCGTCCAGCAAGAGCTGCACCATGTCCTCGTAGCTCAGCTTCCTGGAAAATGCGGCTGCCCCGGCTTTTGGTAAGTGGTTGGGAGAAACAAGCACAACCAGGTCACCCATGCCAACCAACAAGGGCGCGAGCAGCTCAGCACTCTGCTCCAAACGGCTAGGTTGCAAACAGGGGACCTGCATAAAGCAACCGTTTTGAGCGATCCCCCACCGAGGGTCTGACAATCAACAGAGTTCTTTGGCCCGCTCCAGCTGCAACTGATTGGCTGGTGTCTTGAAGGTTGGCTCTTGGCCACAGAATGGATGATTGCCCCATGCAGCCACACTGCCGAGCTTTCCAATCACTCACGTGACGCATGACACGGCGCAGCTAGAAGTGGCTGTCAAACATTTCATGAATTCCAATGGCAAAACCCAAAATAGAACTAGATTCAACTAGATGTGACATTATTGGCCTTTGGCCACTGCTGTGGCTTCGAGTCGCAAAGCTTTGCCCTGCCCCTGAGGCCTGGCTTTCACTAAGTGTTAAAATGCATGTTATGTGTTACTCATAATATGTCTACCAAAAAAAAGAGGGAGAGAGAGAGAGAGAGAGAGTCAGAGAGAGTCAGAGAGACGGAGGGAGCACCACGTAGGACCCGGCCCTCTTTGGCCAGGACTCTCGTCGCGCTTGCGGCCCAAGAAGGCCAACGCGGCAGCAGGATCCCGCAAGGCCTCTGCCGGATCGCACACTGGCGATGTTTTGAAGGTTGGACCGAGTTGGACCACATTCAAAAGTGGTTCGTGGACACGAATCCATGTTTATTTTGCCAGTTGAATGTAATGTTTGAGTAGCAAACTCCCAGCCCACTTTCCCGAACTCGGCAGAGAAGCAGTGGGGCCTGAACGGGATCAAATGGGAACAGGCATGATCACACCGTTGTCTGTTGCATTTGCATCAGCTTACCTGCCATTGAGCTTGACCGCTGTCAACTTCCCGTGGGAGTCTTGGCGCTCTGCACAACATGTTCTAAGGGCTTTCTATATTTAGACATCACCCAACAAAGAGGAAACTCTGCAGCATTCCTTGAAACAAAGTGGGAAGGTATTCAATCAACCAGGGCCAGTACAGCATTTGGCAAGCTCCCCTATTTCTGGGCCAAAACGAAGTAAGATGATTTCCCAGCAAAGGACATTTGTCCAGCCTATGCGAATCTATTAGAGGCAAACTTATCTGGCTGTACATCTGAATTAGGGACCCTTTGGGTGCACATCACATATGGGGATGCATGTTCAGCTGCCCCACTTCAACTGGTATGTTGTTCTTTGAGGGACCCCATTGGTTCTAACAGAACCCCAGAACGGAACGGTCCGTCTTTCTCAACTCCGTTCCTGTTTCCACCGGCCCCCGCATTTTGAGACACATCCCCTTGAGCGACCCATATGGGTTCTCTCTCTCTCTGCCATTGCGTCCAAATGGTCTTGACTCAAGGAAACGAAAACAAGGGCGCCCGCTGAATATCTCAAAGGCCCTCCAAAACGGCTGATGGGTCAGGACGCACAGATTGTCCTGAAGCTGAACCCCCGGGTCTGACCAAACCGAGGCGCGGGGTCCCAGTCGAAACTCGCTGCCAACAGCTCCATGAGCCGCTCCGCGCCGATCTCCCCCGGGGGTGGCGGCAGCTTCTCCACCTATGCGAACCCAGTCTCCGTTACCTGGATAAAGAATGACGCCGTCTCCGGCTTGCTGCGCATGTGGAAAACGCCGTTGAAACAACCGCCTTTCGGTTTCCCTTTTAAGGCGACCAAGTGCCTTGTCCCACCATGCAACCCAGGATTCTTAGCCCCGGCTTGATTCATAGGGGGTTGGGAGGAACATCGCCCGATTAACATACCAGGTTGATTTGATCAATCCGGGGGGTCGACATGCTGCTTTTTGTTTGGCTGTTCAAAGCTTCAAATGGACACCCAAACGAAAACGACACATAGAAGGCTCCCCTAGTTGGTCAAGGCACCCCTTCCCCACCAGGTAAATAGAGCCCCTTGCTTACGATCCTCTCATATGGATCTCTCCGGACTTCAGGATTGTAAGTGCGACACCCGGCTGTCAAAATAAGGGGCCACCCATGAAAAAAGGTTGGTTTCAATTCTCTTCCACCGCCCTGTGCAAGGAAGGCTTCAAAATACAGGTGCAAATTTCACTCTGACCTGCTTTCCTCCTGACAGAAGACATGGGGTTCAATGAAAGGTGGGCCGACACGCCAGAACTAACCTATCAAGAAACAAAAGTCACCGGGGACCCGTTCATGTCCCAAAAAGTTACCCCCTGTAAAACCATTCGCGCCAAGGTCTTCATGAAGGCTGGCAAGGAACCTGCTTTGTTTAACATGAGTCCTGGATGTTAGCAATTCAGCAGTGCTCGGGTCGCGCGACCTTCAGCCCAAAAGCATGTAGCTAGTGCTCATGTTTCGGATTTCGGAGACCTCAATATGAAATGCAGGTGCTTGACCTTATTAGGCCTTTTGCGATCCCAAAACAAGTCTTCACTTCATGACCTGTCGAGATCATATTATGCGAGTGCTGAAGTTGTTATTTCAGGCATCATGCCGGTGGTTTTCCGCTCTTGGCGGTTTTAGCTCCACTTCTTTGTTTTAGCAAACAATTAGGCTTCCCCGGCACTGGCCCTTAAAAGTGAAGTTTCACGAGACTCCAGGGTGACAAATGATCATGCTTTCGGCCACCAATGAAAACATGCGCAAGTACACCTCAACATGCCGCTTGCCGGCCTTCTTCCCAGGGACGACCTGTGTTTCTGAGCGGGTGATGGTCACTTCAGGGCTTGGCATCTCAATGCCCTCGCCGCGCATCAGCAGATCCCAGGCGGTGCGTAGCTTCTTGTGCATCTCCATCTCCTCCACCGGGTCCAGCAACAAAGGCTCCTTGCTGCGCAACGCCTTGGCCAGGTCCGGCACCCACTCCATCTGTACGAAGACGTTCTTCACGCGCCGGAAGCCGCTCCACTGGGGGTTGAACCAGTTGGTGGAGATGCGCGCCTCTGGTGGCCTGGAAAAACACACCAAACATCCACAGACATAGAAGCCTTCCCAAGCTGGCCTCGTGCGATGCAATCCCTCATGCTGCAAGCCTGCGTGCCTAACTCCATGGCACACTTGCAAAACCACGCGTTTCTTTTTGTTTGGGGGTTCTGCATCTCCAAAGAACCCGGCGACGGATGCGACTCAGCCGGCGCGCACGCCAGCCATCTGAGGCAAGGGGCAGGTTGTCCAAAGGCCTCCGCTTCCAAAGCTTGAACCTTTGGGCCTCGTAGAACTGCTTGGCCTTCTCCTGCGAGCTGAGGGGAGAATGACACTTCGGGCTGCGACAGCGCCAGTTTCTCTGGCAAGTGGACACTCCACCAAACAAACTTAGGCAACAGGTGCTTAGATTTCACGCATGCGGTCGAGGGTGATCAAATGGATGCTGTTCATGGATGCTGCTCCTGGAGTAGTTGGATTTTGCGGTTTTGGGCGAACACGAAGTAGCCCAGGGAATCAAAGAGGTACACGTGGTTCACGAAATACCAAAAGAACCCAGTCCCAAAGCACAATGTAGAAGGTGCCGGTGACCAGATTGTGGGAGTGACAGTTGAAGAAGATCAGGTTTGGGAATGTTAGAATATGGTTGCAAAAGAGTAGCTTTGAGGGACAGGCCCAAGGACACCTCGACGGCCCACCGAACACCTCCTACCCCCAGAGCGCCGCGGCGCCGCAAAGCCTTTTGCGCTGACGAAGAGCAATGCCAGGGTATGGCGTTCGCGCGTGAACCCGAGGGGAACTTGACGGGAGTTCCCAAAACTTGAGCCAAACGGCCATTCGGCCGTTTTGCCACATGAAGAAACAACACGTGAACAAAACACACCCCCCTCATCCGATATCTGGACGAGAGAAAGGATGCGAGACAGTTGAGTTCACGACGAAAGGGACCAACCAAAAATGCCGGTGTCAACTCAGAGGTGAGCCAAACGGCATCACCTGGGCCCCAGTTAAAATCCCGCCACCACCCCGAATTATCGGGGCGACAGGATTATTTGACGAGTGGACCACATGAGTGAACAATGACATATTGGAGGAACCAGACGAAGATTCCTCTCGTGCCGTTCATGCATTGTCATGGGACGGCGACATGCGGAGGGGGACCCTATCTGGATCACCGCGCCTCACTGCACGCCGTGAAGTGGTTGGAGGAGTAGTCGAGTTGGGAGGAAATAAGAAAAGGAAGTTCCGAAATTGGTGTGAAAATATCCGGCTACGGCCGGCCCGGCACTTCTAGTGCGGTCACAGCCTCACACAGGATCGCCAGGGGAACCGTCTCCGGCGCGCACGGCAGCGGTGCGGGAGGGACACGAACAACGCCGGATCAGCGGTACAGGGCAATGGAGACCATCACCCCCAGCAGTGCCGCATGGGCGAGAGGAGGACCGGCGCGGTCGCGTTTTTCGGCGACACACGTGCCATCCTCGCCCTTCTAAGGCGGATGCTGATCGCGGTACCTGCCTACCACCCTGAACCAGGTTCTTCCCGGTCTCTGGGCGCGTCGTCTCTCCGGCGTCCACCGCGGTCACCTCGATCACCTCCTCCATCCCGACGGCGATCCTCACCACCACCCCTATTGTGGTCGCCAGCCGGAGGTCGGCGAGGCGGAGGGGGATCTGATTGGTGACGTCGGTCATCCCTGCGCCGGTCCCGGTGGCGATCGCGACGGTCATCAGCCGGGTCATCACGTCCGCGGCGCTCATCTCGCCCCGGACCGCGCCTCTCGGATGGCTCCTCATGACGTGGAGGAGGTCGGCGATCATCGCGTCGGCCTCCGCGGGTATCCCTGCCACGATCATCCCTTTGTCGGGGCGGGCCAGGATCCTCGCGTCCACCTTTGCCAGGTCGATGTTTTCCTCGACCCTTCCCCTCACCCTTAGGGCCGCGACGATCCTCGCGGGCCCCAAGCGCGGTCCTTGACCGATCGTCATCTCGGTGGGGCCGTGACTCATTGGCCGCACGAGTGGTCCGAGGCACGCCCGGGGGAAGCTCCCACTCATCGTTGTCGTCATCGCGCGGGTCATAGCCGCCATGGCCGCCCAAGGAACCGGTGGCATCCCGTGGTGGGGACGCAGGAGTTCCGGGACCGCCCGATCGAAGACGAACCCGGGGAGTCGTGGGTGTAGAAGCCCTTGGTTCTGCCCCTTCTCTCCCCCCCTTCCGCACCGCTTCTCGCGGGGACCGGGGATGGACGGGCAGGCTGGGCCATGCTCTTAGAGCTGGGTTGCCCGCCAGGCGGGACTTGAACGCCCCCCTGCCCTTTCTTCGGGCGCGGGGACCCGACCACGGGATGTTCTCCTGGCCTTGGGTTGGTCGGACTCACCCTCCAGCTCGGACTCGGTGTCAGGGACACGAGTATTGATGGCCATGTCCTCTTCCTCAAACGGATCCCCAGCCGTGGTAACGCCTGCAGCAATGGGAGCGGGAGGAGGAGGAGGAGGAGTTGGTACAGCTTCGCCAGAACCGACGCCTGCGTGCGACACCACGGGAGTCTCTGGTTCTACCGGGATAGGCGGCGCAGGAGGAGCCGGGGGCGGTGGCGGAGGGGGAGGGATCTCCTCCTCGTCGTCGCCCATGGGCTCGTCAAGGTCGTCAGGCTTCTCGTCATCTTTGTGCGAAGACCCATCCGATCCCAGCTCATCCTCCGCTGATCCAGCAAAGTCGGGCTCGTCTTCGTCTTTCACGCCGGGGCCTGGTGTAAGGCGAATTCCGGGTCGATGGCGATCGCGGGGTCGGAAGCGGTATTTCCTTGGTACAGGGTCAGCCAGCTCCTGTTTGATGTCATCCTGGGTTTGAGGACGGTCGGCCAAGCATGTGTCGTAGGCAACGGTGGACGTCCGGTAGATCAGATCATCCATACTGCTGAGGTCGTTGAGCGTGTAGATGTATCCCTTCTTAATGCCTTCCCGTATCGTGTCCATGGCCTGTTTGAGGCGCGCGGCGGGATCGAATCCGGCCTTTCTCCGCATGGCCTGCATTATCCCGCAGTGCTGTGCGAGCAGCCCCACCTGGGCCTTGAACCCCTCCCCGGACACATCGTTGGGGAGTATCGGAGAAAGGTGCCCTGATCTCAGCCCAATGATATGGGCCTCAACCATGTAGTAGGACGTGTAAAAGCCGCACCGGTTGGCGTTGAAGTTTGCGGTGGTTAGGCGTCTGCCCCACTCAGCCGCATATCCCTCATATTCTTCGAAGAAGTCGGGGACGGAGCTCCCGTTGAAGGCAAGACCCCTTACCAAGATCGCCTTTGCGACCCACTCTTCCACGTTGTGGTCGACCGTGTCACGGTACTTGCCGTCAAGAACTTCGTCTCGGAGCGAGTCGTGAAGTTTTCGGAAAATGCCATCCACGTCCTCTTTGTCGAGGTACTTAGGAGGCCGCATCCCAGACATCAACAAGGACCGGGCATCGACGGCGGGACTCTGCGAGTAGAGGGCCATTCCGATGGCGTTGGCGTCTGCGTTGTTCCACAGAGCGGGGACGACGCCCTCGTATTTTGCCAGCCAGGGAGGAATCACCCCGTCGGTGCTCGCTATCGTGCGAGGGCCGCCGTTCGTGTCTCCGGTGGGCAGGACGCCCTCATAGAAGATGGGAAGGTAGCAGGCGGTGCACAGGTGAGCGCCGATCGGGTGGGCCGTCATGCACCTATGGCATGGAGCGGACACCACCTCGCGGACATGCTCCGTCTTGGTGATCTGGTGATACTTCTCCATCTCGTCCCGACACTTCCTCGGGTTATCACTCACGGAGTTGAGGAAGTTGGGCGGATAGCACCAAGGCCTCAGGTAAATGATGGAGCAGTCCTCCTTGAAGTAGACGCATCTCCAGTACCCGATCGCGATGTTCTCGCGCGATGCAAAGGTACCCTGACGAGTAATATGCATGCCCCCATTTTCCATGGAGAAGAAACGTGCATCGATAGCCATGACCACATATCGGGGATCGCTCCTTTGGCGTCGACCCGAGGTGTGCAGCTCCGTCACATTGCTGTCGGTGATGCGGTCGACAGTGTCCACCCCGAATGATCGCCCCACGTTCTACGTAGAGCCGATACATCCGGAGAGGCACCACCTTGTAGAGTGTCTTGGGAACCACCTTGGATGTGATAGGAAGACAAACAGGGCTCTCGTAGAGCATGTGTTGGTATCGTTCACGAAATGCTCGGTAATCAGTGTCGGATCCGATCTCAAGCGACCTTACCGCCGCTATGCGGGCGGAACCAGGCAGCAACCGACGCTCCTTGTCACGAATGACGGTGATGATGATTTCGAACATTCCCACCCCGTCTTCGAGGAAGGAAGACAGGAGGTACGATGAAAAAGCATCCTCAGACTCGACGCTGGTGCCGAAGTAGTGGCTCAGGAACTTCTTCAGTTGTATCACCGAAGTGACGTTCCCTTGCCCGCTGGCAGACGAGGCCTCCAATTCTGGGTCCTTGACTGCACCTGCATTTCCAGGCTGCACAGCTGTTCCACGGAGCACGTCGCGTATTTCCGCGCATGCTCTCCTGTAGTAGTGCGAAGAGGCGCCCGTCCTACCCTTCACCTTCTGACGGATCTCGTCGGCGAAGTAGTCCAGAAGTTCCTCGGGTGCGGGAACAATGGCCTGAATCATCAGGTCAGGGTCACTCCTGGTCGGGAGGATAGGTCCTGCTCTGGACCTCACTCCCATCTCCAGGAATCGGGCAATCTCCCCGATCTTGGCGCACAGAGTAGTGATCGTGTTTCCGATCCTGGGGGCGATATCTTCGCCTCTCCTGGCGCCGAGGATGACCACATTTTTCTTGATGGACTCCTCCTTCAGCCTCTCGAGGTTCCTCCGGGTGTCTTCAGTGCCCTTCACCGCGCTGAGGCGGAGAACCGCAGGCTCCGGTTTGTCCGGTCGCACGAGCTGGCCGTCGGGAATCTGGTCGAAAATGCGCGAGGCGGACTTCACTGCTGGGACATTCCTGTACTGATCCGGCACGCTGTAAAAGGCGTAGGCGAGAGTGTCATGCGATGATGTCTCCCAATACGTGTACTCCTCGGAATCACGCGGGTCACCGACGACGCGACTCACGGTCCTCAGATCGGCCAGAGCACGCTCCGCCTCGAACTGCGATCCGATGGTCGTGGGCAGCATGGCCCTCTCCTCCTCCGTGCAGTCAACGTATATGAACTGACCGGTGTGCAGGTCCCTGGGCGCGGCGAACGGCCCCGCAGTGTCATGAACGCCCAGCAGAGTGCTCCTCGCCTCGACCTGGCTAGGGAGCGCATCCGCAGGAGGATGGGCGGGCTTGGCAGGGGCGTCAGGGGCTTGAGTGGCAGGCGGAACAGGGTCGTCTTTCTTGTGGTCGGAGGCCCCCGTGGCGGTTGTTCCCGCTGCCTCTCCTCCAGCCACCACCGGTTTGTCCCGGGGCTCATTCATGTCGACGTCCTCACCGGCATCGTGACCTTCTTTCTCCGCCTTCTCCTTGGCCTCCTTGATCTCGCGTGCTGTAGGACGTCGATAAGCCGGCCAGGGGATGCCCATGATTTTGTCACCACGGGTGAAGGCGGACTCATCTCTGCGAATGATAACTGCCCGATCCTCACGCGATCCAGACATGGCCAAAGGACCGCACATGGACCGGAAGACCTGTGCGACCGATTGTGCCAGGCAGTCCGGGTACTCCCCTCTGAGCGCGGTGGTTCGCCATGTGTCAGGGATGTTCGGCTCCAGCTTGTTGCCACGGTCGTCGACGCGATCGAGCTCACCAACGATCTGGTGAAATGGCAACGAACCAAGCCGGGTCTTGCGGTGAGCGGCGTGGAGGCAGTCATAGAATGTCCTGATCTTCTGCAACCCAGCCACAGCACCGGCCACGTGCGGGTGAACGTGCCCCATCCTCCAGGCGGTCGCCAATGCCATATCAAGGCCGGCACGGACCGCGGAGAGCTGGGAGTTAAGGTCATAGGCGTTCATGTACTCTGCCGTCCAAAAGACGTCATCCATGGGAATGACCTCGCCGTTCCTGGAATCGACCATTCCGAGTCGGGCCCCGTCGTGCACCATTGCATCGCACCGTGTCCTGTTCGGATACGAGTTGGAATTCCCAAGCGGCTGCTTGGCTTTTCCGAAGATGCCGGTGTGGTGGTCGCCGGACTCGCCCTTTCGGGTCACGAACTTGGAGTCGATCTGATCACGAATCTCCGGCGGGTACTCAGGGGGAACGATCGTTTCCATGACCTTTGTCCACTCGTCAGCCTCGGTTCTATCCGTGGCCTCCTTCCCGAAGTGGACATACTGGAGCTGTCTGGGGCCATGCACAGTGCATTTGTCTGCATATGCGTGGGCCTAGTCAACCAGCGTGGCGCGTTTGGCCATTTCACGTTGCCCATGGCGATCATTGGGGATGGCAGCGTTCAGCGTCCTCATTTGATCACCCTGCTCGTCACCTGGTCCGAATTTCTCGCTTTGTTTGCGTAGCTGGCCACGATCGGCTCGAAATTTTTCTCTCGAGCAGCGATGTGGTGAAGTACGAACCTATCGGGCCGGGTGAACGCTTCGTCGAGGGAAATCGATCCTCTCTTCGGCTCCGTGTCGTCTCCATAGTAGTTGGGATTCCGCTCATCGGGTTCCTCAAGTCCGCCGTGCACCGGATCCTTCGACTCCGTGGCGCTAGCTCGGACGACCCTGTGTTGGGACGATTTCCGCTGAGCTTTCCATGCCTCAAGCGTCTGAAAGGTCTCCTGCGAGTCGGGATCATAATACTCGCCATCGGGGGTGATGGTATATCCCTCGACGGAGACTCTCGCGTCCCCGGTGGAGGTGCGGGCATCGGGGTCCACCTCATCGAACTCCGAGAGATCTTCCTTTGTCGGAAGCCCCCGCGATCCAGTGCTCCCCCCTACTTCCATTGATGCAGCAGGGTAGGGACCGACGCCTGGCACATCATCAGTCGTCTGATCAAGGGTCTTCAGGAGGTCCTCGAAGCTCTCCACGTCATTGCCTCTGAGATCGACCGGCCTGGTCACAGGCGCTGCGGGCGGCTCACCTCCAGGGGTAGGAGTGGGGGCAGTGGTGGGGGCGGCCGGTTCTACCGGCGTGCCACGCCAGTATGCTATCTCGGCGTCAACATCCATGTCATCATCCTTCTCTTCGACGGTCGGGAGCGTGGGAACGTCCTTCCTTTCACTGCCCGCTGGTTTCTTCAGCTCCTCAGCCTTCTTTTTGGCCGCTGCTGCAGCCTTGCGAGATGCCTCAGGTGTCGCGAGGCGCGGGAAGTTGCTCTCGTCCTTCCCGGGCGGAGTCAGCACAGACTTGGGCAAAGGGCCCCCCCAACGGGGGGCCTTTGGCGGGTCGGCAGGCTCGGGAACCGGCGAACTACCCCCGAAGTGCGGACATTTGGCGCCCGAGCGGGAGGGGCACCCTTGGTAGCCGTAGAGCCGGGATCCGGCGATTTAGCTGGCGTGCCACCCTTTGCGGGCACGGAAGGGACAGGGGCCTTGGGGACACTTCTAATGTCAATGGGCCCCTTCGCCTTGGCGGGCGAGGCTTTCGGTGGCGAGACGGGGCGCGTCGGTGGTGACATCGTCTTCGGCGTAGGGCCTTTGGGTTCGGCCTGACGGGCAGGAGCCTTCGCCACAGAGGGAGCCGCCGCCTGTGCGGGGGGCGTCACCTTAGATGCCGCATCAGTCATCTCCACGTCAAGCGATTGGCCAGAGCTATCTGCCCCGGCGACCTTCGCTGGCGGGGCGGTGGAGTAAGTTAGCGAATCATCCCAGACCTTAGTCTGGAGAATCTTTTCCGCCTGCACCTTCGCGTCCTCGTCGGGTGGATACATGGTCTTTTTGTACAGCATGCCCAACGTTTTCGCGGCATTGGTCGCACTCATGACGCGGTGTAGCGTCCACGAGATGTCCACGGCCGCGCTGGCGAGTGCCGGGAGCGCTACCACAGCTCTGTACTTGTTCGCGGGGGCGCCGGAACTGCCGACACAGTGGTCGCCCCAGAAAGCGAAATCCGCAGGAACCACGATCAAGTTCCTCTTCATTGCTGCCCTGATGAACGTCGTGATGACGCCGAGCATGTTGGTATTACGAACGGGCTGAAGCCATGACGCAACCGAAATGAGGATCACCACGTTCGATCCAGCCCTCCTCACGGACTCAAGCCTCTCCAGGGTGGTGTGGATGAGGGTTTGCGCGTTGCTCTTGATGACCGACACCTGCTTTTTCTCATCCCAATCGGCCAGGTCATGGAGACGGGTCGCAAAGATGCAGGTGTCATACTCCATGGCCCCTCTTCCAACCGCTTTTTCGCGGTCATGAGTGAGCCGTGTGGCCTCTTCGACCATGGTGGCGATGGGGATGTGGTAACCACTCTCCCCGTACGGGCAGTGGAATTGGATCTTCGGGGTGGATCCCTTTCGCGGCCCGCTGTCAGTGGACCGGAGAGTGTCCAGTTGAGCACTGAATTCATCCGCCGTGATGTACGAGCCCTTCTTGCTCTTCCCGCGCGACGCAAAACAAAGGTCGTAGAAGACAAGCACCTGGGCATTGGCCTTAATCGTTGGCTCCTCCAAATATGTGGGAGGCCCCCAACCCGCTGCCATCGCGGCGAGGATACCGGTGACTCCGGTAGTGCTCATAGGCAGGAGGCCCTTCAACACCGACGGTATAGTCGGAACATCAGAATCAATGCATGTGAGGGCGAATTCCGGGAACACGGTCAGGATGACGTTCCTGAACATTTGGTTTCCCCAACCTATCCACTCTTTTTCGAGGGCGTTCTGGTCGAACGTAGTCAGATGAGAGGTCTTGGGCCTGCTCAGGCTAGGGAGCACCTCACTCTCGGGGTTCGCGATCCACTCTTGTTTGTACTTTCCGATCATCTTGTCGATGTCAAGAAACATGGTAGATGGCGCCAGGTGCTCTTCCATGATGTAACCCGGATATTTCGGGTAATCATTTTCGAGCGCAAATGGGATCGATGATCCAGCCTCTTGCACCTTCACAGCGTACGTGTTGCTGACGAGGCGATGCCTGGCGAACTCCGGGCTGAATCCACCAGTCTTCGTGGGGGTGCTAGGAGCAGCCAATCGCTCCAGTTCGCGCTTGGTCGCGCCAATCTCCCCGATGGCATTAGGCTGAAAGAAGGCGCGTTTCCTCCAGGAGAGCGATGGAGAGCAGGGGTTAACCTCAATGTAAGGGTTGAACCGCTGCAACTCGACGTCTCCATTTGCGTAACATGTGGAGAACCCCTCACCACCCGTGATCAGCTCCAGGTCATGGGAGAACTTGATGGCGAGAGCAAATATGGGTGCCCGAGCCAACATCAGACGCCGCGTTTTATCAGGCAGCGTCCACAGGCAGCATGAAGGACAGATGAGCCCAGACTCCTTGGCCGTAGTGCGCCCACGGGGTGTACCCGAGCGCTTGGCTGTAGACCAGCGACGTCCAAATCCCGAGTTTGTCCTCGGACTCTGAACTCACCACCTCTTCATGGGCGATGGAGGCCCAAAGGGAGAATTGGCTGAGTCCGTGTGCCCAGAGCTTGTTCTCAATGCTCCCCTGCTGCCATTGGTTCCAATTCGGGGACTCCGCATCAATGACGGACGAGAGAGAGGGTACGATCCAATATCCCTCGCCTGCCGTGATGCCGTAGTCGTGGGCCACGTTGGTCACCCCGGGGGTGGCGAGCCTCTCAACCTTGTTCCACAGGAAGAACTGGTCAAGCACGGTTGCGACCTTCAGCTCAGAGGTCATGTGCTCCGCAAATGCTCCAAACCCGCCGTAGGCCTCCATAGATGGCAGATGGTCGATCGATCTGCTAGCGGTCCTATCCTGACACATGTCGATGATTTCCTCCAAGGTTCTATCCTTAATGAGGGAGATGCCATCAACAACGATCTCTGGGGGTACAAACATAGCAAGAGGGCGCATTTGTAGCCACTTTCTCACTATGGAGGGCTCGTACTGAGTGAAGCTGCTGATGCCTCCCGTGTGTTGGGAACGGCGTGGATCACCCATGTCATAGCAGTCAGTCGTGAAGCCGACATAGCTCCTGTACTGGTTCTGTTTGACCGCCAAGTACTCAGTCCTCCAGTTCTTCTTTAATTCCCCGTCGGCGTTTGTGATGGGCGAAGACCATCCTCCTCCGGACGGTCGACAGCAGGGGTATACTGCCGGGTCGACGTCACTCGCCTCATCAATCCCGAGCGGCGCTATGTGGGCATGAGGGAGATAGTGGGTGGCGGAGCCACGGATGGGGATCGCATCGCACAGGATAGCCGCAGCGGTCAGGGCATTGTGCTCGGTGGCGATGAAACCAGAATCCTTGAGCAGGGCGATAATGTTGGCCGCCCTTCCTCTTCGGTAATTTAGGATTTTGGTCCTAATATCCCCGGGAAAGGAATCGTAACCCTCGCATTTGACGAGACCATTGATCATAGTCTCCACCTGCTCTCCGGTGATCACATCGCTCAAACGGGCAGCCTTTAAAGCCGCGCGACCGTTGAGCTTGGAAACCCAGCTGTTGAAGCTGTTCTGCATGATGTTGGCCACGGCTTTTACGCGGCCGGTGACAGGGTAGGGAAACCGCAGCGATGATGCGCTGGGAGGTGTGGGGAGGCTTTTCTCAGCCCCAGCCCTGGTGATCGACCCGCTTTCCGCGGAAGCCATATCACAGAACCCGCGTTGAAGTAGCGGAAGTGGGAAGTGGTCCAAGGCAGCCGCCGGCGGCGGTGCAGGAAGGCGATGGAGAACGCCAATGGTCGCACAGCAGCGGTGCGTGAAGGTGGTGAAGATCACCAGCAGCCGAACGGCTGCCAAGGCCGGGGTGGAAAGTCCGTCTAGGACACGTCACCCGGGCCAGGGAATGTCGCAGCAGCGGCCCAGAGCGCGAGGCGGGGCGGCTATGTGCAACACTCAGGCTCTCACAAATAGAGAAATAGAGGAGCTCAATTTGATTGAATGATGAATCGTACACAATCTCAAGATCGACAATACCATCAAGAATAAACAAAGGTCAAAGCCCCGCGTGTAGGGGAATCCCATATGGTCCTGAAGTGGTCGGTAATGTGCATTGCTTGCCGATGTTGACTTCCGAGGAAGTCGTGCTCAGCTGAGAGAGAGCCAAAAAGCGACATGTAAACGCTTATAAGCATCCCACACTGCATGGCGAGCAACAAGAGAGCACAGGTTCAACAGAGATCGAACACATTCAACCGAAAATTTCATCGAAAATCCTTTCCCAGGCAACATCGTGAAAAGAGAAATCGTTCTTCCCGTTTCGAAGCGATATGGAGCAGGGTACACAGCGTAATCGATCATTAGTCCGTTTGTTCACGGCAACGGTAATGACAGTGGCGTGACCGTAAGCTCCAACCTGGCAACTGCAAAGATTAGATCTGTATAGGTCATGGTCATCAATAAATTGGCGGATTTTCTGAACGCAGAGTCCGGGTAGGTCACCACCAAATCCAATAACAACGTCAAATTCGTGATGTATAGCATTCAGGGCAAAGGCAAGAGTAGAGGCAGTAAGCGCGTCGCACTTTTGTCGAAACCTCCTGATCTTGGACCAATCCCTTTTGCAGGAATCCGGGCATGAAGGAAAAACATTGAACACGGCAAAATTATCTCTTTTTCCTTTTAATCCGGGATACGTAGAGATCCCTCCGGTGCCTCCATCATCGAGATCGTTTTTTACGACTCTGTGCCCGCGCTGAGGGGGCAGGAGTGGTAACACAGATGAGTCAATGACGACGGTCAGATTGTCATTCTCAGACGCCCTAATCTCGGTGATTGAAATCCTGCAATCTGAGATGTTGGCGTCATTGATGAAGGAGTTGAACTTTGAGTCATGATCGGATTCAATGCGAACCCCCCTGATTGGTGGAAGAGCAGGAGCGGCAGGGGGAATATGCACGGGTTGGGTGGGATGGGATAGATATGACTGCAGAAACCCCTGCTTGAACATCCCAAGGGTGTGGAGATTTTTGCTCCATACGATCTTGTCGACGCACGCCTTTGTGAGGATGTCGGCTCCCTGATAGTCCGAAGGGCATGCTACGAAACGGAATATCTTGTCATTGTATCGCTCATTGAGCCACGCGATATCAACCCGTTGGGTACGCGACATGTATCGCATGTTCGGGTTATTGCCTGTGACGATTATTCTGCATGCGGCTTCATTGTCCTCAAGGACGCTGATGGGTTGTGGGATCGAAGCGTCATATTTGATTTTGCACTTACATACGATTGAGTCCGAGGAGCCGCGACCGATGGCAAAGTGCCAGAGAGCGGCGAGCATCATGGCCTCTTTGGAAATGCCGTGATCGAGGGCGACAATTTCGGCCTCGGGAGTAGACTTCGATACGGAAGTTTGCTTCTTGCTCACGGCGGTGATGGGCATGTAGGTGCGGGGGCCAACGAGACACACGAGGACCCCGGAAGTGCTTTTTGCGTCGGTTCGATCACCGGCGAGATCAGCATCGCAGTAGGTGACGACTTCGATCATATCAGATCGATCGCCAACCCATCCATAGAGGTGCAACTCAATGGTGGAGTTAATGTACGACACGAGCCTGTGAAGCTTCTTGTCGCACAATTGGTTCCACTTTGTGATTCTGCTGGCAAGCGCTTGCACTGGCCGGATTAAATCATAACGGCCCATTCGAGCACCATATAAGATTTTCATTAAGACTTGTGCAGCTGCGTCGCCTAGGACGCCAGGCTTGGCAGAGATGATCTCAATGTCCTCTTTTTGGTCAACAAGCCTGTCAAACTCCGGGTTTACCGGGTTCTCGTCAAATTCAGGCTTGCTCTCGTCGACCGGGTTCTCGTCAAATTCAGGCTTGCTCTCGTCGAGGAACGGGGTCTCGACAGTCTGAAGGGCCTTGGGGAATTTCGACTGGCAAAGTTCGAGGTAACGCTCAACACATGCTTGCATGAAGCAAGATTCGTTGTACTTGATGAGGTTGATCTTGGCTTTGCCGCGACATGCGTCGGCAGCAGGTCTTCGGTCCGGCCCAAAACGCATCTCCGGTATAGGCTTTGAGGGAGGATGTCCAACCGTCCAAGCAGTCCTCGGATCGAAGGGCCCATCAACGGTGGCAGATCTGAATTCGTGTTCGCAGCCGAGATATCTCTTGAGAGGACGGGGCTCCTCCATGTTGATAACGGAACCTATGAGTCTCCATCCTTCGGCGAGGTTAGCCGATGGGCCACTTTGCTTGAAATCGTCAACATAGACAACGAGAAAGGTCTCAAGTGCCGGGTGACGAAAAACGCTGGGCCAGTCGGGAATGGGCACAAATCCAACCTTTTTAAGTTGGGTCTCGCAGTGCTGCTCCCAGAAACCTCCAGCGTCGGGGTGTCCATAGAGCGCAAGAACAAGGGGGCATACAGGGTCCTGCATGCTCTCCCACTCCTTCGGCCATTGGTCACGGGGAAGGCGTATCCAGGTCTTGGTTCCGCCGAGCAACGCCTGCGTATACGCGGATTCCCCGTCGCTAACTTCAAGCGAGTTTCCAGGCAAAAGTCCGTATGCATCAGCAACCTTTCCCGCCGCCATGGTGGCAGGGCACGAAGTGATTTCGGAAAACAGAGCCCAGGCATTGGATTCGTCCCTAACGTGACACCCCTCGAAGACAACACGGCCCTTGAACTTCCTGTTCGGGTCATCCTCGCCGAGTTCGTGATTCTTTTCGACGCATATGTCAAAGATACGGCCGACATGAACTTTGGTCCCTTCTCGTTTTGCCTCAGCAGCGACGTCACGCCACTCACGCACCCTGGATTGGTCCCAACAGCCAAGATCCCTAAGCTTCTTCCATTCCTTTTCTAGGGCGGCGAAGGCCTTGGGATCGAGCTTTGCCTCCTTTCGAGGCACAGGGCGAGCGACACAGGCGCTGAACGGAGGAAGCCCGAGGAATGGACTGTGACCGGATCCATCGGCCCCACGAGGCATGGCAAACCACTCGGTGTTTCCGGTGGAGGACCACATATGTGATGGGAAAGTAGCAGACGCAGCGGGGGCACCTTTGTCGGTGCTACCGAATCCTTGCCCCCCTCTTTCGGTGGCACGCGGCTTCTGCACGCATATGACGGGCTCAAGAATAGAGACGCGTTCAAGAATGAGCTGCGCGATTTTGTCTCCCTTCTTGATGAGGAAGTCGCTGTTTGAATGGTTGAAGATTACAACCTTGACCTCTCCGGTGTAGTCGGGGTCAATGACGCCGGCACCGATGTCAATCATGTGCTTGGCAGCAAGGCCAGAGCGGGGGGCTATTCTCCCGTAGACCCCCTCGGGAATGGTAATGGCTAAGCCAGTCCCGATGGTGGCTTTGTCGCCAGCGGGAACTACGTGATCATCGGCCGATTGGACATCCAGACCAACGCTTTCAGGAGTCCCGCGATTTGGGACAGCGACCCCTTCCCGAAGAGGATGGATGTAGAGCGCATGGGGGTCTCTTTTCCATGCAGCGCGGTTGTTGGGCTCGGCGACCGCGACAGGAATCGTAGATCTCTCAGTCCTCCCTTTGTACCAGGATTTGATGATTGTCTGGCACATCTGCTTCGGATAGAGGGCAGTGAGCGGAGTGAGGGACCCCTCAATCCTGGCGTGCGCGAACCCCTTTTCATGATGACATGTTCGGCCCCCGAGCGCGGCGGCGAGGTCGGGAGAGTTCGTGGCGATCCTCCACTGCTTCCGGATGGGCGTCCCGTTCTTGTCCTTCATTCCGAAATCGCATCCGTCAATATTGACAGTGAGGATCTCAGGATCGTCAAGAAACTTTTTCATGAAGGGTTGAGACCATCCAAGGCAGTGACGTGGCATTCATAGGCAATTCGTCCACCACCTTTCCGCACTTCACGAGAAACTCGAATGAAGGCCGCGAACATGATTTGGGACTGTCTTCGAGCGTCGTTAAGCTCGGCGGCGAATTCGGGTCCGTACTGAGAAAGGTTGACGTATTGCCAAGTACTCCACGGTCCACAGGGAATAGAAGACCAAAGATCGCATTTAGGATTCTTCCTAACGATCTCGATCAGCCTCCTAACATCCTTGCCCTTAAGGATATCAAAGGAGTCCTTGTGCACGCGAATGGCATCTCCACCAAATTCGAACATAGTGGCGGAAAGTGCGGAATCGGCTTCGCATGCAAATTCAATCAGGAGTGATTTATTGGAGGTGGCCGGCGCGCCAGGATGATCATCGCCAGGCTTGGAGCGGGACTTCTCAACCTCAAGCTCCCTCTCAGTGCTGACATAGATCCTTCGCGCGGTGAGCGACATGGCTCGCCAATCATCGGACGAGATGGAGTTGGGCTTCCCCGTCCCGGTGTAGGGACGTTCTTTGCGTTTGGATGACTGAGGATAATCAATGTCTTCCTTACCTCCCGGTAACACATCTTCGCAGAGCGGCTTCTTAGGAGAGGGACGCCTCCTTTTGGGCGCGCAGCCTTTGTCAAAGAGGATGGTAACCCCGGTCCAGAACTTGTGTGTTCTAACCCGATGGCCGCTGGCATACACATCACGGGAGTCGCGATAGACCTCGTCTCTGGAGTCGAGGAAGTTGCAATGAGTGATCCTGACGTCGTCGAGATCAGCTTGGACCGGCCCCCCTGAAGGCAGAGGACGGGTGTCGTCTCCAAAGAAGTCCTTTCTCGCCTTGACATGGTATCGGTGCCAGGACCTTTCTTCTTCAAAGCGCACCCAGTAATCATCCCTTTTGTCAGGGGAAGATCCATCCGAGACGTGACGATCTATGAGGTCAGTCTCAGGAACATTGTCGAAGTCAGCATTCTGTCGACGATTTTGACGATCATCCTCATCGTCCCCATGCTCAAAGCGTCCCTCGTCAAAGCTGAAGGACTCGTCTTCACGGGGCAGATTTTTCCCGCTGAAGTGATCAGGGTGTGATAGGCGATCATGCTTATATGATGCAATTTCGCGGGTACGAGCCTCATATGCTTTTAGCAGAGGAAAAACGTACGGCTCTTCAGCATCGTGGTAGATCTGCTTCACTTGGTGGATACTGGGTCGAACAACTCCAGCCTGAAAGTGCTCGAGGTCAGCAACATAGTAGTCGCCCTTCCATTTCCCTCCAGGTTCGAACCGATAACCAAGGAAAACACCAGGTTTGGCAACAGGGGCGAACTTGGGAGCCTTATAATGATCGTGTTCTTCACCGGGAACAGCGGGAGCGATACTAGATTCTTCTTCAGCGAAGTCAGCGAGGGGGTCGTAGTCACAGTCACGCAGAGCTTCCTCGATTTCTTCTGCCGACATGGGTTCATAGTCATCATCAGAAAGGGGTGCGCCTTCCTTTGAGGTTTCGCCCCATTTCTCGAGAGCGTGGACGTCGACCTGAAAATAGGTTTCGCCAATCCAATCTTGCGATTGATCATCTCTAGGATCACTCAGGTTTCTCCACGTGGTTGACTGAATAGAGTCATTTTCACCGTTGAGATATTTAATGATGGTGAGAGTTTCGTCAGCGAGGAATTCAACGTCGATTGGGCAGTTGGAGCCCCTTGGATCGAAGAGTTTCTTTCTGGGTGTCCGGTGTATACGGATAACACACTCGTTCTCTTCGTCTTTGCTCCAATAGTCATCGTCGGCAGGCTTATTTTGATCTTCGGGGGCGTTTTTGATCCCCCCCTTTTCAACTCGACGCGGCTTGGGGGCGACGGGGAAGAAATCAACCAAGCAACCGAAGGGAAGAAGCTTGCCGTTGAAAGGGAGGGGGGCGTGTCTTTTAGACCACGCGCTTCCACCTCCCCGATTCTCTATGTTCCTAGCGACGGCAAAGTACTTTGTTGCGTAGGGCCACCATCGGGCTTCTAACCCGGCTTGACGTAAAAGCACACGCGCACCATGAAGGACTAATTTGACTTTGTTTTCAATGATGCCGTTGGTCTTTGGCATCCCCGGAGTAGACCATTCATGTATCCAGCGCAGTTCTTTGCAAGCACTGACAAGTTCTTTAGCTTGATCAGTGTGCATCATCTTGATGTCATTTTGAGGCCCTGCGAAGCGGTTGAAAGCGTCAACGGTGTTAGCATCAGAGCGGCTCATGACAGGCATGACATCAATCCACGAAGTGGCGAGATCATAGAAAACGATGGCGTCGGCCTCGCCGTTGATGCCCCTGTCTCGTAGCCCTCGCAGAACCATCGTGTCGGCGGTGACTAAGTCGCCAAAGTCTTCGGCTCCATGACCAGCCGCGCCCTTCTTCCGGAATAGTCTAACATTCTCCATCTTGGCACGCTGGCAGTGCGAGCAAAAAGGGTTCTTGGGAAGATGAGGCCTCATATGGCGGAGGGTCAAGGCGTCAGCTCTCCAGTCTTCAGCGCTACGCAGAGGGCCGTGGCCTTCAAGTTCGACGGTTTCCTCAATTGGATCAGAGGCAGGAGGATCAGGGTCAGGTGAGCCAGGATGGCCTTCGGGTACTGAAGGCATGTCCTTTGTTTCTGCTTGGATGACATCCCCGGAAAGAGCAGAAGGAGCAGGAACAGCAGGGATGTCAGGGTACTGATCGGTCACCGGAGAACTGAAGTTACAACGTGAGGCAGGCAAGTACGGGACGTTGTTCAGCACGTCGAGCACAATTTCCTTGCCATCAGGTCCTTGAAGGACGGGAAGCTCACCTGCGGGCCAGGTGAATGTATAACCTTGCTCCATACAGCGTTTGCCGATTGAGATGAGCGATGGCGTGTTCTGCATGACGTGGGCATCAATCACCTCGTCAATGTCCTGCATATCAGCAGCAATGCTTCCGAGGGTCGACGCCGTACCGTTGGCGGTCTGCAGGGCATGGGTACGTCCAGTTTTCTTCACCAGACTCTGCTCTCCGGCACTAAGTTCGTTCAGTCCAACAAGGTCGATGGGGCAGCCTGTATCAGCAAGCCATCGGATCGATCGTTCGTGCCCAGGAGCGGATGGAGTGGAGGACATGCGCGATGCTCTATACATCATGCGCCGTCGAATCGGTTTGGATTCGAGGTATTCGCCCTCCTGATCAATGGCGACCTGCTCCTGCATGGAGAGTGCGCGGAGAATGGCCTTCTCACTTTGCCGTTCAATGGTGATCTTTGAAGCGTTCTTGAACTCCCCGGAGTGAGTATATGATGGATTCCTGGATTTCTGAGAAACATGAGAAATCTGCTTCATAAGGTTGTTATCGGAAACGACGATATACTCAATCATGGCGGAGTCATTGATCTGAACTGTCGGGCTGCGATCGTCGTTGTAGACGTTCGGACGCATAGAGGCATTCCACGCGGCACGCTTAACAGGATCAGTGTATGACCAAAAGGTAGTTTTCACGTCGCCGGTAAAACCGATAGGGCAGAACATCCTATTCCGCGAAGTGTGAGAGGTGATTGGAAGGTCCTGGATAACCCGTCCGTCGGGGATGGAAACGGTCCGTCTCCACACCACATGCTGTAGCTCGGGGCCTCCACCAGTGGGTCCCTGAAACATGCAAGCCCGGTGATCGGTTCTAGACCACACCTGTGCATCAGCAGGAGGAGAGCGGCCGGGTGTCCTGTCAGAAAGGGCACCCGTCAGGCCACCAGATTCGCATTTGGTCGCTGGGCATGCGATAGATATTCCCGGCGAGGCCTGTGGGTAACGGCCCGCCCCTCTCAGAAACCCTCATCAACCCCAGGTGCGGGACTGTCAATTCGCCCATCAGGATAGGGATTCGACGAATCACCCCCCTGCTCAGTAGCAGGGGCACCGGGCTTCCTGGGAAGCGGAGCTAGGTCAGGAGGGGGCTTCTCATGCTTGTACGTACACTTTGGACGTGTGCATTTGCCGACGTTTAGCCACTCTCTGCAGTACCCAGGGTATATGGGACCGTCGTCATCGCGGGGAGATTTCGGTTTCTCCTCATGGTGCGCAAAACGGCAGTCAGAACCGCGCCTACATTGCCCCTTCTGCCAATCATGACAAACTCCAGGGGTGGCAGGATGCTCAGGGCGGCGATCTCTTCCTGGAGAAGGGCGCTCCCTGCTATTCCGCCTGGGGTCATTAGATCGCGTCTTTCCGCGATCACGATCACTTGATCTCGCGTCCCCTGTCTTGCGAGTATCCCCAAACGGCGAAGGACGGCGCACCCCAGGAGCGGCGGCATTCGGGTTGCGATCAGCATGTGGAGATCGGGAGTACATTCGGTCCTTTATCTCAGAGACATTGTACCTCGTTCTCCACCTCGATACAGCGTTACGAGCGGCCCTCATGATCCAGTCGTAATTTTGCACGTCTGGACTACGATCCCAGTGTTGCACGTCAGGCATCAAGCATGGTGAATGTCGAACTTGCTCAAAGAAAACATGCTGAAGAACGTGGTGATCAATCGGTGCGGTGATGCCGCCCAGGAGTCCTTCCCATTTATCAAGGAATTTCTCAAGCTGAGGCTCGCCAGACCCGGCAGCTCTGCCGAGGGATAGGCGAAGAAGTTCATTCGTACGGATAGACTGGCTCCCGACTTCATCGGGACGAAGGTACTCAATTAGACAGAACAGGATCTGGCGGCTTTTCAGCCTCGTTCCCCTTTTTACCTGAGCCTCTTCAGTCAGCCTGCTTATCTTGGCAACTATAGGTTTCGATGTGATGCACTTTCTCAGTGCAGCATTGAACCTATTGTCAAGGATCGGGTAGAGGCACTCCTCATCAAGTTCCTCTATTGCGCTGGCGTTTTGACACTCATGACCCAAGACATGGCATATGGCGAGTCATAGCTGAATGCGTTGCTCACGATTTCTCTCGTGGAAATGATCCAGTCTCGCAACTCATGCGGTGCAGGCTCTTTTTCGAGCTCTATGTTGGCGCACTTGTTCGCCTCAGATGGCAACGAAGTTAAGGGCGGTCGAGTAGCCTGCCCAAAAACGTGGGGAGGTAGAACGCCGTCTCTGCCAATGGATATGGCACAAAGAGAGCAACTCCCGGACGATGGCGGGCAGCACGCGGCACACAGAGAAGTGCGGCACAACGAACAAGTTTGGAAGCATGGAGGTGTCCCGGGGATGCTGGTCTTGACATTTATGTTGCATCGAGGGCAGACCCTCTCCTCAGCGGAAGATCGGCGAAGATCGGGAGCCCCAATGCCGCCGACGCCACCGGCGCCATACACACCCTTATCGAGCCCTGGTGGAAGAGAGAAACCAGTTGGTCCGCCAGAGTTATCTTGTACTCCGTGGTGAGGCTGTGGATTCTGCTGATTTGTCACAGCAGCGTCAGGTCCGTACCTCCCGCGAATGACTCCCTGAGACGTTCCATGCTCAACCTGACCGGTGAAAATCCCCCCTGTAGGGGAACATCCGGGATACGTGTTGATGGTCCCCCTCGGAACTGCTCGCCCGACTACGGGCGAAGACATTGCCCTTGGTGGCATTGGCCCGGCAGCTCCGGCGTGGGAACAGAAACCAGAATTCCCTTGGTGCGGTTCAGGACTCCGATGTGACGGATCTCCACGTGATGGCCCGGATCCAGGATCAGGAGCAGTGCCATCCCGCTGATTATGGTCAGGAATGCAATCAGGTCCTCCAGGCCCCGCACTGGGGCCGCGATGCTTAGTTTTCCCGTCGGGATCAGCTCTCAGACAACCGAGGCAAATAGGTCGAACATTCGACCCAAAACGGCGCACATCGTCAGGCGAAGCGATGTGTTGATCGCAGTACTCGTCCTTGCATATGAGACACCTCACAAGTCCGTGTCTCCCCCCTCTTCCTCTGCATGCGCGGCATCTAGGAAACTGATCGCTGCACTTGAAACACGAGTTACAGTCATGGTCAAAGCAGTCTTCGCAGACTGACTTGCCGCAGCTTCGGCATGGATAGCGAGGTTCCCGATGCTGTGGATGCCCGGCTCCTCATGAGCACACCTGGCCCGGTTATCAGGGGCAGCGCCGGCAGCCCGAGCAATGGCCCTCGTTCTAGAGGGATCCCTGCCGAAGATGGGGGCTGATGGTGACGGTGGGGGTGGCCCTGAAGGAGGTGGAGGTGGAGGAGGCCTAGCCGAGCTGACGGTGCGAGCATCACGAGAAGGAGAACCTCTAGGAGCCCTTCCCTGGGTTAAGGGATCAGTGTCTCCAGATTTCTCCCATGGTCCCGTTCCGGCGGTCGAAGCAGCGCCAGCACTTGAAGATCCGCAGGCAGCAAGAGGTTGCTCCCTCAACTCAGCGATCTGCATGTTGATCTCATTGACCCTCAGCACAAGCTTCATAAACTGCTCTTGCATGTCCCTCGGATTGGGGCCTAAGCTTTTGTCATGAAGGTCCTTGACGCACCTAGCAATACGGGACAATTGAAGCTTGAACTCATCCTGTTTCTGTGAGTTCTCATTGAGAGCTCCGGACATCCCATCACTGAACTGCTTCAGGTCGGTCGCAGGAACGAGCTGCTGGATATACGTCTCGACGTTCCCACGGATGGTTCTTTCCCTAGAGATGGTTCCCTCAATGTCGATGACACTGCGAGAGTTCGCCTCAACTTCGTCCTTGATTTTCCGAACCTCAGCCTCAAGGGCCCCGATCTCAGAGAACCTAAGGAGCTGGACCTTGACGTTCTCAAGTGATTCGGCCTGCTCGCGAAGTTCAGCAGCGGATATGACGATCGAGTCAGACCTCTCATCATACATCTTGAAACGCTCATTCATCTCCTTCTCGCTTCGGGCGACCCACTCGTGGAAATCACGGAACTTGGCCTCGTGTTTTGAGAGAGTTCCGGCAACGGCAGAGAAAGATGATTCAACCTTCTTCTCGAAGGCGTCAACACGGTTATTGATCTTCTTGATCTCACCGACGCAAGCGTTAATATCATCCCTACATGAACGAATCTCAGTTCTGCATCCCTGGATTTCGGCCTTGCACCCCTTGACCTCGTTGTGGATCGCGAGAAGCAGTCGTTGAAGCTCAGATGCAACAGGATGGCCGCCACTTGTGGAAGCAGACGGAGCAGGACGACTATCAGCGTCATGATCTCCGCGCCTATTTTCTTCCCTGTCGGGAGTGCAGCCCGGAGTTCCGATTTGAAAGAATGCGGGGACGAGGGAGTTGTTGACCGGTTGATTTGGAGGAAGCCCTCCATGTCCAGGGGCAACAGTGCTAAGTCCAGGTCTCCGGTTCCTGGGCGTAGAGTTAATCCCGTCATCAGTCTCCTTCTCAGACATCGGGGCATTGGAGCTGAGCCCAGACCCCGCAGAGTGGATAGGAACAGTGCCGGTTTGTCCCGGCACATTATCAAATGATGATGATGATCCACGAAGTTGAGCTTGATCTGGATCAGGTTGAGTGAGATCAAGCCGTTGAGCAACGTCACCATTGAGTGGCTTAGGAGAAAGTACTTTGGCAACGGCTCGGCGGGAGCGATGTCGTTCGTCTCTCTGGCGTGACCTCGGCCTCATCGATTACATCAAGGATCCCAGGGATGGTTTCATCATCTTCATTTCCTCTCCTGGGTGGCTGATGGAAGGGGATGTCGAGGAGGTCGAAGGGAGTAGAGCCAATACCAGGTGTATCCTGCTCGGATCCATCGCTGGTACGGTGGCTGGACTGCTCATCGAGGTCGATGACGTCGGGGGCGGACTCTTTTCGAGTCTGACGCCGATTGAACGCCGCGAAGAGACCGGCATGGCTTCTTGACGAAGTGGAGGAATGATTTGGGCCTGCTGTTTCGCGGCCCGCGTCCGATCGATTAGTACCTGATGCCCGATTTGGCGGATTTGAGCCCGCGTTGTAGCGGTTCGCATCCCGACCTCGGGTACCTGAGGAAAGCGGTGGATTCGGACCAGCGTTGTAGCGGTCCGCATTCCGGTCGCGGGTACCTGACAGGTGAGATGATACTGCATCAGGGATGAAGTCCATATCCGCCGGACTGGGGTGATCGTGAATGATGTCAATGTCGGATGAACCTGAGACGGGAGGAAGGCCAGCTATTTGCGGCCAATCCTCAATCGCCCGTTTGCCAACCTCGGGTTGGGCCGAACCTGCAACATGAGAAGGGGAGAAGTCTTCAATGGGGTCATTTTCTCCATCATGAGGAAAACCCTGAGTAGGCTCATGCGTAGGCAGGGCATCAAAAGATCTGTCAATTCGGGAAGGCTGAGACCTCCAATCAGCATCAAAAAGGGATTGAAAATCCAGATTCCCAACCGATATGGGGGCACCCGAGTTAAAGTCGAGCCGACCGAAATCAGGCGGTGTAGCCTGCGATCCACTGCCGAGGAGCTGGTCAAACTGATCCCATGTAAGGGACCATGATTGAGCCGGCTCCGGATGAGCAGCACGATGGACAGCCCGGTCCTCGATCTGGAGCGCCACGAACGGAACAGTAGGCGAAATCGATGAGGGCACCTGATTTGGAGGAACCTCAGCCTCTTCTAGAGGGGGTCCGTCCTCGATCTGAAGCACTGCCGCCGGGATAGGGGCCTCCGCATCCTCATCAAACACGACCTGAGAAAGGATCCAATCGTCCGTGATCACCCCGGGATTGGGCTCTGCGCCCACCATCGGGGGAATGGGCCACAGCCGGCTGTCTAAGCCGGGGGCAGCAGGCGCGGCGTTGCCGCGAAGGGCGTTGGCCTCGTCGTCCACGAAGCCCGGCCCACGATGTGAAGCTCCGGGGGACGCCATTGCTCGTACAAGTAGGCGATGGGAGCAGGTAGCGGGTCACGTCCCGCAACCGGATCACCAGCCCCAGCTTCTAGCTGTTACGGCTGATAACCTGCGGTTTTGGGCGAACACGAAGTAGCCCAGGGAATCAAAGAGGTACACGTGGTTCACGAAGTACCAAAAGAACCCAGTCCCAAAGCACAATGTAGAAGGTGCCGGTGACCAGATTGTGGGAGTGACAGTTGAAGAAGATCAGGTTTGGGAATGTTAGAATATGGTTGCAAAAGAGTAGCTTTGAGGGACAGGCCCAAGGACACCTCGACGGCCCACCGAACACCTCCTACCCCCAGAGCGCCGCGGCACCGCAAAGCCTTTTGCGCTGACGAAGAGCAATGCCAGGGTATGGCGTTCGCGCGTGAACCCGAGGGGAACTTGACGGGAGTTCCCAAAACTTGAGCCAAACGGCCATTCGGCCGTTTTGCCACATGAAGAAACAACACGTGAACAAAACACAGATTTATTTCGGGGGCGAGTGACAGGCCAACAAACAACATGTCAGGGGACTCAAGTGGTAAAACAGCCGCTGGCTCCCAGAAATGGTCACACCATGCCATTCAGAGAACTGAATGGAAGTTCACCCACCTCTCCACCTGAGATGGTACGTAGTTTTTTTCTTATTCTCTTTTTCTGTCATTTTGAACTCCTTATCGTTTTGCAAGTGTTTTGCATTCCTGAACTTTCAACCTCGAAATCGCGACCTTGCAGTGCAAGTGCAGCACACAAAACACACCTTGCTCCAGCTCAAAATCACAACTTCTCAGAGCTCGTGCACTACGCAACGTATAGCTTGGCAGCTCCAGCTCGAAAACAGTACCAGTGTAGTACACAAAGTAAGCGTTGAAAGCTTGAGCGGGAAAATCGCAACTGTTCAGCCGTTGCACTCAGAAAACGTCCGCATGCAATGTATCGTTCTTGCTAAGCTATCCAGTCTAGCCTTTTCACTGCCCAACAAGCTGTTTCTCCGAGCTGGCAAGGCTGCTTCCAACGATCGTTGTCACTTGTCGAAAATAACCATGCATTCTTTATTGTTTTGCCGTCGGACGCGAAGCCCGTCGACACTACTCAAGTGAGTCAAACTCGATTTCTCTGCTTGTTGCCACAATAAGCATAAGTTACCTATTCATGGAACTGATTTTGTTCGTGGCTACACCTCCCAGCAAACTCGAGGCGGAAAAGGCTGCCAAACTGGCTTTGGGCTTTGGGGCAATCCTCACGTGTGCCCTAAAATCCCGGGTGCTTGTGCCTCCCAAGTAGGAGATGTGACATATGGTGAGCAGGGTTGAAGCGTTGATGACTGGCCCCCGTGAGCTTAGCAAGTAGAAGAAGCAACAGCACATAGGCAAATAGGGCTGGAGGAACACTTTCGCTTGCAAAGGCATTGCACGCAGCGCCGTTGGGAGCCGTGGCGGCATTGAAACAGCAGCCGCAGACGTGGTCCTAGAGAGCCTTCAATCTCACTTTCAGGAACTGAAAGGCTGCGCCAATGATGTGAAACGTTAAGTGACATGCCCAGTTCTCCGATTACGGAAGCTTACGCAACACACCTCCCATCAATGTCTGGAATCCCTTGCAGCGCCAATTATCCTGATGCTGCATAGTACTGCGGATGGACGACATCCATTTCGCACCACCTAAGAAACCCTGAAAAATAGCACTCCCCTGCAAATACCAACGAACAATGGTTTCCCCTGGTTCCTTCGGGGGTGCGAAATGGATTTCGTCCACCCCAGTTTTTGGAAGGTGCCAAGAAGGCACCGTGCGATGGAAGCCGAGCTTAGTTGTCCTCGGCGGCCAGCGACGCCAGCGGCCAGCTCTCAGGCTCTTCATCGTCGCGGCAGTGCATCAGGTCCACAAACCTCGCCGACGGGACGACCCACACGTCATGTGTATACCTATGTACTTTTAGATGTCTTTTGGTTTTCATGTGTGTATAAATATATAGTGTGTATGCGCACATATATGAGCGCGCGCATGTCTGTGTGTGTGTCCAGGGTGCAAGGGGTCCCTATTTGGAGAAACGTCCGCATGGCAGGATTCCCCTTCGTGCACCCCTTTCAAAGGGAAGTTTCACTGGCGGTCTCCCATGAAACTGCCACTTTTGGAGGTCCAACAAGCGGATGGCTACAACCCGGTATTGAAGGGGCCTACCCGAACCTACGAACAGGTCGAGAGAGGGCGGCTCTTCAAGGACCGTCGCCCACTGTATTAAGATTCACCATGATTCACCTATTACACAGGTTTCACGGTAGCTCGGGATTCCAAGTCAACCAACACAAGTAGGAAAGCAAAATCCACGCCGAGGCACTTCTCAATCTCGATTTCCTGTTCCTTCTCCTCCTCTTGCTCCTGCTCTTGCTGCCGCTCCTGCTCCTGTTCACGCTGCTGCTCTGTCTCCAGGCCAGCCTCCCCTTCTTTCCTTAGGCGTCTCTTTGGCCCTGCTGCATTGGATGCGCGGAAAGTGAAACCAACCGATGGCGTGGGGACTGCTCGCATTTGCTTGAAGGCCAGAAGGCTGCAAAATCAAGTTCCACGCTTTGCGCCAAAGTTGCTCATCCGCCAGCTTGGATAGCTCCTGCACATTGTTCTTGACCTTGCCAGCCCACGGCGCATGGCATTCACTACGGCGATGGATGACAATGCAAAAACACGTGAAAAAGCAACCTGTTGGCATGTAGAATTCCGGGCCTCAGCCACGGCTTGCTCATCCTCCTCGCCAGCGATCAGGGTAGCCATCTGCTCCACCCGGTCTTGCACAACCTCGGCTGAAAGTGAGCCACCCAGTCCGTGGCTGTGACCACTTTTGCAGAGCAGTTTAATCTGAAATAATGGGAGTACCTGGGGGTAGCAATTGGCCGGCCGGAACAGTTCCCGACAGCAGCGTGTCTTAGCCCCAAATCTATCGGTTGGCCAAGCCACTTCATGCACTCCACGAGGCTTGGGCACTCCGCTTGGCAATGTGAAAGCAATTGGCTCCTGGGGAAAAAAAGGAAGAGATCATGCTCCTTAACTGAAACGATCCTACACATATATATGTATATGTATCATTATACATACGCACATACCATGTGTATGTATGTGTGCGTGACACTATGTAGCAGTTGCCGCATGAATGCACAAATTGAGGGCAACTAGTCCAACTCCACAAGCCTGTGCCCGCACTCTCACTACCTTCCTTGAAGATCTGCACTGCCTCCTTCAAACCTGGCAGGGGTAAGAATTTGACAAAGACTTCAACATGATCCTGCCAGCTTGGCTGACTGCTAACAGAACCTCAGGCCCTCAGCGTTTCTCCGGCTGCCTTCGGATGTCACAACTTCAAAATCCGTCATCACGGTCTTGAAGGCATTGCGTCGCCTGGGCTTTGGCCAAAACCGTTGCAACTCCCAACTCTCCGTGCCGCCGTGCCTCCCAAGTAACAAACATGCAACAAACATCTAGGCCCTCGGACTCTATGGAAGACACTTCTCTCAAACTCGTTTCAGCCTGCCCTGATCGCCCTGATCCCAAGGCACCACACATTGGCCAGGTTCTGCAGCTGCAACATGGCAAATTGAATTCGCTCGGTGCGGATGGAGTTCACCAATAGCCAGGCTGCCACTGCCAACAACCTGCGAGAGCACTGGCAGCCATCGTGTATGATGCCGATGACACAAATGTTGCCAAAACATGTCAAAGAGCCGTCCATCTATTTCTTCTGGATGCTTCACCATGATACTCAGGGCTGGCAGGTCGACTCTGCGGAACACCCTTTTCGCTGAGGGCAGGGCCGACCCTTTTCACAGGCCGTCCACTTTGCCCCTGCAGGCCCTTGCAACTTCTGCTCGATGCCGGCCAAGATCAAATCCCGGCCTTGGGCTTGGGTCAGCGTTTGTCCGATGTCTTGGCTGCGCCCATGCCCGGCCCTTTTTTGGTGCTGGAGTTCAGGATGCTCAAGAGAGGAATGCCCTGTCCAAGCTTCCAGCTTGCCGGACCGTGATTGAGCTTCCAACAACTTGCTGAACAGAATTTGCCCCGAACAGGACTCTGAACCCCGAGCAAAGCGATGACCTCCGAACAGACCCATGGCATCAACTGCAAGCATGGAGATCATGGTCGCCCCGATAGGAAAAAGCCCTAAATGTTGAGCCTTCCCCACAACGGATCTTGCACTCAGTGCACGTTCGCAGAAAGAACTGGCATTCAGTAGTAGAAAAGCAACAACTGCGGCAAGTCGTTTCAAAGTGCATCTCGCTCTCCTCTCTATTTCTCGTTCCTCCCTCTCTTTCTCGCTCCCTCCCTCTCTCGCTCCTTCCCTCTCTTCCTCCCTCCCTCCCTCCCTGTCACGGATCAATGTCAGCAGCTTGTCTTCAAGCCATGCTTGTGGGCAAAGCAACGAGCATAGAATTCAACATGAACAACTAGATTCGCGGAGCTTGAGCCAACCACATTTAGCTCAATTTAAATGGGTTTGTCTCCACATAAGAGATCCCCAAAATCGCGGTGTCCTTTGACTTCCCTTGAATGCAATCCCAAACAGCAAGCACTTGAAAAGAGACACCCTATTGCAGCACCATTTCCTCAGGGCTTCAAACCGAGAAGCTGATCAGCTCGACAACCTCCGGGATTACGTAGAGGCAAATGCGTTGGCCTCGCCCGATGCCCCGCATTCTGTAGGCGCCCTGGACGTAATCACGCCAGCACCTTGGCAGTGGCTGATGTGTGGCACCGGCTCGAGCTCTGGATGACAAATATAGGTGCCCAAGCAGAATGCTTCCAGGGTTGGCAACAAGCAGCTTGAGTTCAGGTCTATGACCCTCGTGATGGCCAGTCTTCCATAAAAGGTGCTACTTGGGCCCATCATTGCGCCCCACACACTGAAGATGCTTTGGCAAAGCACATGTCTTTTCCCAATGTCAGTGCTGCAACAGCATCGAGCTTGTGCTGGATGTCCATGCCAGTCGTGTGCACCTGTCAGCCGGTGCACGGCAATCTGCCTCCCTTGCAGGACCAAACCAAAACAAATGCGGTATATTCGCAGGCTGCTCATGCAATGAAGCAGCGTGGGTCCTGCCTGGTCGTAGAAGGCAAAGCGCTTCTGCGCTGGCACGCCGCTGTCCGCCAGTTTGGTGATTTCTCGAGTCTGGCGTAGCCTGAGCCACACTTTACTGCCATTGCCGCGCATGATGGCTGTAGCAAAATTAGTGCTCACTTGAATGACCCGGTGCCTGATGCGAGTCCCAGTGGCAGAATCTTCTTGCCGCCGTCATCGTCCAAGAACACCACCTCGAAAGGGAAACCGTGGCTGCAAGCCAGTGACAAAAATCCCAGAAAGGCACCCTGGGAACAATGGTAAAAAAAAATCAATGTAAAACCACAGAGGCTGCCCCAATCTCCTTACAATTGCCGAAGCGCTCCATCCATGAAGTCTGGCAACGTCGGAGCGGACCTTCGGGCCGGACATCACAGAATCAGTGTGCGCCGCCAACGGGCGTCCGCTAGGCTGTCAGTGGCAACCAATATGCAACGACAAATGTGCCCCTCTTATCCGAACGCCCTGCACACGCCAAATCTTCACATGAGTTTCCTCAAACATGCTTGAACCACATATACATGCACATCTTCTGGACCCCTTCCCTTTTGACTTCTCAGGGCAGGTCTGTTCATCAGCGCGACTTACCATAAAATGTTCATGAGGCCAAGGCTCGGCATTTGCCGTCCGACAACCCCAGCCTTGCAGATGGGCTGTCGGCTGCCTCCGCCCGGGCGCGGCCGAAGCCCAGGAGATACTCGGCCACCTGACACGGGTATCTGATTTTTTCGTGCGACGCGCGCGCCGTTGTTTGTCAGAGTTGGTCAAGTGCATCGTACGCTTCGTACGCCCAGTTGAATCGGGTCATGCTAAACACCCTCGCTGGGGAATGGGGACCCGAAGGGGGTGGTGACGGTGTCTCAGTAGGCAATTCTGGACCTGCATTGAAGCTAGCCGGCATGGCCCGAAGCCTTTCCACAAGTACATCGTGAGATTCCGAGAGCGATGATTACAAATGCTTTAACGAAACAGACATCAGCACCCAGCACCAAACTCCTGTTTTCCGTTCTGCCCAAGCGATAAGTGCGCCGCCTCTGCAACAATCCAACAAAATCAAAAAATGAATATGTTCTTGTGTGAGTGCGTCATCAGCTCAGCGTCATCTCTCCACTTTCGCAGCATCGTTGATGAAGAAGCAGTAGTTGTCAGCATTGTTGGCCGCCTTGTCCGGGAACTGTTTAGCCAGCTTCTTGCATGTTCTTCGCCCATATGATTTATGGCAATCTTGGTTCTCGCTGCCATCAGAGCACGCCTCGGGTCATCGTGCACGTCAACCAATCCCATAATTACCTGTTTCATGAAATCATCACTCATTACGATCCCCAACACCGCATATGTCCCTTGAGTTTGACAAAACCTCGTTGCACTACAGTTGATGGGATTTTGGGGCCAAGGTGAGGTTAGAACCCAGCCACCAGCTATTGGCAAATAGCGCGGAAGCTTGGGTTTAGCTCGTGACCCTAGGAAGCAAGATTGATACCGAGCAGCATCCTGTGAGAACATCGTCTCGTGATGTGATGCCTCATGCGTTAGCGTCTCGATTTGGTCGCTTTCTTTTGAGTTCATGTAGAGCTGGCACAGGTGAAACACATAGCGCCCGCGCTTGTTTTTATTCCAGGGTGGCTTGGGAAAGACGTACGCGAACTTGTTCTCCGTGCAACGCTCCCCGGGAAAGATGTAATCCACATTGCTGAGGAGGCGGTTGACCCCATTGAGGACACCCAGCACCCGGCTCCGGGTCCACTCGTCGTTGTCGCCGAACCACTCCTTCACCAGGTGCGGGATTTTATGGGCCCCCATGGACCGAATCGCCTTGGCGGTGTAGGCCTGGCCCTTCACTGCCAGCATCGCGGCGCGCTGCTTCCTAAGAGATCCAGAACTGGAAAGCACATAAGGTCTCATGATCCATTGGGGCTGGCGAATGGGGAAACATGATCCATGTTCAAGTTAAGCTTTGAAGAAGGGCGACTGTCCACAAGCTTAAGGGTGTCAAAAAGTGAGCCAAAGCGCCACGCTGGCTCCGGGCTAGAGGAAGGCCGTACGGCAGCCGGGCGTGGGGGCGCACAGTTTGACTTGCAGGTCTTCGGGCAAATCTTCTGAAACCCAGGCCTCTCGCAGAAAATTCGTAAATCTGTACACGTAAGCGGACTACCTGTCTTGCTCTTGTAGCCTGTGGGATTCTTATCCTCGCAGTCTGGGGGCAAATTGTCAAAGTTGTCGTTCTCGGGATTGCAACGGCAGCCTCTCCCTCTGAGCACCCCCCTGGCGTCGAACTTCCGCCGATCTTTCACATACTGTGGGTCGGTGCAAAGTGTGGACTTGCCAAATACCACGGTTCCACGTGGGCACTTGCACTTCATATCGTCCCCTTTCATCGTGAGCCATATGCTTGAGTCCCGGGGTTCTGCCCCCATCACCGCATAGTAGCAATTATCGCTGTCCACCTAACGCTTTGCAGCCGGAATCGGAACGCCCAGCGATTCTCCCAAGCTGGCTCCAATGAAACACATCGCGAGACATGCAGGTCAAAGAACGACTCTTGCCCTGCCCAGCCTGAGAGCCTTCCAGGAAAC
>CAUJNA010003498.1:0-37933 GCA_963377175.1 Effrenium voratum | reverse complement strand
TGTTGTTGTTGTTGTTGTTGTTGTTGTTGTTGTTGTTGTTGTTGTTGTTGTTGTTGTTGTTGTTGTTGTTGTTGTTGGGTTGTTGTTGTTGTTGTTGTTGTTGTTGTTGTTGTTGTTGTTGTTGTTGTTGTTGTTGTTGTTGTTGTTGTTGTTGTTGTTCTTGTTCTTGTTCTTGTTCTTGTTCTTGTTCTTGTTCTTGTTCTTGTTGGTGTTGGTGTTGGTGTTGGTGTTGGTGTTGGTGTTGTTGTTGTTGTTGTTGTTGTTGTTGTTGTTGTTGTTGTTGTTGTTGTTGTTGTTGTTGTTGTTGTTGTTGTTGTTGTTGTTTGTTGGTGTTGTTGTTGTTGTTGTTGTTGTTGTTGTTGTTGTTGTTGTTGTTGTTGTTGTTGTTGTTGTTGTTGTGTTGTTGTTGTTGTTGTTGTTGTTGGTGTTGTTGGTGTTGTTGGTGTTGTTGGTGTTGTTGGTGTTGTTGGTGTGTGTTGGTGTTGTTGTGTGTTGTTGTTTTGTTGGTGGTTGTTGTTGTGTTGTTGTTGTTGGTGTTGTTGGTGTTGTTGGTGTTGGTGGTGTTGTTTTTGTTGTTGTTGTTGTGGTTGTTGTCGCTGCTGCCGCTGCTACTGCTGTTGTGGTTGTTGTCGTGGCTCTGTTCTTCTTGTCTGCCTTGCTCATCTTGCTGCTACTGTTGTTGTGGTCTTACTGTTGTTCTTGTTGTTGCCGTCAACGTCAGGCAAGACCTAGGCTTCGCAACCCCGATGGCTCCTCCATGTCCGTGTGGTTCTGGTCTGGTTGCCAAAGCACACCTTCGGGCAGCAGCACGGGCGGCGTGGGATTGACAGCCTCGCCGTATTTCTGAGTGGCGTTGATTTCAGTCTCGAAGGCCATGTTCGCCTGAGATCCAGGCTCAGGCTCTGAAGACAAGTGCGAGCGAAAGGTATCTTGAAAAGGGCAATGAACAAAACTTGGCTCAGGCTTGCAATCTCAACTCCAGCTCAGGCCAGCTGAAGAAAAGCGAACAGCAGACCATATTTATTCCTCCAAGTCTCAAAGGCTTCGTCCGACACATCTACGTCGCACTTGATATCGCCGCCAAGGTCATAGCATGCCCAGTCTGTAGCTGGCGGCACATGGGAGCTTGGAAGGCTCCTCACAGTAAATGCGCACAAGTCGGAGCATAGAACTGTCCACGGCGCCAGGGTTTCCCTGAATGGAATCTCAACGAAGTCCATGTATGAGGCGATCGAATCAAAGGTGACGTGCAACACAGTGCCAAGCTCACTAAAGTGAACTCGGTCTAGTGGGCGCCTACGCGATATCTTTGAGCATGTCTCAGCAACCACATCTGGGCTGCACAAGGGCTCGTGAGCTGGCAGCCCACCTTGGACCACTGTGCGAAACCCTAGCACAGGGGCCAGCAGAAGAATGCCATGAGTCAATGAATTGCGCAAGCAACACATGTTATGTGCAAGCGGGTCCGGATTTGGAGCCAAATGCTGACGCGGCGCGTGCAAATGCATTCTCATGCTATGGGCTGCCTAATTATGAAGAATGCACAGGATCTGCCGAATGAAACAGTTGTTTATAGAGCTATCTGGTTGGCGGATTGCCTACGTAGCCCTGTGGTTTGCAATGGTTTGCAAGTAGCGTTGATGGCTTCAAACTAACCGTGCGGGAGCAGCCTTCAAAATGGAAGCTCCCCCCCACATACATGACTAGTCACTCCCTCAGGATATCCATCATTGTTAGGGGAAGGGATTTCCACAAACCAAACACGCCCATGTGCAATCCCAAGCAGCTAAGCAGTAAGTCCATAGCTTCTCTACCACACTCCGGCTCA
This sequence comes from Effrenium voratum, assembly GCA_963377175.1. NCBI lineage: Eukaryota > Dinophyceae > Suessiales > Symbiodiniaceae > Effrenium > Effrenium voratum. Next base: position 36,105 of record CAUJNA010003498.1, on the reverse strand, counting down.
ACATCATACCCATTACTTCCGAATCTTCACTTCCGCACCACTTGAAGCCAACAAGCACCATAGGAAGGCCTGCCCACCCCTGTGCAGACCTGTTCCCTGGCTCCTGGAAGCAGTTCTCGTGACCCTGCTCAATGACTCAAGCTGGTTGCGTGATACGCGGGTTCCTGGGCCCTCTTCTGCAAGCAAAAACTGCAAGCGAGTAGGGGCCTCCACCAGGGCACAGGGCCATGTACCAAGTGCAAAACCGAAATGAAACAAAGACCACCACTGCACCATACTGAACCCCGTTCTGTTGACTGGCCAATGCCTTCGCACTGAATTGATCCCTGCGTTCCCATTGGCTTTGCACAGCGGCGACAATCAAACCTGCCGTGGAGCCAACGGCAAACAAACAGTGCACTCAAAGGCCTCTTGGTTCGTGAGGCCGGTAATGAGGGCGCCGGTGTCAATGAGGGCATTGCATCGATTCTGATGTGCTGCTTCGATGATGCTGTCCAACAGCAGCTCCACGTTCCAGCCTGCAACTGACGCAGGCTAGGCATATTGTACTGCTAAATCCCAGCTTTCTGCCGGGCATTTCGTGACTGCCGTTCCATAAGCTCATCAACGCACAACTATTCACACATTTTGGCACGTGAAAGAAAATAAGCCAATCATGCATGTCGTTTCATGTTCTTTCTAAGGATGCCCAATTCATCGCGGATATGTCGGATTGGCAACTTCAGGTTGGACGAGTTTGCACCAAGGTGGGGCATTCAGGAGGGTCAACGCAGAAAGGCGATTCATGCACCCCCCCTTGGTTGCCAATCACTGAATCACTAACCACTAAGCACCCAGTCGAAATCGCCGCCGTACTCAGACCATCTCTCACAGTCCATCTTCCATATCTTCTTTCGTTCTCCGCTGTTGCTGGGAACTAAAATCCCCTCCACCAATTCACTCTTCCAGGGAAGGGACCCAGGCCTGGCTGAACAGCCTCGAAGGTAACCACCTGGCCATCGGGCAAGATACGCCCACCCACCCACTCACCCACCCACCCCCACCCACCCCCACCCCCACCCACCCCCACCCACCCAAACCCACACACACACACACACACACACACCTCCCTGTCAAAGAAACAGGGCCCGCCCTGAAATCGAGCTGCCTGGATCAAACAGCAATGGTACCGGCGGGCTGGGAAGGATTGAAGCCAACGCCCCCAAGAACACTAGTTGCATGTCTCTGCCTTTTTGTAATTGCCTGTGCATGAGTGCCGTCCCCGAGGCTTGAATCTGCGGCCTACATAACAAGCCCCCATTGCAAGCAAGCAGTGCTGAAAACTCACTGCAGTTTAGTTGCATACACGCAGGCCCTACTGCTTTATTATCGTTCCATGCCCCGTTGGCTTTTCTGCACCATTGCACCACTAGCCGAACCCCTTGGCCTGCGTGTCAGTCATAGTGCTGACCATTTCGCCTTCGCTTCCTGCACCAAAAACATCTTCAGCGCGAGCAGTTTTGTAGCAATGATCCAACATGCTGTAGACATCTCTGCTAGACATCTCTCACAAGTTTGGCACACAAGCTTCCGCTAAATGGTGTGGCCTTCAGCCTCGGCAATGCCATTGCACCCTGCCTTGCATGGCTTTGCTCCAATTTTTGGGGGGAGCGGAAGCCTGGCAGATGCTTCCACCCTTCGGGAGGGGTTGAATCAACACTCTTGCGGATCTTATCCTAATTCATCCTAATTATGTGAGGAAAGAAAACCTTACGAACATCTTGAAAATTGGAGACCCCAAAACATGGAGGCTCTTCTTCGGTTTCTCTTCGCAACCAGCCATGAGTGCCCCGCCAACACTGACACCAAAAACCGAAAGCAACAACAGAACGCACACGCACAAACAAAATACCACAAGCCGGTCAGAATTCAGAACTCCCACCGCTGATGCGGTCCTGGCTCGTAGTCGCATTGTCCGAGCTCCCGCGGCATCAAATCCGAGGGCGTGCCGGAGAAGCCGATGCGCTGCCCGAAGAGGATGGAGCCTCCCAGGTCTTGACCAGAGGCCTCAGTCCGGGAGTCTCTCAACTTCCAGTATGGAACTTGGAAGCCCAGCGGCAGGCCACACACGCCAAAGCATTCGTCCAGCGAAAGATAGCTCTCATCAGCCAATAGTTGTCTTAGAGCCCATTCCCTTGCCCAGAAGGTTAAAAATGAAATAAGGGGGCAATTCTAGGGGGCATTTAGAATAAGCCTAGAAACAGGGGGTCTCCCACGTGTTTTGAACTCCTTGTTGCACGTGTTTGTTTTTTTGGGGGGCAGCTGAAATAATTTGAAGGAGTTGCAGGAGGCTGGAACTTGCACACTGTGTCATGCTTGATGCGAAGGACGACATGAAAAGCTTATGTTGGAGGAGCATCCAAACACTGGTTCGTCGTCCTGAGCTGCCAGCAGACAGCTTCTCATCTTGGAAGCGCATGACTTGGCTGATGATGGCTGATGCGCCGTCACAACGTCTTAAGACCCAGCATCTGATCTTTGCACTTCAAGCAAACGCCACATAGCAGGCATATGCACACCGCCACTTGCTGACAAACAAATGTCTCGCAGCATCAATAGACAGTGAAAATCCGCACGGCAGGATGCAGCCAGGCTTCATTGCGGGAAAACCGACTGCTCCAAATAGAAGTGGACCGCTGAGGGCAGCTTCCGCACCAGCTCGAACAGTTGCGCCATGTTGGCCTGACATTGGCTGCAATCGCATGCATGCGCTCTGTACCTTGCTCACGGGCAACTTGATTGCTTATGCGAGGGAGCCACAATCCACTTCCTAGGCGGAGGGTCGATCAATATTAGCCTGTCCGCATGAGTTGATAGTGTTGTGGCCCCGCGTGGCCACATTGTCGCATTGTGACTATGTTGACTGCTGCTTTCGTGGATTGGCGGTCGCCTCATTGCGCCTCTCGAGAAGGTGCAGTGGCAACCTTGGCGGGTCTGAGCGACGCACAATCCATGCCATGCAAAGAACTGTGCAAATGAGGGGTACGGCCGTGACTCAGGCTGCCAGGAAGCACGCGTGGGCGCATGCGGTCCGGCTTCTGCAACGCACCTCCCTCCTGGAAGGCTCACGAGTCACAGGTCAACAGGGGTTGCCCCTTGTATTTGCAATGTCTCAGTTGGAAGCCTTTCAGTTGGAAGCCTTTCAGTCGGAAGGCTTTTTGACCCACGACCTGAGTCTGTGAACCTGTGAAGCCTCTCACGCCGCTTCGAGTCCTCAAGCCCGAGGACCTGAGACGAGGTCTGCTCGTCCAGCTCGGCCTAGCGAAGGCTTCCCGGTTTGATCCATCCCGCTCGCAAGACGCAGTTCCATCCGGAGACCAAGACATGCTCGTCGCTTTCGAATGGAATGATCACAAGCTCGTGCCCCATCGCCCCAGGGCAGTCCCGAGAAAGCGACTGCTGCTGATGCCTCAGATATATGCCAGGCCTGCTTCACACAGAAGTCGGCGCCGGACTCCTCGACCCAGGTTCTCCAAAGCAAAGAAGTCGGCCTGGTCCCCAAGTCCCTGATCGTTTGATGGCTGACCTGCCTTTGCAAAACGTGCGTCTAAAGAACGCGCACATGACATGCATTAAACCAACTTGCAGAAACACCTGAGCTGCTGCGGACTACTAGGTTGGGTAGATAAGAACAGGGGCTCCGTTGTTAACATGGGATTAATATATGCCTCGACTACTAAGGTGCATTTTCCCGGGAGCCAATACCCAACGACGCTAAACTCCAACGCCACCCCACTATAATTAGCAGGGCAAGTTCGGCATAGCCATTTTCCCGTGGCAAAAAACACATTGGGTAACCCTTTTTTCCAACCTTGGAACCTTTTTTTTCAACCTTAAGCTCTTTTTCTGACCTTGGTTCCTCTTTTTTTCACCTTGGAAGCTTCTTTTTTAACCCCGGGCGCAAAAGAAAAGCCCAAAGAAAAAGAGGTGGAGGACTCATCATCACCATCATCATCATCATCATCATCATCCTCATATCTGATTAATATAAAAGATAAAACTTGAAATTATTCGTTTTAATCATAATAAGTTCAATATATATATATAAATGTATATGTATATGTATATCGATATTTGTTTATATTCATGATTTCTAAGTTGATTTAAATATAATACTCTCAATTTCAAATCATTATCCAACTATTGTATAAGAATATATGACACTATCATACAGTTATATATGTTTCACTATTAAAAAATAGAATTAATATGGATATATATCTATACACATATTTTAACAAAACAATTCCATTCTAATCATGCAATTACAAAAAACAACATAAATATGTATATAATTCTAAAACTTAGTATTATTAGTAGTATTGTTCAATTACTATTCTTTAATCACACAATACTTCTTCGTCCACAAATATTTTCCAAATAATATGTATACATATCTAGATATACAGTCTTCGGGCACAAATATACAACCACTATTTATCAAAATAAATTCTTATACAAAACAATATACAAACATTATTCATTCCCCAAACCGCGAAGCGTTGGGGTTCTAACTTGAGGTATAGAGAATAAGAAAGTGTGACGCCGATTCCGGGGTCAGGTGCCAGATGCTGTGACACCGGCTCCGGGGTCGTGTCTCCCGCTTCTCTTTCTGTGTCTCCCTATCTCTGCGGTCAGATGCTGTGGCGCCGGCTCCGGGGTCGTGTCTCCCGCTTGTCTCCCTGTGTCTCCCAGTCTCTGCGGTCAGATGCCAGATGCTGTGACGCCGGCTCCGGGGTCGTGTGTCTCCCGCTCGTCTCTCTGTCCCCCAGTTACCAGATGCTGTGGCGCTGGCTGCGGGGTTGTGTCTCCCGCTTGTCTCCCTGTGTCTGCGGTCGGACGCCAGCTGGCTGCGTGGTCGTGTCTCCCGCTTGTCTCCCTGTGCCTGTGTCTCCCAGTCTCTGCGGTCAGATGCCAGACGCTGGCTCCAGGGCGGTGTCTCCCGCTTGTCTCCCTCTGTCTCGCAGTCTCTGCAGTCATGCTCTTGTTGTGTGTCCCGCCTCCCGCTTGCTCCCTGTCTCCCAGTCTGTGCAGTCAGATGCCAGATGCTGTGACGCTGGCTGCGGGGTCGTGTCGTGTCTCCCGCTTGTCTCCCTGTGTCCTGCAAGGTCTCTCCGGTCAGATCCCAGACGCTGTGACGCTGGCTGCGGGGTCGTGTCTGGCACTTGTCTCCCTGTGTCTCCCAGTCTCCGCGGTCAGATGCCAGATGCTGTGACGCTGGCTCCAGGTCGTGTCCCCCGCTTGTCTCCCTCTTTCTCCCAGACGCTGGTTCCGGGTCTGCGGTCGGATGCCAGATGCTGGGACGCCGGCTCAGGGGTCGTGTCTCCCGCTTGTCTCCCTGTGTCTCCCAGTCTCTGCGGTTGGCTGTTTGTTTAATGCTTACAGCCCTCAACAAAGTCCTGGGCAAAGCCAACTGAAGTCTTCTTTGCGAGTTTTGGGGCTGACCTTGCTTGCAGCTGTCTTTTTTTCCTGCTTACAGCCCTCAACAGGGAAAATAAAGGTCCCGGGCAAAACGTCCCGGGCAAAACCAACTGAACCTGTTTTTTCTTACCCAGTTCTGAGGCTGACCTGGCTTGCTTGGCATCCAGCAACCGGCGTTCGGCTCCCTTCGGCTCCCTTCGGCTCACGTGGCAGCAGCTCGCAAGCGCAGTTGAGAAGCATCAAGCTAGAAACATACATTCGACAAGTCAGCAGGAACCACTTGCAACAATGCTTCGCAACAGGGAAAGGGCATGTCGCAGATTTTGCTGTTAGCCTGTTTGCAAAGGATGTGCCTCTCTCTTGGCCAAGCGGGCGGTTGCTTGACCCAAGGTGGTGTGAGCTTTTGATCGTGCTGCACTGGTTGTGCTGGTGTTGGCACTGGAGCTGGCATTGGATCTGCTGCATCTGGAGCTGGCACTGGGTCTGCCATTTCAGCTGGCGGCTCGTCTGACACTTCTGTCTTGACAGTTGGTGATGCTCTTGGCTGACTTTGCACTGGTCTTCACACTGATTGGTGATGTTGTGAGTGGTGGTGTGGGTGAGGCATCATCGATCTCTTCCTTTGGATTGATCAGGGATGCTGGGGCTGCACATGTCTTCTTCTTGTCGCCTGGCTTGGCCTGTGCCACGTGGCTTGGAGCGTCAGTTGGCGGAGCGTCTGCTGGGCTTGTTGGCGACTTCACCGGTGGAACCACGCTGGATGAGCCAGTGGTGGCTGGTCCTGACCAATCATCTACCATGGCATCCAGTTGGGTCTTCCATTGGCTTGCCATAGCCAGGTACAGTTCGAATTGTTGTCTGGCGTGTGCCATTGGCTGATCTTCTTGGCAGGTGGATCTGTTGGTTCCATGGCGCGCTTCATGGCTGGCGATTCCTGATGGATAATATATCATGTACAATATGGCACGCTAATATTGCATGTATACACTACAATACGTGTGTACTTGTGTGTGGTTGTGTGGTGTATCACTAGTTGCATGAAATAAATGTAATTGGACTACACATTCAAGATATGGACACATGTGGAAACAATGGTATATTCACATGATGAACCTAATCCATTATATAAATAAATCGGGGTGCAGAATCTGAACATGCTGTAAAATACACTTTTAGGTTCAGAATCTGAATCTATTCTATGGTAGATACTATGTTAGGTTCAGAATCTGAATCTAGACTGTGTTTAGACATGAGTTAGGTTCAGAATCTGAACCTAGACTTTGTTTAGGCATGAACTAGGTTCAGATTCTGAATATACTATGTTATGAAATATTGATGTTGATCACATGGTATTGAATTGTATTTACAGTAACCCACATTGAATTGTATGAACCTACTTGAATATCACACCAGAATTGAAATGTGTAACACATGACCAGCGTGATTTACTGCAAGTGAAATGTGTTGGTTCCATTGGTGACACCCATTGCAATTTGAGCCACTCCAACACTCATTATGCATCAGACAATTACTCGTATGATCCAACCCAACTGCAGCTGATCAACATGATTGATTACACGATGTAGCCATATGGCCTGATGTATGTCAGGATTGTGTGCATGACATGCTGGAACGTTGTAGCCACACAGGCTTGACAATTCACAGCGCACTGCCCATGCCGAAAATGATTCATCACTGATGGTGTTTCCTGATGTAGGCTAAAGGCTTGGCAAGTTAGCTCATGATCTTTCAAACAACAAATTGGGGGGAATATATTTGGGCCCGGGTAACATTATATTTGTTGCAAGCTGCACAGAGCTACTTTTTGGACTCGGCTGTGTCTGTATTGCCAGAAACAAGCTCACTCACATTGGTGGGCAATGTGGCACCAGACAATGTGTACTGCATCACGATAGCCTTGCAGATGGTTCGGGTGGCAATCAACTGGCATTGGTTCACCTCGATGATGTGGCGCCACAACGGCTTCCTCGGTAAGGCCAATGCTTTCTAGGATGCACACACACACGCACACACACACCACACTTAAATGTGTAAGGTGCAAATTACTTTTGGGATTGATAAGTACAATCATACAAGGATCCATGTTTCCCAGCCATTGGACTCGGTCTGGACATACCACAGTGTTGTGGTTTCCTTAGAAATACCATGACTGAGTTCTGGCCCTTTGGCCTGGCATGAGACTGACCTATACAGTTGCTGTGTGTAGCTGCAATGGCTGCTGGTCAATCCAAATAAACACACAACCATGTCACATTTCATGCAAGCAAGCTGCATCGCATTTTTGTAATGTTTCCATAAACTGACTGTCGTACCTTTGTGTTTGCATGTGTGGCCACACATGCTGTGACAATGCCATGTGTAGCCAATAGGCCTGGTATGTGTAGCCAATAGGCCTGACATCAATGAATCAGGTAGCCAGCATGCTTATATTTATTGCAATCAGCTTTTTGTCTCACACCCAGCATATCATAATTGGTCAGCTTTCCTTTTGTATGTTCTTTTGGGTGCATCTGTACACCCTTGAACACCTGGCCTCAAAACTTGTATGACAGCTGCCAGCTGAGTTGGCTCCATGAGCACTGTGAGGTCAGCCTTACTGGGCCTTTGGCCCTGGACCAAGGTTTTGACTTGGGTGCCATTGACATTAATCTGAAGTGCCTTGTGGCACATGCTTTGTACTGGTTGAGGCATTTGCCTCCTGTGAGTCTTCACTCCTGAACATTGCCTGGCCTGGGTCAGGTGCCTGTGTGGATTGTTTGGCAGCATCATTTCTTTTGCACATTAGCTCTGTGAGCTCAGCGCACGAACTCATGGATGCATTGGTGGAAATCCTGGAGCCTGGAGCCTGCCACCAGTTTAATTATGGGCTGGCTGGTTGCCCTCATCTTGATGTAGGATTCTCCTTGGTGCTCTTGGACCAAGAACTCTGGAATTGCAATCCAGTTGTAGTCAGCATGTATTTCGACTGACTTTCGAATTTGGATCTCCATGATCAGAGATGGCTGCTGGAGGGTTGGTGCAAAGCCTGTCATGTATGGATGCATGTGTGGGCATGCCAAGGCAACCATTGTAGCCTGTGGGCTTGACTTGCAATGCACAGGTTCATATGCATGTGTGTTGCGGACAGAGTAGTAGCCACCTGGCTGAAACTACATGGCACAGGCACAGGCTCATGCATGAGCCGCTGCACTGGTTCATTGCCTATAGACATGCAATCACTTGTAGCACACTTATTTTTCTTCAGCTTCCACCACATCTAGCCTGGCCATCTAGACTATACATTGGATAACTTGGCATCTCCATTTAATGCATACTCTGGGTGGTCCAATAGCCATGCTTTTTGTTCTTTGGTCAAAAAGTCCCATTCCAAAAACCACCCTTGTGGTGCAATGGCCGCAGCCTCATCTGATGGATTGTAGTCCTCCATAAATGAGCTGTCTGGCACACACCCTGGGAAAGGCTCATCTGGAAGTGGTCCTTCTCCTTCATGAGCTGGTAGGTGTTCTGTTGGGCCACAACAGGGTCACGAATTCCATCAGGCTTCATTGATGGCTTCTTAAGGCTTGGCATCTTCCCTTTGCATGGCTGGCCTCTTCACCAAGTGTTTGGCACGGGCTGACTTTGCAGCAGGCTTTTTGTAAATGGCTTTCTTTGGCATGCTCTATACCAACTTTGGAAACTCAAACTAGTGGTAGCTGAGCCAAGTGATGAATGCATCCTATTCAATGTTTGCTCATCATGCATGTGGTAGCCACCAGGGCCTGGAGTACTCAAGTTCACAACACCAGCTCTCATGAGACAAGTCTTTGATTGTGCGTATGCAAGCATACATGCAACCATGCAATCATGCAATGCTGACTAAGTGCAAAGCAGCTTTAGGCACTGTCGTTTTCCTCATCATACGTGTATTTGGCCTTATCCATGGACTTGCCGCTGGTCCACCTGGGCACATAATGCTAAATTGTGTAGCCGTGCAGGCTTGGCTGGTCAGGAAATAAGCATTATGGACTAGCCAGGTTTGTAATACCAGCTTAGGGTTCACACTGCAATCAGAAAATGTTGCAACCTTTGCATGCAGGTTGCATTACTGTGTCCTTGCTTTCTTCTTCTTGGGCACATCTGTGCCTTCTGACTTTGGAAGTGGCTTCAAAGCAATCAAATCATGCTTCGTGATGGCGTCCTGGTTGATGAGCACTTTCACATGCAGTTCACCATGGGTAACCCATTTCTCTGTGAGCTGGCCATTGTCATCATTGTGGCAACATGTCCAGTATGGGCTCAACATGCCTGTGTGGTGGTCACCATTGCCAGTGAAGGATTTGGCTGGGAGCACAAGCCATGACTGGCCATTGAATTTTACCTCCCCATACTTTGTGCCTGATGGCTTGGTGTGGGTAATGCAGCTTATTCTGTCTGGACATGGGATCAATTGGTCCTTGGATGCATACAATGCCTGCTGGGGCTGTTCCTGCACTAAAAAGTCATTGGCATCAAGGTCCTGGTTGTTGTAGCACTCCACCCACTGGATGAAGATCTTGCATTTGGCAAGTTCTTTTTTTTGTTCTCGCGCCTTTTTCCGTCTGCTCCTCCAACCCACTTATATACCGGCGGCCCCCGGATGTGCTTAGGGGGCGTTAAGGGGGCAGCCATTTATTTTTTTTGCGCGCCTTTGTCCGCAGCATCACAGCAGCTACGAGGTGAAACACAACGAGCAGCGGGCGCAAGCTCAACCGGGCAGGCGGCTTGGCGCAGGCCCACTCTCCCACCTGGCGTCGGCGAGCAGATCGCTCACCGGCGGCTCGGCGCCATCAACGCACGTCTCCCCGAACAGCGGGAGCTGCAGCAGGCTGGCGGCGAGCGCGCGCTGCGCGGCGACTGCGAGGAGGGCAGTCCACCGCCGCACGTACGCCTGCACAGCAGCTCCGAGCAGCAGTTCGGGGACACGGCGCGACTTGGCGCGCGCGAGCAGGCGCACGAAGGCCACCCCGTCCGGGAGCCACCGGCCACCGACCTCGAGGCCAAGGACAAGCAGGCGGCAGCGCCGGCTCCGGAGGAGCTCAGGGTAAGTGTGGTGGCGCTTGCGGCGTCGAATCTGGCGCAGGGCTATAGGTCGGGTTCACGGTCAGCCCCCGGCCGCGGAGCGCCGTCAGCTCGGACAGGGCTGACAAGGGTGGTGTCCACAGCGACCTGCACACCGCCCCAGATGGGCAGGGCATTGGCCACAACCTCCAGGCGGCGGTCATCCAGCACCGGCGCATCGAGGTTGAGGTCGCGCAGGAGCACGTTCTCGGCCACACGGGCGCCAGCCTCGCGGCAGATCCTGGCAGCCGTGCGCTCCAGGGGCACACTGCGGGGCCCTAACACGCCAGCACGCGCGCAAGCCGCACGGTGGTCCCCCAAGGCATCCAGCGCGCCCCGACAGGGGCACACCCGCTCGCTGAAGGGAAGCGGCACGCGCAGGCGGCGCAAGGCCGCAACGCGAAAGTGAGGGTCCGGGACGTTGCACTTGGGGGCAGTGGGGAGGACAGTGAAGAAGCACCCGGCATGGTCGCCTGCTTGGGAAAGGAGCAGCGCGCGAGAGGCAGGATCAAGGTCAGCAAGCAGACCGGCGTCAAGCACCATTCCGGCAGCATCTCTACCCTGGCTGCGCGGGTCAAGGCGCAGCAGCTCGTCCCACGCGGGGGGCTGGAAGCCATCAGAGCGCAGCGCCTCAGCGGCCTCCGCCGCGGCACGCACGCTAGGCGCGCGCTGTCCGCCCGCGGCGAGCGAAAGAGCCAAGTTGCCGGCGACGACCGGGTGCCGCTCTTGGATCATGGGCAGGGCATCAGCCCAAGATGGCCAGTAGGCAGCAGACCTCCCTCGCTCGGCAGACCGCAAGCCCATCCCGCCCCTTGCCAAGGGTAGTTGGGCCCGTCGGCGCTGCAGGGCATCGAGCTCGAGGGGCTCCTCAGCGCTCAGGAGCGGGCGAAGGCATGGGTGTGGCAAGAAAGCAAGATGCGAAGGAGGTAGTTGGCACGGGGCGCGCCACACGTCAGCAGTATCAGCCACGCCGACTGCAGGTGCGGCACGGCAGGGATACGCTGCAGGAGTGTGTCCTGGGACGCGCGCTTCTCAGCCAGGAACACCTGTGTGAACGCGTGGCTGCCGAGAGGGGGCCCGAGGACAACCAAGCCTTGCTGGTGGGATGGCAGGGACACTAGGTCGCCCACCCAGCTGGGGTCTTCGGCGGTCCCGAAGGCGTCGACGCCCGGTGGCAGCACGCCGCCGGCGTTCCAAGCGCGAGTCTTCCCCAAGTTAACCTGGATGCCAGCATGCGCTTGCAGACGCGCCTGCAAGATGTCGAAAATGGCACGCGCACGGCCGGGCCGCGAGAGGATATAGATGTCATCCAAAAAGACGAAGAGGACCTCCCCTGGCAGCAGCGTCGCCTGTGTGGCCTGCAGAGCTGGGTGCTGCGCGAGCGCAAACAAGCCAGGCAGGGGGTCGCCCGGTTCGCCCCCTTCGCCTTGCTGGACGACATGCGCCGCGCCGTTGTCGTCGTACCACAAGTATTGTGAGGCCTGGCCATAGAATTGCCGCACGTACGGCAGAAGCGGAGCGAGGCGCTCGTGCGACGCAAGCTGGGAGAACACGCTCGCCCGCGAGACGTGGTCGAAGGCGCCCACCCCATCGACGGACAGCACAGTGGCCTCGTTGTCGGCCTCAGTGGCCGCGCGCAAAAGGCGCGCTAGGCACTCCGTGCCGGCGCGGGTGGACAGGGCGTACTGAAAAGGAGAGCAAGCGTCCTGAAAGTGCTGCGCCATCTGCTGGGCAAGAGTGCGGCTAACGAGCCTGCGCAGCACATCGCCCATGACAAGACCACGCACGCGCCCGCTCGGTTTCTGCAAAGTCTTGGCTCACCATGGGTGATTCAGTGGGAAGCAACTTCTCCACAAGCTCTTGGTCAAGAGCTTTGGGCACTTGGCCTTGAAAGCGCTTTCATTGATGCTTGAATTTCATGGGCTTTGACAACAATGGTTTGCTGGGGCTGGAATAAAGGCTTGTGCGCAAGCTTGACACCTTCATGGTTGGATTCCACAAGTTCCCATACCTTGGCAGGAAAGCCTTTGTGGGTGATTGGCTGGCCACAAACATTGCATCCTTGGACTGGTCCAGCTTCACCAATGTGCCACATGACTTTGAGGCTGGCCCCTTGGGCTCATCATTGATCTTAGGTCTTGGGATGTAGTTTGGGTGTTGTTGCAAGTCCTTCAGCATTGCATCTCTTATTTGTTGGTGGTTGTACTGGTGGTTTGGTTCTCTCCCAAGCTTCTCTTTTGCTGGCAGTGCAAAAATGGTCCTGATGGCTGCTTTCCCAAATGACTTGTACCTGATGGTTCTGGCGGATTCACTTTGTTGGCTCATCCCCCATAGTTCTGCAAGAAACTGTTCCACTTGGAGTAGCTTTTCCTGGAACGTTTTGGCCTTGAGGCTGGCGACATCTGTCTTGGTGATGAGCTTGGATACACCATCAACCACTCTGTTTGTGGAAAGGTTGGCAGCTACCATGGAAACCCTCAGCATGGTGCACAGGTTCGACTTAGAGAGGTCTTGGCCCAATGTTGGGCTGTTTCCATTCTTTGGGAAATGTGGGACAAGAATTGCACCAGTGGCCCGTCTGGTCCACCTGCACAAATGTTCTCTTGGTCACAGGCACAAACTTATTCACTGTTACATCAATCATGCTTATCTCTGATTCAACATCTAAATGTTTACATGCATGCTTATTTCATCACCTAGCCTGAGTAGAGGTGGACAAACTTTCCCACGATGGCTGCATAGGTTGCAACTTGGCCCCCAAGGCACATGTCAATGGCCAACCTTTCAAAGTCATGGGATGCTTCAGCACTTGTGGATACATGGTCCACCAAGCTGGCCATGAGCTCAACCTTGTTCTGGTGGGCAAATAAATGTGCAGGAATTGTTGGCCTTTTCAATGAGTGATGGTAGCCTGGGGAATGCTTCCTCCACATGGGCTGCTATAATGGTCCAGCTCCAGCCTACTGTGACCATAGTGTGGAGAGTCTTGTCCTGTCTGAGCAGCACTGGGTTCAAATGGCCATCTGGTCCTTTGAGGGATGGTTGGTCAGTGACAGCTCCAGCAACAATTCTTTGATGAACTGGCTGGTGTGGGATGAGCTCACAGATAGGAACCGCTCTGCACCTGTTGGCTTGGCTGTGCTTGCATGCTGGCTCACATCCCACACATTGGCAACTGCCATGCCATTAGCCTGGTGGCTTGGCGGCTTGACTGCATTGCTATTAGCCTGATGGCTTGACTTCATGCCATGTGGCTAGCCTGGTGGCATGTGGCTTGCTGCCAAAAAGCACATTTTGGGAATTAGATTCTTGCATGCGTTTTTCAAGCCAATGCCAAGGCTACAACATTCAAACGCACTGCCAGTGAGGGCGTGTCCTTGCAGCCAATGCCCATAGGTTCTGCACCATAATCTTGCCCCAGCAGCTACGCAAGACCTTCTGGGTTTGACAATCGATATCCATTCTGACCACCCAGCTTCATTGGTGCACCCACAGGCAGCCCACCTCTGTGTCCACAACATGTTACCCAGCTGCTTAGTCCAAGAGAGGAAGCATAAGATTGTGAAGATGTATGGCCAGACCATATCCAACACTGTGAAATTCGATTGGTCGACCATGCAGGAAATACTTTGCCATGATTTATTTGTGCTCTCAGAAGCCCACCAACAACATGCAGAAGTTCCAACAGTCCCACTTTGACCAGGAAGATGTGTGGGTGTGTATACCTGCAACCAGCAGGCCATTGCTGCTGGACAAGTCCACATCCATGCCAGCATTGGTTGTGAAATGTACAGCTGAGTGTCAAGTTGTGAAGAAATACAAAAGGACAAAACAAAACCTGGTGTGCTGTTTGCAAGCCAACTGACCAAGCAGCCATTGTAAAAACATCACAAATGCTGCGCGCCACAAATGCGAATGCAAAGTTCTTATCCCGTTGAGGGCTAGGTGCAAGGAATCCGCATTCCACATGGTAGAAATACCCAGTACCATAGTAAGACCCAATACGCTACAGGTTGACTATAGAAGTCATGCATTTGAACTCTTTAACATGTGAACTAAGATGTCATGTGTAGGAGTTGTACAGTTTGACATGCGCACTTTGCAGCCTTTTGCATCAAGGACAAAAAGGGTTTGACCGCTTTCGCATGGTAGCGGAGCTGGTTACCTGGAACTCGCCTTCGAGGACCAGGACCGGTTCCACGGGTAACACCGTTCTGTGAGCGGGTGATACCGCAGCTGCGACAGTAGCAGCGCGGGAACAGCGGCTCCGGGCAACCGGTGCGGCAAGCCGTCGCCACGGGCAAGGGCGGCAAAGGAAAGGGAAAGGACGCCCGCAAGAGGAGCGCAGCAGCGCTCGAGAAGAGACTTTATAGGTCAGTGGCAAGGCGGTGCGAACGTCTGCGACAGAACGAGGAAGAGCCGAACACCTTTGTGGAGGCACCAAGGGTCGAGAACCTCACGGCCAGGGAAGCGCTCGCTTTGCAGAGCATCCCGGAGGAGGCTGAGCAGATCGAGGGCATCTCCGGCGTGTCAAGGGCTTCGAGACCCACCAGAAAGTGCACGGTGCGGCGAAGAACGCCGTCGAGAAGTTCAGAGGCAAGCACCCAGGCTTAGCAAAGCTTTTCGAGAAGAATCCGGGCATTAGTGTTCGGAAATCCTACGTGCGGGAGATTGCCAAGAACAGGGTCTCTCGCGGGCTTGGGCCACTGGCAACGGAAGAGGCGAGCAGTTCGTCAAGGCCAGGTCTTGAGACTCTCGAAATACCGCCGACGGTAAGAGAGTCGGAAGCGAACTACTCGGTGATAGAGAGCGCCACGCACCCAGCAACTTCTGTGTGGTACTCGGACGACGAAGATCCGATCGAGGAGTGGACACCTCAGGACAAACGAGAGGACCTCGACACCAACCGCGACCAGCCAGCGGAGGTGAACCAGAACGGAAACAGGCAGGACACGGACGCAAACAGCAGCTTCGCGGACAGCGAAAGCTCTGCGAGTTCGTACAGTTGGGCTTCCAGCTGGTCAGGAGCTTCGGGAACCGCGTGGAGTTGGGCACCCAGCACCTACGACGATTGGTCGTGGAGATGTGGTGGCCAAAAGAAGAGCGGGTGATACCGCACAGTTGTGACTGTGCATCTTGGAAAATCACTTGCACGTGTGTTTTGTAAATAGCAATGGCTAGTGCAGAGCAAATGCAAGCGCAGATAAATGAGCTTGTACAGCAACAGTCAAACCTGATGGAAGCTCTCCGAAGGGCAAATCAGGGATATGAGAGCCAAACTCAGAGACTCAGGCAAACTGAGGATAGGCTTCAGGCTCAGGAAACCGTGATACAACAGATGGCAGCGCAAACGACCGCAGTGCACACGCCACAGACAACGCGCGTGAACACATTGATAGACCCACGGCATGTTCCCAAACCACCAATTTATAGCGGCAAGAAAGAAGAGTGGGAGAAATTCAGGCACATTTTGTGGCTTGGCTTTCAGCAGTTCATGCAAGTTTTCCGGATTTGCTTGACAGGTTTGGTTCGGGTAAGACTCCTGTTGAAGAAACTGAATTGTCTGATGATGAAATTCAGTTGTCACAGGCGCTTTACACGTTTCTTGTTCAGTATTGCCCTGAATCAACCATGAATGTGATAGGCCAAGGAACCACAGGCACCAACGGCTTTGAAGTGTGGAGACGCTTGGTGAAGATGTCAGAACCTTCCTACAGGACAAAAGCATGGGTCTGGAAAAGACATCTTTCGAATCCCAACTTCCCGAATGACATCACGCAGTGGAGCTCAGCTCTTCATCAGTGGGAGTCTGAACTCAGAGAGTTTGAGAAGCAATTCAAAACCCCGTTTTCAGAGGATGAGAAAGTTTCTATTCTGGCTCATGTTTCTCCGAAGGAACTTCAGCAGACGCTTTGGATACCTACCAGAAGATTAGAGACTACATCGAGCAGTATCTCATTGACAAGAACTTGTGGAAGAGACCGCAAGGATCCAGTTTTGGAATTACGAAGGTTGCCAACAAAGTTGATCAACCACCTCAAGATGGACCAACACCCATGGACATCGGTGCGTTGCAGGACAACTACCACAAAGGAAAAGGGGGAAAAGGACGTGATCAGAAAGGTGGAAAAGGGAAAGACCACAAAGGAAAATCCAAAGGCGAGCACAACAAGTCGGGCAAGAACAACTGGCATCAAGACGATTGGCAGAAGAAAGGTGGAAAAGGCCAGTACTACCAGCAGTACCAAAAGCAGGACAAAGGAAAAGGAAAAGGTCAAAATGCCAAAGGCAAACAGGACAATGGGAAAGGCAAAGGACATGTGAGCAACCCACACGCAGGCAAACAGTGTCATGTTTGTAAGAAGCATGGTCACATTGCTGCAGACTGTTGGTGGAAAGTTGGCAGTGTTGAGAATGCAGAGCAAATTGACCCTGACAACAAAGGATCAACTGGTGGCTCAGGTGGAGTTGGAGCGATTGCAGGAGATGTGATCTTCACCATCAACAATGTTCAGCAACACGTGTCGGCTTGCAGCTCGGATCCTTCACATGTTTCCTTGTTGGTTGACTCTGGAGCTTGCGAGAGTGTGCTAGGAAAGGAGAGTTTGAGAGCCCAGTTGACAGTCGACTTGCAAAAACTGCTTTTCAGTATCCTGAAGTGCAGGTAGGCAGTATGAGAGGCCAAGTTGAAATGACCGTGACGGATGCAGCTGAGAGTCTTGTGAGTGTGCATAGTTTGGTCAGCAAGGGGTATGACGTCAACTTCTCAAGCCAGGGATGTTTTGTAGACACAGGACATGAGAAGATCCCTCTGGAAATGCATCGCTTGCCGATGGTATCACAAGGTTGAAAAGCGGCCTCGCGGGGAACACCGTTTAGCCACAAGACGGGTAGCACCGGTAGCGCCAGATCCTGACAGATGGAAATTTGAACAAGTCTCTGGTAGACGCTTCATGGTGCGAGTTCACAACATGCATCGCAGACAGCTGTTCAATCCAGTTCTCACCAATTGCCCAGTTAGCGCAGATGGACTGTTTGATCACAGGGTGACATACAGGACGTTCACAAACGCTGAACGAGACACTGTTGAGGACAGATGGGTTGACAGGGGATCGAGCAAGGCTAGTGAAGTTCACTGGCAAGGAGAGACATCGTTTGAAATCAGGCCAGAAGTTGACATGGATGCTGAGAGGGTCAGTCAGGAAGAAAATGCGGCACAAGCGGCACGAAGAAGGAAGCAAGCAGAGAGATAATTTCGTGCAGAACAAGATGCGGACTGGCTGTACTTCGATGCAGATCAAGCAGCCAAGGAAGACAAGGAAATCACAGATGACATGACCTTGCAGCTGAAAGAACTTTCTGAAGGCGTGAGAGAAGACAGATGGTTGAAGTTCCAGATGCATCTTCGATGGAGGAGCTAGAACAACACCGAGTGCATCATGCCAACTATGAGCCATGGTGTCCTAGTTGTGTGGCAGGACAAGGTAGAGAGAAACCTCACAGGAGGAACAAGAAGGAAAAGCAAGAACACGTGGTTTACTCGGACTACATGTTCTTCACGAAAGAAGGAATGAAGGTCAGTGAGCCAACCGAGGCTCAAAAGAAGAACAAGGAGCTGGTCACAGTTTTGACAGCAATTGACCAGGACAGCCAGGCACCATTTGCTGTTGTTGTTCCAAGCAAAGGCGGGGCAGCATACGCAGTGGGAGCGATCTCGGCTTGGGTCAAAGACTTGGGTTGGGACAAGGTCACCATCCACACAGACCAAGAGAACTCTTTGAACCATCTGTACGAAAAGGTGACGGACAAGCTGGGCAATGACAAGGTGCAGCTTCGTAAATCACCCAGGTACAGTTCGGCTTCATTGGGCTCTGGGGAGATGGTGAACGGACTGATAGCCGGAAAGATCAGGACATGGCTTGTTGATTTGCGAGAAAGGTACGGCAACGATGACATTGACATTGGTCACGTGTTGTTTCCATGGATCGTGAGGCACGTTTCGTGGAGCATGGCGAGGTTTCACGTGAACAAGACGAAGACGACGGCGCACAGGATCTTGAAAGGACATGATTACCTGGGAGAACTCTTGCCGATGGGCGAGACCGTCATGGCAAAGTACCCCAACGTGAAGGACAGGGCGAAGAGCGACTCCAGATGGGTGAAAGGCATCTATGCTGGAAAGACAACGCAGTTGGACGAGCACATAGCCCTCACAGAAGCAGGGGCAGACACTTTCCGCACAGTGAGAAGGTTACCGCTGGGCTCACAGCATCAGCTGGTCGTTCTTGAACAGGCGAGAGGTGCACCCTGGAACACTGTGGAGGGCATCGAGAAGGCGAAGCCAGAGGGCATCCGCTCCAAAGTAGACGTGAGACAACTGCAGGAACCCATCCTCGAAACAGAAGTAACTAGAGGGTCGGGATCCGCGGGTGACATTGCGCCACGTGAGCGGGAGATACCGCCGGTGTTTGTGCCAGCGCCGAAAATCTCCGGGCGCAGCATCGATCCGGACGGGCCGCCGGAAGAAAAGAAGACAAAGAAGACAAGAGGGGCAGAAGAAGTTACGCCTGACGTCGGGAAGCACGGCGACAAGAAAGCGAAGGTTAGAGAGAGCGTTGAGAGGCGATGGCAATTGCCTGGCCTTTGGCGCTGCAACCTCCTTGCTTGCTGAACCAGATGAGCTTGAGCTTTCACTCTCCGAGTGAATTCTGTAGTGTTCGGCTTTCCGCTTCGTCGACGGAGAACGTTCCGCCTCAGCTTCCATCTGCTCAGAACTTTTCCGGGCACGGCGCCTTCCGTAGTGACACAAGACATGATTTCGAACATCGCCCAAGGTGATGTGATCAACGCGTTTGATTGCTGCAGGGAGAATGCGGTAAAAGAGCGTCTTGGAGAGAATCATGGTTTAGAGAAAGACTTGGAAACTGTTGAGAGCACTTTTGAGACATATTTGAAAAGGGAACCTGCAAGTTTGCAGAACATTGCAAATGTCATGGATTGGATGGACAGCATCATGCTAGAGGCCGATGATATGAAGAAGGCACGGCTTGATGAGATTAGGAAACTTGAGCAAACATTCAAGGCATTTACAGTGAGAGACAGACGCGAATTGCCAAAGGACTTGACAGTGTTTGGACACCGATGGGTTGACAAAGTGTCCGAAGGAATCTGCAAAGCAAGGTTGACGTGCCAAGACTTCAAGAAGAAGCAGAGCCCTGAGGAACGACTCAGCTCAGAGCAGGGCACGAATTTCTGTCCGACACTAGTTCAGTGACATGCAAGATCATTGAAGTTTACAGTTTGTTGCATCAATTTCCACGTGTGAAGGCAGATTTGACATCAGCGTTCCTGATTGCCAAAGATGGAGGTGACAAGCAGGGACAACCTGTTTTCATGAGGCCACCCAAGGAATGGCTTGAAGAATATGACACCTGGATTTTGAGCCAGGAAAAGGAAATTCAGGAGTACCTCAAAGATGTACCTCGTGAGGAGCTCATTTGGCAGGTTGATGGCAACATCTATGGAAGACAATCTGCAGCAGCTCAATACCGGGATCGACCTGAGGAGATGCTCACCAACAAGGTTTCCGGGAGATACCGCTTCAAGAGGGGCAAACTAGATGCTTGTGTGTATCGGTGTGAACTCACCGGAACCGTTCTCATTCACCACATCGACGATTTTGATATGTGTGGACCACATCGACGATTGATTTGCTTACTGTTCAATTTCCGGGGAATGGTTGCAAGCTCAAAATGGGCCACTTGGAATTCCCTGATGTTGGCAGTAAAGTCAGCCCCGAATTTTTGGGAAGAACCCAAATTAATGTTGAGGGGGCTATTATCACCAAGCCACATGAGAGGCATGCGCAAACCATTTTGAAGGCACTTGGACTGGAGGATTGCAAACCTAGCCCAGTACCAGGAAAGAAGCTCGACCTCAAGCAGGACCAGGAGCTAAGTGCAGCTGAAAGGGAAACCTATGCAAGTTGCGTGGGCAGTGCAATTTACCTTTCACAGGATCGCAGTGACATCAAGTTTGCAGTGAAAGAACTAGCAAAGAGGATTCGAAACCCTCGACTATGTGACTGGCAGAATCTCAAAACACTCGGCAGATATTTGAAAGGGACACTGGAATGTGGACACACCACGACACTGGCAAGTGGAGTGGACCGACACCATCCAGTACCAGTTCATGCATACTGTGATTCAGATTGGGCTGGTGACGAGGAAAGCAGAAAGAGCACAAGTGGAGAAGTGTTAGTTCTAGGAGGGACTGTGATTGAGACAGGCAGTCACACGCAGCAAGGAACTCCAGCGACGAGCAGTGCAGAGGCGGAGATCAGAAGTCTCACGCATTGCGCACAATCGGCAGTGCGTGTGAAGAATCTCTGTGAACAAGATTTTGGAATGGAAGTAGAAATGCCCAGGATTTGGTGTGACTCAAGTGCAGCATTGCAAGCAGCAAAGAAATTAGGAGCAGGAAAGATGCGACATCTTGCTGTAGGGCATTTGTACATCCAGGAACTCGTGAAAGAGAAGCAGGTTGCGATCGCGAAGGTTGACGGGAAGCAGAATCCCGCGGACGCGCTCACGAAGCATTTGGTGACAGGAGAAGACCTGAGGATTGCGCGTGAGAGACTTGGCATTGTTGATTTGACTCAGGCAGGTTTAGACAAACATGTTTCAAAACACGGCATGACGAGTGTGAGTACAGTCATGCACAGACGGACAACACACCGGACGCGTGCAAACCGTGGAAACCACTCATGGGCTCAAAGCTCAGCCTGCGCGCGGACCACAGTAGTGTGCAACGCAACAAAAGGGTGACACCTTACGTCAAGGATGGAGGTGGCACACAGTGTTGCGGGTGACACCGCAGATTGGTACCTTAAGCTGTTGTTTGTTAGCTTGGCTCTCAACATCAGTATGGTGCTATGCATCTGCAGTGTTGGACTGTTCCAGCTAGGTCGAACCTGGCAGAGCAGGAAGTTTCACTAAAAGATCCAGAAGATTGAGTCTGTGATTTTGTCACGCACAGGAGATAGGTTCCACTTGGGTGTTGGCTGTGGAGCCATCTCAGGTCGCAAGGGAGTGCGATCAATTCAGAAGTGTCAGCTTTGTGGCTGAATCCCGGGCCACATAGCATGGCATGCCATTTCTACCAAGGGGGTGCAAGGAATCTGCATTCCATATGGTAGAAATACCCAATACGCTACAGGTTGACTATAGAAGTCATGCATTTGAACTCTTTAACATGTGAACTAAGATGTCATGTGTAGGAGTTGTACAGTTTGACATGCGCACTTTGCAGCCTTTTGCATCAAGGACAAAAAGGGTTTGACCGCTTTCGCACTAGGTGGGCGCGTGTTGGCTGAATGGATTGAACAAATTAATGGTTGCTTGTCAGTTGCTTCTCAGCAAACCACAGGGCTAGTCATTCAAGCTTGGTGTTTGCTTGGCTTTTGTGCAGGCTTCTTGTTTGATGAACTTTCCTCAGCTTGACAGTATATAGGTCCCATGTGAGTACTGAACCTCTGGCTTTCATTGCAAACAGTTAACTGCAATGGTGAAGCCTTGTTGGATGAGCAGGTCCTTGGTATCCAGCCGGGCTAAAACTTACAACCAAGATGGTGCTGACACACGCAATGAAATTCATGTCATGGTAGCCATCTGGCTCATGTTCCATGAAGATTGCATGTCGTGGTAGCCACCTGGCTTATGATTCATCAATAATGCTTATGAGCAGTATGAGCTTGCCTTGACTGGTCACGCATGAGCTTTTGTATCATGAGCTCATATGGCTTATCCATTTTAATAAATGCACATGCTCAGCTTTGATTTGCATAATGATGAGCAGCACTGCCAAA
Organism: Effrenium voratum; assembly: GCA_963377175.1. Lineage (NCBI taxonomy): Eukaryota > Dinophyceae > Suessiales > Symbiodiniaceae > Effrenium > Effrenium voratum. Next base: position 13,679 of record CAUJNA010003498.1, on the reverse strand, counting down.
GCCTTTATCTATTTTCTCAAAATGCTCTGGCGAGTCTAAACAAATTGCTGCCAACAAGCCAGAATAAATAAACAATAAATCATATGTTTGACCATCACTCCAAATGTGATAAACCTAGTATGTTTTTTGCTAACCACTTAGCTAACCACTTAGCTAACCCCTGGCTAACCTCTTAGCTTTCCCCCTAACTTACGCCCTTAGCTAACTAGTGAGCATTTGCTAATAAAAAATAAATCTTTGCCCCAATGTCCTACTAACTCTAACAAACCCCCGGTGCATCCCAGGAATGCAGCCCCGCGAAGTGGAAAAGAGACCCGCGAAGGGGAAAGAGCTCCGCGAAGGGGAAGAGCCCCGCAAAAGGAAAGAGCCCCGCAAAGAAGGGGAAGAATGCAGCCCCGCGAAGGGGAAAGAGCCCCGGAAGAGCCCTGCAAACGGGAATGCAGCCCGAAGGGAATGCACGCCCGCGAAGGGAATGCAGCCCCGCGAAGTGGAAAGAGCCCCGCGAAGGGGAAAAAGCCCCGCGAAGGGGAAGAGCCCCGCAAAGGGAAAGCAGCCCCACGAAGGGGAAAGAGCCCCGCGAAGGGAATGCAGCCCCGCAAAGGGAATGCAGCCCCGCGAAGGGAATGCAGCCCCGCGAAGGGGAAAGAGCCCCGCGAAGGGGAAGAGCCTCGCGAAGGGAATGCAGCCCCGCGAAGGGGAAAGAGCCCTGCGAAGAAAAAAACATCCGCGCAGGGGAAGCGCCCCGCGAAGGGAATGCAGCCCCGCGAAGGGCCGCGAAGGGGGAAGCCGCCCCGCGAAGGGAATGCAGCCCCGCGAAGGGGAAAGAGCCCCGCGAAGAGAAAGAGCCCCGCGAAGGGAATGCCGCCCCGCGAAGAGAAAAGAGCCCTGCGAAGGGGGGAAGAGCCCTGCGAAGGGGAAGAGCCCGCGAAGGGAATGCAGCCCCGCGAAGGGAATGCAGACCCGCGAAGGGGAAAGAGCCCTGCGAAGGGGAAGAGCCCCGCGAAGGGAATGCAGCCCCGCGATGGGGAAAGAGCCCCGCAAAGGGCATAGACCCCGCGAAGGGGATAGAGCCCTGCGAAGGGGGTAGCTTCCAGGCTGAAAAGGAACCCGGCGCAGGGGAAGACTTGCGAAGAGAAAAAAGGTGCAGGGGAAGGGGGGGTGACGGGCCATGCCCCGTTGAGGGGATGGGAAGGCTCGAAAAGAAGGAATCAAGGTGGAAAACAAAGGTGGGGAGGTTGGAAAAAATGCAATCAAGGTTGATTCAGAGAAAAAACAAGGTGAACAAAAAGTGTGGCAAGGTTGAAAAAACATGAAGTGCCGACCCTGAAATTGAAAAAGAAGGGGACAAGGTAGAAAAAAAAGCTTAAGGTTGAAAAAAAAGGGTCCAAGGTTGAAAAAAAGGCATGCCCAAACACATTGATATCAATTCCGGCAAAGTAAAACTCTATCTAACTTCAGGATGCACTCTTAAGCCCGCAGAGCGGCAATCTACAACTACCTTCTTCGCAAACCACCTTCTTCCCCAGAACCTGTTTAATCTCAGATTTGACCTTCTGGGGGCGCAGGGAGGGAGGGAGGGAGGGTTAATTCATGGGTTTTTAACATGACAGAACAGTGGCCAACAATGAACATGCAGCACAATGCAACCAGGACCCAACATGTCGCCCATGATGTTTGAAGGTTTGGCCAACAGCGAAATGGTTTGTAACACCTGGCCACCGCTGACACCCTTCCGCGCCTCTCAAGCACCGCTCCAGCCTCCGATTCCAAGCGGTCGCACAGCATGCCTCAGCTGCAAACATCCCAAACCATCCCAACTGAAAACAATGCATCCAGGCAGCCCAGAACTTCGTCAAAGTCTTCACGCCTCAGGCCCTCGTATCTGTAAGCCAGGATGGTCAAGCCGATCACCACCTCGGCTGCCGAGCTGAGAGCACTGACCCCTACACAAAGCCGACCCATGCACAGGAGGACATGCCCTTTTTATGCTGATGACATTCAGCTGAGGCACATCCGGATGCGCAAACTCACTGGACTGTGACGGCACATCTTTGCCTGCCAGCTAGCACGTGCTTCAGACATCTGTGGCTGACTCAGGCATCTCGGCCTACTGCCTTTCGCAACTGCGGCACGCATCCGCACGTGTTCCACATATTCTGATGCGTCGTCGGCCTAGCCCTCCGCAAACTGAGCCAAGGGCCTACGAAGGGAATGGCCAGCTTCGCCCGTGTCAAAGGCATCAGGGGCTGCTCTGCCAAAGCAGCTGACACCTGAGGGTAACGATGCCTGCAAACGGTTGATGATTCCGTCTGCTAGTCAGAAGTCTGAGAAAAATTGAAATCAGAAATCAGCTACAGTAAACTAGCTTGAGTGCGGATGTTCATTGGCCCACGCCCGCAAAGAGCAGGATACACTCCTGGCCTGCTCTGAGGACATGATGCCGAAGGTGACGCGGTCAATCTTTTGCAGGCTGAAGGGTAAAAACACCTGGAGAGCCAACAACAGGTTCCCCTTGCATCCCCTTGATGTAAATGCTCCGCATCCATCCAGGCATCATGACGCCCGTCTCCACGTGTCAATGCTGAGTGAAATGAGCCATGACTTGCAGCCCATAACCTTGGTGCAGACTCATGTTCCATCAAGCATCCCCCCGCGGCCATTCACAAAAAAATACTTCGCGTGGAGAAATGGCCTTGGCTCTTCTGCAAAAGCTCACAGCGGCTCGGATCCGTTCCCTGCCTGAAGCCAGTCCCAGCTCCTTGAGCGACAAAGAGTACTGCCAAAACCCGGACAAGCAAGAAAACAAGGCAAGTCGGGCAGGCAGGGCACACACACCCCTTGCAGGCAGCACCAGGCCCAACCAAGCCAAACACAACAAGGGGTACAAGTCAGTCCCAAAACAAAGCTGATAGGAAAATAACAACAGAATCAACATATGTCGAAACTCATTAGAAGGATCTTCTTACTGTATCCAACCAGCACTGTTCAAGTGTGAGGTGCAGCTAAATCAGAAGCCCCGTCAAAAGCGGGGCACCAACAGGCAGCCAACCAACATGGTGTCCCGTTTGTAAGGAACAAACATGTCCAGGGCCCGAAATCAAGAAACTGTCAAACGGTCCAACCCCTGGAGAAAGCAACGTCCGACATCAATTCTACAAGATGCTTAAACATAATATCAAATCGGCCCTCCACTTCCCATGGCACAATGTCGTTGAGAAGCAGGTCTATGTCTCCAACAGCTGCTGAGACATACGCAGGAAACCGGTGCAGCCCAGGCTCAGGTTCATGGACTTTGCATCCTTCGCAGGCAGCCTCTCCACTCGTTGGCCGCGGACATCTGCCCCTGCCTGGCAATTTGCGCGCCGGGGTCAGGGGCTCATGTCTCAAACACTGGAGGGCACCAGCAATCGTTTGAGCAGGCCTAGGCCGGCTGAACAAAATGTAAGCATACGGGCAATCCAATGCTTAGGGGCACGATCAGTCTGGATTTCTCCAACTCCCTTCCTGAGTGGATTGGCCACAAAAAATCTGAACTTTGCATTTCCCACGACAAATCCCACGACCATCTACGGAGTTCAACCCGACCGAAGGCTCCTGGGTCTCCTCCAGCACCAGCCGCACGTTCCCTTTTTCCAGCGGCTCCAGGCGTGTGGCCAGGTAGGAGGACCGGGCCACTGGCTCAAAGCCGCCTGTGAACCAAAGCCGTGGATAATTTTTGAGGCGATTTTTTCCGTGGGTTGGAAAAGGGGAGAACAAACAGCGTAAGCGTTGCGGCCTAAATTTCTGCCGCAAATCAAAAACGGCGCATTTTTGGATTTGCGGCATTTCTTCTGAGTTGCGGTTGTTTTTTTGCGGCAGAAGTTTTTTCCACCCCCAGATTTGCGGCAGACATCGGCGGGAATGCGGCGGAAATTCCCGAAAACAAACGGTGTTGCGGCATGTTTTTTTTGTTGCGGTGTTTTTGTTTTGGTTGCGGCTGATTTTCTGGAATGCCGCAATGCGTTGCGGCAGAAAAATCCGCCGCAGGAAGTTCTAGGTCTGTTTGATGGGTCCCCTACTTTGAGGCACACTCAAAAAGGACCAGGATTTCAGTTTCGGTTTACCTTTCAGACAGCCATCGCTCTGAAAAGGTTGCCACGAGGGCGCCGTCAGCAAAATGGTTGAAGCAATCGATCTGCATGGGTCGCGTTGCGTGTCATCTGGCTTCTAGAGAGAGCAATGGCCAAAACTCGGCCACCCATCACCCATCCATGATAAATTATTCCCCTTGTGCCCACTAAAGGGTAGAGCGCGTTCACCACTACAAGTTAGGCAGGATAGCTTTTTGAGGGCGGCCCTCTCGCTGTGAAACTGCTGTTTTTTTGCATGTTGTCTGTTGGGGAGGTGGGCGAGTGGGTCGAGCGGGGGGAACAGCATTCCTTCTTCACTGCCTACGTGCTGCTACTCTTGTGCCATCCGGCAGCCGTCGGGCTTGCGCTCTTCAGGCTTTGTCTTGCTTCTTCAAGGTCTCCACTTCGTGCATTGCTTGCCAAACGCGGGTCTTGGCCGCAGGTAGAGAGAGCCGGGGACCTGGGTGAACACAAACTCAGCCGCAAGCAAAGAAGTAGAAAGAAATGCGCAAATGCAGGGCGCGGCGAAGGAGAGAAGACAGCAAAACGTGGATCCAGAGAGCGCCAAGGGCAGCAACGAGGCTCCAAGACAGCAAGTACCTATCCTCAAGCAGAGAGACGTTTGCAGAACAAAGTGAAGCATGGGGCCCCTGCAAAACCTCTGACGGTGCCCACAAGCGGCTTGAGCTCTGAGACTGGCAAAGCCAACCCTGCCCTGTATAGTTGGGCGTATGCGCACGCTTGGCAAACATACGAGCTGCTGCGATCGCCCTCTAGCAAAGATACAGCAGGAAAACCAAAGCGCCGCAAATGCACGCCTTCCTCCAAAAGTGCAAAAACAACTTCGTGTTGCTCTGACTTACAGCCTGCCAAAGATGCAATCGGTGTGAAAGAACACCTGGTCACCTAGTTTTCACTGGCAAGCGCAGTAGTCTTGCAATAAGCCTTAGGTTGAAGGCAAATCAATGTCGACAAGTCACAACTTAAGCAACATAGCCGTTTTGAAACCCAAAGAAGTAGCTCAACATAGTCTAAAACCTGAAAACATATTGGAGTTTCACGAAATGCTTGCCTAGTTGTTCACATTGCGCAATCTAGGTCTGACTCTGATACTCTTGCCATCAACTTTGCCCCTTTTAATATCTGATCACGGCCTGTTTTTGCACGGGCATCCTTTCTCTGCCGCAGCCCCGGGTCTTGCGGAAATAAGCGTGGTACTGTACCATCCCCGTCGTCAAGTGTGGCGAGCATTCATTGGTCAAAGCGGTTGATGCGCGAAGCAAAGCAGCAGAAATCGCTAATATTTCTGTAGACCCTGATTCGTTCTCCCGGGACTCATGGAGGGTTGCAGTCCAGCAAGCGCCTCCTCCCGTTTCCGGGCGCGGCAGCTCCAAACGTCCGGGGCCAGCTTTCGTGCCGACAGCGCCTCAGCGTGGCTCTAGGCTCTTGCAATAAGAAGCACTGCATATTGGAGCAGTGGATCCGAGCTCTCGAACAGGTTCTACCTGGACCCAAACCAATCCTGCAGGCCTGAGGCCGCTGCCGTTGAGCACGTCCAAGATCCATGCGGAGGAAGTCCGCGCCATGGTGCTGCCGCCGCCGGCACGCGCCAGGCAGCCCTGCCACACCTCGGGCAGCCACAGGCACACGTGAAAAGTATGTCCCAGCCAGGAGCCCCAAACACTATCATGCAACTTGTGCATTGCTGCATTCCACACCAAACAGCGAACCAGACGTCAATCGACCTCGGAACCGTGGCCATTTGGCGGGGCGGTACTTTAGCGGCTCAGTACTGTGCATGATCACTAGCCAAGAACAAGCGCATAGACTGAACATATAATTTGATTGAGCATTCTCAGTGAACATGAGACATATTGATGTTGCGATTCTAACATTGAGTTGCTTTGATGCACCCCCTGCTCCGTGAGTCGCAGGACTCTAATTGGGTAAAAGATTCAACCACAAGCATGAAGCAAACCTGGGCTGTCCTCAGATCTGCGAAAAGTGTTTAACTTTGGGTTAAATGGAACCCCAACACTAAATCAGCTAAAAAGCTGAAACACATGTAGGAAACCCTACCTCTAAACCCACAAAAAAGCTCAACAAGGGGAGCTGCTTGGCTCCGTTCTATAGATTCAAGGGTTACCGGTTTGGGGCCCAAAGGGAAACAACAAACCGTCCAAGTGCGCTGCTCGCACATTTTTACGCTTGAACAGCCACACTGCGGATGCAATGGATGTAAAACCCCATATTGACCGATCAAATTCTTCACCCCCCTCTGCGTGTTAAAGGGGCCTTTCACAAAGCAGTCAAACGGTAACACAACAGAGGGAGAAGGTCAGGGGAACCATTGTTACACGCAAACCATGACAGTTGCGCTTTCAGCGCCACTGCCAAGTTGAATAGCTACCGCTACTGTTGTCCCATCCGCTCCATCCGGACCAATTCTGCCAGCTGCCTTGGCTCCAATGCTCACCCTCGCGGGCGGCGGGAGCTCTTGTCTCGGCATAGCGAGCGGCATTGCGAGCAAGGTGTTTGCTGCTCTCGTTCCTCGAAAATTCGATCGAGTTACGTGCATACCGCTCATTCTGGCTGAAAATCCAGTCCATCTCGTTGCGGAGGTCGTCCAACGTGTTGCTTCGCAGATGGATGATGCCATTCCAACAACCAATGCTGCGAGGCTTGTCTTGCTCAAAGACCACGTTGATGAAGGCTCTTGGGCTGTAAGGCATCCCTTGGAACATAATGATCCAGCGAGAGGAAAGAGCATCTTGAAGTTCGTTGGGCAGGAACTCCAACTCTGTCTTGATATACGCGAGCCTTGCGATTCGCGACTCCGAAGTTGATCCAAGGCCAACTCCCAGAGTGCGCTGGGCTTGCGACTGCTTTGGAGCAGCCAAGACGAGATTTGCGCTCAACTCCATGCGGAGCATGTCCGCCTCCCGACGGCCCACCTCAAGCATACGAACCCTGTATTGAAGGTCGAGTTCATAGCGGTCAAGAAGAGAGTGGTAGCCGTTCTTCAGGGCGGACTTGAGCTTCTTCCGTGCCTCCTGAATGACAGCACTGTCCGGGGAGTTCAAGCCACGAATGATGCTGCTACGATCCTCCTCGCGGAGGTCAAATGTTCCCACAGATGCCAGGACCTGAGCTGTGACGTGGGTGCTGAGGCCCATCTTCTTCAGCAAATTGGAACGCTGCACGATGTAATTCTTCTGTTGCTCTTTCAGCAGGCGTGGGTTGAGGGGAGACAACTGCCCACATGATGAGCAGTGGACCTGCCCCTCGAATACACTGTTGTTGCAAACCGGGCACGTGGCGACGTTCAGCTCAACGTTCTCCATTGGGTTGAAAGTCTTCTGTCTCTTCGCTTCCCCTTGCGGGGCGCGAGGAGAAGCCACATTTGTGCGCGTTGTAGCAATACGTTCCAGCGCTGATGAACGATCATCAACCACGGCTTGGTCGCGCCTCATTCCCTGGGGTTCATCCTCAGTCGCCTCAGCTGGTGCACCTGCATCCGATTGCTCGGAGCGAGTGTACCATACATCGCCATTTGTAGCGTCCAATACGGAAATAATTGTGTAGTTGGGCACCTTGTCGCGCGTAAGGACGCCGTCGCTCTCCGTCTTGAAAAAGCAGAGTCCTGCGCGAATGGCCATTCTGAGGTCGATCTGTATCTCCAGGGGTTTGTTCGCACGTAAACCTGAGATGTAATTTTCATTCGTGCTTGGGACGTCAGCGAAGAAAACGTGAGGTCTGCCTGTCTCGTGCTGGTCCCCTCCTCCTGGAAGCAGTCCGTTCCGCATGATGTTAGCGAAGTTTCGCTTATCAGTCCGGTGATAAAGCACCGTAGGAGGGTTGCTGCAAACGTTCCAGCCAGACGTTCACGTACCACTCCTTCGCGATGCCGGCGTCGTCGATCTGTAGCCAGTCCTCATGGCCTTGAGAGGCCTTCAGCTTGAAAAGCCAATGAGAACATGGGACGTCTCCGCGCCGGCTTGCGTCCGGGCAACCAAGCCCAATGAACCTCTGCTTCTTGTCCAGCTTGAAGATGTCCATGATATTCTGCATGTTCCATGGAATGGGATGTCGCAGCTCCTTGCGAAGCGCGAGTCCCAGGTCTTCGAGGTCCATGTAGCCGTCCTCATCCATCACATACCCGCATCCTTCTGTTCCACGACCACGGAGGATCTTGGAGATGCACGTCAGGGAACGGTGGTATTCTTCACTGATTCTCCTGACGGAAGGGTCGTAATCAAAAGAGGGCTGCTTGATGATGTCGAGTCTCTTGGGGCCCTCACCGTAGTCGACATACTTCACGCCATCATGAATGCTATACACCCAGCAGTCATAGTGGCCCCCAGTCACGCTCCTCCCGTAGGAGTCGAGTGGTACCGGCCTGCTCGCCGCCTCGTCCCTCTTTGCCACCGCAGCCGCTTTTGCACCGGCTTGCGCCGGGCGAACACTTTCGGAAACATCTGCACCGGAAGGCTCACCTGAAGTTGCAAACTCGGCTGGGTTGACGGGGGCGAAATCGAGAGGCTGCCGGACTTCCACTTCTTCACGGGTGAAAGGGAGCCCGATCATCTCTGACAAAGAAACACCGCACTTCGTTAGCGTCTCCTTGCAGTACGCGAGAACCTCAACGTTGACTGTACAATCATCTTGGTGGCGCACCTCGAGCACATCGATCGGACGTACGGTACAGTCGTGCGAACGTGTCAGCTCGGCTACGCTGCCCATTGCGGGGCGCAAGATAGAAAGCATATACAACATGTGATGGGTTCCGCGCATGAACTGGACGGTCTTCGTGATGCTGTCGTCACTGAAGCACATATGGCACCTGTCCAGCAAATCGATGGTCTCGACGAAGGGTGTAGCATCTACGTACACAAACATATGATTGGGGTCGCCGATGATGTAATCCCGGACTGCCGTCATGTAACGGTCCCAAATCATAGAGAAGCCGTAGAGATAGCTTTTCGCGCCGGTCATGATTCCAAGGCATGCGCAGCCCTTGCGGGCCGCGAAATCCCTGGTCCAAGCCAGGCGCCTCTTGGTGTCTGCCAGCAACTGACTGGCCTCGCCGGCGGGTTGGTCGAACGGGTAGGTGCCGCTGGGCTCAATGCCGTCCTTCCCAACAAGCTCATTGCCGTTCCAATAAATCATCGGAACGATGGTCGCCGTTGGGTAGTCCGTACGCACCTCGTCGATAAGGGCGGCCATGCGCTTGCACAGCTGTTGTAAGCCCTTGCCCCAAAGCATTTCTGACCTCCATGCACCGACACGCGCCGGGCGAGAAGCATCCAAGCGTTCTGCAAAGTCATACTTGCGAAGCTTCTTCTTCTTGCCCGAAACCATTGAAAGTCCTGAGTCAGCGACTGTCAAATAAATAAGGAGGTCGCGATCTGGTACACGTGGGGCCTGCACAACCTTCAAATAAGGTTCGCTTATAGTTAACAGGGGTGTAAGCAACTGCAAGTAATGCGGTTGGTCCTGCACCCATGTATGAATAAGCGACTGTGCAGAAGTCGTCTCCAGGAGGCCCTTGACCGTAGCGGCGAGGTTAGCGTCGTACTTGCCGTTCGTGCATACCGATGTGGTAGCGACATTCTCCATCCACCTCCTCCAAGCCGGATCGCAATCCCTCGCGGGATGCGCCATAGCCGTTGGGCCGCTCATTGCGAAAACGATGCAGCACAATCACTCGAAAGCATCGGCTGCATGGTGGCATGTTCGGAAAATGCATTGTGAACGGCATCAGTGTAAATGTACGTGTATCCCTCGGCTTCCTTCAAGTGGGTGCCACGGCTTTCATCATGCTCGTGAGAACCATCATATTTGAAGTACTCAACAACGGAAATAGTGGGCATATTACTGGCAACGACCCATTGCTTTTATTGGTTTTCCATTTCTCCCTTTTATGCCGATTTTACAACCATAGAATTCGTACTTGTTCATCTTGTACGTAGTTAAGAAACTCCATAGTTCAGGCCATTTCCAATAACGACACGCCTTAGGGAGTTCGAAGGCAACTCTAATGTCATTAGAATAAACATCATTGAGAATGCGTTTGAACCCTCTTAACAGTGAACGAAATTGCTTGATGTGGCCCTCAATCTTGGCAGCACCTTTGGGAGTTTGCTGGTTGACATAACCCCACGGGCAACCTCCAGTGCACGGCAACGAGACGTAGAACATGATTGCGCCCTTGGGGTTCTTGCTCCTAAATTCGGCGATTTCACGGCTCAACCACTGCACCCGTCTTCGGTTTCTGTTACCCGAATGACACGGCAACCTTTTGAAGAGTCTCTTGATTCGCCCAACCGTGAGGTCGTCGAACAACAGAATTCAAGAAGGAGGCGCTTGGGCTGAACGTTGCGTAACGCAGCGATCTGCCCCCCCTGATCGCTAACTTCTCCGGCCTTGGCGCATGGTGAGAGCAGCAAACTGGTGGCACAGGCTCGCGCCTGGCGACTGGGGAGATTCCGATCAGCTCAAGTGCGTGGCGCCACACTGGGGTGCTGTCAAACGCCTTAGTCAAGATGTCTGCAGCTTGGAGTGTAGTGTCAACATTGATTAGTTCGAGTTGCCGATTCACGTGCTCCTGGAGCCATCTGAAGCTAATGCGTTGGGTCCTATCCGTGCGCCTTAGCTTCTGCGAGTGTCCCTGCTGCAGGATAGTGATCGTGGCCTGATTGTCTTCCATCAGCTTAACTTTCCACTTATCACTGAGATGCACAGTTAGGGCATTGATGTTTGCTACACTTGTACCCGCATCAACATTTCCGTACCGAATTTCATCCAACTCGGGATCAATGCGAGCAACAATGCCTTCGGGCACATCAAGAGAGGCTTTGCCAGCCTTTTGAGCATACCCGTGCGCTTCTTTCCCAAACAGGCTGAGCTGACAGAAAAGCGACAGCGTCGGCAATCCCTCTGCTCTGAGCGCCTGATTCGCAGCGATGACCTCGGCTTCAGTCGAGCTTGTTGCGGTCGCTGTCTGCTTCCTACTGAAAGCATTCAGTGGGTAGTATTTGTTTGGCCCTACCAGTTTCATGGTGCAACCAGTCGTACTATGCGAGTCGTATTCGCCTGCCCAATCCGCGTCAGCGAACAACCACAACCTGCAATCAGAGAACTTATCCCCGATAAAACCTCGCATCTTAAGGTCCTTCGAACAGTGTATGTAAGACACAAGTCGATGTAGAGCGCTGTCGCACTCAGTGGACCATTTACTCACACGCGAGGCAAGTCTTTGCGTGGCTCTTAGCAGGTCATACCTAGCCATGCGGGCTGCGAATAGAATCTTCATTAGTACCTTTGCAGCGATAGTTTGTAGCCTGCCCTTTGGCTCCTCTTCATTTACGACAGGTCTCGCGACCTTCGAACCAATGAATGGAGTGCTTACCTTACTCAACGAGGAAACGCTCACCTTGGCAAGTTCGCAATATGCGTCAACGCATGACTTGAGGAAATCAGACATGTCGTACTCAACAATGTTGACTTCTTTTGTCATACAACCAACAGGTTTGTCGCATATCGTTTCGGGTCCTTTGAACTTCGAAACTTTGACTTCTTTCTTAGCCGCGGTTTTGTCTCTCATCGACCCAGGCTTTGAGGGCAATGCGCATTGCAAAGCTGCTTCCTGATTCTCACCGTAGGAAAACACAGTACGTCCGGTCCACCACGCGGTGTCCGCAGAAATGCGATCATTTGCATGACGCGACCACTCATCGCAAATTGGACTTGCTTTGGATTGATCTTTGATTGTCACACGCTGGGGGTCAAGGCTGCAAGCGAATGCACTCATTTGCTCTTTGGGGCGGAAAAGGCACTTTCTGGGCTGCAAGTGATAGCGTGTCCACGTTTTCGTGTACTCATCATGCTCCCAGTAGTCCTCAGTCCTTCTTTGAGAGCAAACACCCGCGTGTTGCGCAGAACCCTCAAACACGTGATTGAAAGGGTGTTCCTCTTTAGACAATCTGACATTGTTCTTTTCGATGTGATGACACCCAAAGTATCTGCCGAATGGCTCGGGCGCGTCGATCTCGACAACCTTCCCGATCAGTTCCCATCCCTTATCAAGGCTACCGGCGGGTCCTGCAAGCTTGAAGTCATCAACATATACGACGAGCAGCAGGTCGAGTTCCGGATGATGGAAAATAGATGTCCATATTTCGGGCAACACTCTTACAAAGCCTTGCTTGCTTAGGGCATCTTCGAGGTGCTTTTCCCAAAGCCCCCCTGAATCGGGATGTCCATACAAGGCTAGCACAAGTGGAACAATGGGGTCAATGTATTGTTTGCTCCAATGGCTGGGCCATCTGTTCTTTGGCAATCTAAGCCATGTGGGAACGCCTTTGAACAGGGCTTGGATGTAGGCTTGCTTCGCATCGGCTTGCGCCTTGCGGTAGCCGGGCTGCGACCCGAAAGCGTCGAGGATTTTGGCTGCCTCCATTGACGCTGGGCTGGACCCTAGCTCCGCAAATAATGCTGCAACAGAGTTTTCATCATAAACGTTGTTCCCTTGGAAACAGTCCTTCCTTTGAATTTCTTGTTGGGATCATCATCGGGAAGCTCGCTACCCTTCTCGTAACAAGCCTCGAAAATCCTTCCAATGTGGACCTTTTCCCCTTTGTTCTGGGCTTCTCTGATGACGCGCCTACACTCATTTACTCTGAACTCATCCCAAGCGCCTTTCTTTCGAAGGTTTTCCCATTCCTTGTCAAGGGCAGCTTGGGCCTTTGGCGTATTGGCTACTTCGGCTTTTGGCACGAGCCTAGCTACGACTGCACTGATCAGTTCAAGAGCAACATCAAATTCAACTTTCTTGATTCGCTCTTTGACCAACTCGCGCAATTGCGGGCGACGCGGCTCCTTTGATGACTTGTCCCGCTCCGGAAGAACAGACATCGCAGGCGCGTGCCGGATCACAGGCAATGTCGGCTCGCCCTCGCGGGCGGCGCTGGTCGGCTTTGCGCTCGATGCGGCTTCGGGGTGCTCGGATCTGGCCTCCGATGAGACTGCTGTCTCAAGCACAGCCTTCTTGGCATCTGCACGGAGCTGATCTTCATACTGCTGGGTTAGGGCCTTTCGGTCCTGGCTGCCGAGCATGACCCACATGTCGGACGGGATATCAGGAGGCCTTTTGGAACCAGCCTTCCTGCGGACGAGCCGAACCCCATCCCACACATAGCCATCGGGTACTGGTGACCCATCAGGCATTATGCTTGGGTCGAATGCACCGCCTTTGTCGGGCACGACAGGCTTGATCTTCGCTTCGGATTTCTCCGATGCGGCGGGTTCCTCGATGTGGGCTTGCCCACGCTCCAACGGCACAGGATCATCTCGTGTCCTAGCACTGGCAACAGGTGGATGAGATGCAGGGTCTTTCAACAACCTCATCGGGAAGATGAACTCATCCGTCGGAAGCTCAATGCGCTTTGTTCGCTGTACCGTGAGGGACGCATGTTCGATATGGTAATCGAGCCCTTCTAGTTTTGCAACAAGGAATTCACCTTTCCATGCGAACCCGGGCTGAATGTGGTACCCGAGAAACACGCCTTC
>CAUJNA010003497.1:560091-562510 GCA_963377175.1 Effrenium voratum | reverse complement strand
ACACACACACACACACACACACACACACACACACGCACACACACACACACAAAACACACATACACACACACAAAAAAACACACACAAAAACACACACACAAAAACACACACACACACACACACAAAAACACACACAAAAACAAACACAAAAACACACAAACACATACACACGCGCACACACACACACAAAAACCCACACAAAAACACACACAAAAACACGCACGCACGCACGCACGCACGCACGCAGGCACGCACGCACGCACGCACGCACGCACGCACGCACGCACGCACACACACACACACACCCACGCACCCGCACCCACGCACGCACGCACGCACGCACGCACGCACACACGCACACCCGCGCACCCGCGCACCCGCACGCACGCACGCACGCACGCACGCGCACACACCCGCACGCACGCGCGCACGCACACACGCGCACACGCACGCGCACACGCACGTTCACGCGCACGCACACGCAAACGATGCAAGCGCACCCGCACGCGCACGCGCGCGCACACGCCCAAGCGCACGTGCACGCGCGCACACACACGCACGCGCACGCACACGCGCACGCACACGCGCACGCACACGCGCACACACACACACAACACACCACACACACACATAGACAAATTCCCTGTCTTGACATGTCCACCCCTGTTGAAACTGACATACCGGGGATTGCCCTGACAAGTACGGTCCTGTGTAGAGAGCCAAAGCCAAAGAAATTTCTTATTCTAGAGCCTCTCCCCTTCCCGGTTCTTACGGGTCGACTAGGGCCCCGCACTCCGAAAGCGTGATTTTTGTGCTTGTGCTATTTTCCTTCTGCGGGCCTTTGACTGGTGTCCTGGCATCCTTTTCCCAAACAGCGGCATGGGTCGTTTTCTTGGAAGTTTCAGTTTTGGGATCTGTTGACCTCAGCTGCAAAAGCCTTAGCCCCATTTCAGCACCCGCAGCAAGGTTTTGCCATCCAGTTTAACTGGGTCTTTGGAAGGTTTGGGTTGTGTCCTTGTAGGAAATTGGCCCCGCAATCTTTCTGGGTGTCAGCGCCTTGGAACGCATCTTTGACGCGCCAGCGTTCAGCACTGGCGGCCCGCTTGTGGTTGTGGAGGGGGTCGCGTCTAGAGGTAGGGGGCTTTTTGTGATTTGGGACCCTTTGGTGGACATCATTTAGTTCGGGATTCATGTCCAAAAAAAACCACAGTGGAGTGGGACTTGTGGCTTGAACTTGCTTGAACTTGCTGCGCAGACTATTCCTTAGCCGCCAAACTTTGCGACAACTCCCGGTCGGTTTGGAGATTTGCAACTCTCGCGCCTTTGTGGGCCTCCGTCTTTTGACGCTTTTGGCCCCGTGCGCTTCCAGTTCTGGCCATAAAAAGGATCCCGTTTCGATTTGGGAGCTCGCCCTTACCAAAATCACTGGCAGGGCGAAATGGCACCTCTGTGTTTTAATTCGCTTCAAGGCACCACCTTCCTGGCGATCGTGCCGCTGGCATTTTCGTCCAGCCAAGCCTTCCGTGTGTTCTTCAAGATGTTCTTTGGCATCGTAGTGGCTGGAGGCGTGGCGAAAGCTCACGGCGCTGAAACGGGGCAGGATTCCTGCCAAGGGACGGGCAGGACCCACCTAAGTGACCCTAGCACAGAAACCTATCAAGCATGTAGCTTTAGGCTCCCTCCAACATACACAAAGCAACAGTTTCTCCACCCCCTCCAGGTGGGTGTTTGGTTTCCTTTCAGTGTGCCGTTAAAACTATGAATCAATGAAGGGGGGGTCTTCCATTGAGACAGACGCGTTTTGCCAGTACCTCATCTGGTGTTTCGCGTCCGGCGCTTTCTCCGGCTGCCCTCACGAATGGCGCCGAGTCAAACCCTGGAGGCTTGCATGGCTTGGTGTTCTTGCCCGTGTGCCTTGCCGTCATGGGACCAAGTGTGACCCAGGCCGCGCCCGACCCCAGCATCTTGGCCCCAGCGTGTGCGAAACGACGTGAAGCTCTCTTTAAGTGTTTTTTCAGGAAATGGGGCTGTCCAAATTCTGCGATATCCTTTTGCCAGACGGCAGAAACTTCAGTTCTGTCTCATGACAGAATCTTAGATTTGGGACCTCCATTTTGAACATCCTTGACCTTGAAAATAGTTTGGACATCGACCTCATAGCATGTAAAGTCTAACCATTTGCAAAGCGACCAAGATGCCCCTTCCCAAACACAGCAAACACATTCTTAAGACCGGACCTGACCTGTCAGGTTTTCCGGATTTTGGGGGCTGACATGCACATCTCAGGCACCTCGAATCTGGAGGATGGCAAAGAGGGCAACGAGCCCGGCATTCCAACGGCACAGGACGCACCCAAGGACTCGGAGTAGGCACAGAGTTGGTGGTGACATGTGCTGGGCGGCTGGATTGAAGACATGTT
>CAUJNA010003497.1:490091-555091 GCA_963377175.1 Effrenium voratum | reverse complement strand
ATGCCAACCTAGCTCAGCCTGTCGTGCAGGTGGTGCAGGATGTGAAAGCTATGGTCGCTGACAATGGGAAGACCTGGGATGACGTGTGTTTGCGGGTTGGTTCCGGCTGCTTCCTGAGTGGCCTGCCTCGCTACTTTGGAAGCACCGTCAACCAGAGTTTGAGCCAAGACGACATCCTGAACAGCATCAACGCCCAGACCTTTCCGGACGGCGGGGACGCTTTCCCGGATGACAGCATGGGGGGCATGGTCCGGAACAATGGGCGCATCGTGGGGGCCAAGGCAGTCAGGGTGGATTGGGTCTTGCGGGCAGAGCAGGATTGGGAAGATGCTTGGGCGCAGGCATTGATCAACAAATTCGTGGAGTCAAGTATGCTGAAGCAATCCTATGACTTGGTGGAGGTTTTCGTCCAGGTCCCAAGCTCCGGAGATGATGAGCTGAATCGAACCGTGAGGGCAGATATCCCACTCTTCGCCTTGGCCTTTGTACTGATGTCCGTGTTCTGCGCTTTGTTCCTTGGAAAGCCTTGGAGTTCCACACAGAGCCGAAGGCTCTTGGGCTGCATGGAATTCTTCCTTGTGCTGATGGGCATTGTTGCCGGCTTTGGCGTGGCCATGCTGCTGGGAAAGCCATTTACCGTGCTCACGCAGATCCTGCCCTTTATTCTGGTGGGTATAGGTCGGGGACAAGCAAAATAGGCCCTGTTTCTGAAATTGTGTTCAGCTGCCTCAAGTAGACGGTTCAACAAGAGATCCTGAATTTGAGTCGGCTTTGTCCAAGATGGTCTACCAATTTGAGACGGACCCATTTGGACAAGCCCCAGGCATCGACGACGCCTTTGTGATCGCCGGGGCTTTTGATGCCACCGACACCTCGTTGAGCATTCCCGTTCGAGTGGAGAACGCCATGCAGAGGGTTGGCGTTTCGATTACACTGACCAAAGTCACCTCACTGGTGTCTTTCCTGCTGGGGGCCACTTGTGCATTTCCTTCGGTGCAGTGGTTCTGCAGCGCGGCCGGATCATGGCGACCGTTTTCTGACGGTTCCTGGTTGTTTCCCTTCAATCCTTGCTTTTAAAGGCAATTACCCTAGGACACATCGAGAAGGCCAGTGTTCTATTCTATTTTGTTGGCTTTGTTTTAGTTGTTTTTGTGCCTGAGCGGAGGCATGTTCGCTTCCACGTCGGTCTTCTTTATTTGGCTGCTGCAGCTTGCCAAAGCGAAGCTTTTCATTTTTTGGTCTGCGGGTGCCCAAATTTAGTCAAGGCCCCAAAGGGTGATCATTCTGGTGGGTGCACTTGGCCGCTACCTCTCGAGTAAGCGTGAACATAGCGTTTCCATTGCTAGAGCTGAACACCTCAGGGAGCAGTAAGAGAATCCCAGCCTAGCACTTGGTACAAGGGCCCTCATTGTTCTTCAGACTGTGTTTTTCTTGAGATACCTTGACTGTCTGTGCAAAATCAACAGGTTTGGGAATGAATCTAGGGATCTCACAAGGGCCGGTTTTTGCTGAACATCGCTCCATTTCTCATTCACTCCAGCCGAAGCTGGCGTAAGGCATTGCTCCGCCTTTTGCGCCATGCTGGCCTTGGACGCGAAGCGCGCCAGCAGAGACCCACCGGGCCTGGACCCCTTCGCCTGTATTTCAGCCAGGGCGTCGTGCATGCCAGGGCCAGGAGACTTCGGGCTTCCGATTGTTTTCTTCTTCGGAGGCCTCGGTGGGTTGGTGACACAGGACATTTTTTTGGGTTTGGGGTTGGTTCAGGGATTCTGTAAAACAGTGCTAGACGAACAAACGGGTATCTGTTTGTTGTTGGTGCCCCTTTTTTGGTGGTTTGAAAGAAAACTAAAAGAAAAGCCAACGCTGGGGTCTCCTTAAAAATGACACGCCCAGAAGTTGTTGGGCCCATTGGTTTCCAAGGGAAAGCTAAAATCACCGGCCAGCTTTGAGTGCCCGTTTTGGGATCCACCCATTTCAGATGAGATTCTCATTCAAGATATCCAGTTGATGGTTCACAGGGGACGATCTCTCAACTTCAAACACAAATGCAGGAGACGAAGCCTTGTTTTCCCACGTCCTCTACTGCAACATGTGTTTGACCGTGTCTCAAATGGTACCGAGCGTGTCGTTTTTTGAGTTGTGAACCAAAGGGACGCCCATTGAATTCCATTTAAGGCTTCTCCACGTATGGGTTTGTCTTATCATCATGTACCCTCATTGGTTTTGGTCCCTTGGACATCCCAAGAAGAACCCCAAAAAAACAACCCAGACCTCATTGGTGTTTACTTTGCCTTGTGGGTGTGGGGTAGCTTCCATGGATTCTAGACCAAGAAGACAAGCGCTCATTTTAGCCTATGGTTAAATATGGGGACATTGGGGTCACAAATTGTGCTGAAATCAAGGTGTCCCCATGCCCATTGCGGTTGGCAGAACACTTTGACGTTGCTGGATTCGATTGTGTCAATGTTGGAAGTTTAAGAAGAACTCCGTAGAACTGTATAGCTAATGAATCCTATCCATCTCTCTCTCTCTCTCCCGCTCTCTCTCCCTCTCTCTCTCCCTCTCCCTCTCCCTCTCCCTCTCCCTCTCCCTCTCCCTCTCCCTCTCCCTCTCCCTCTCCCTGTCTCTCTCCCTCTCTCTCTTTTCCTCTCTCTCCAACTCTCTCTCTCTCTCTCATCTTTCCTCTCTCAGAGAGAGAGGAAAGATGAGAGAGAGAGAGAGATAGAGAGAGAGGAAAAGAGAGAGAGGGAGAGAGACAGGGAGAGGGAGAGGGAGAGGGAGAGGGAGGGATAAAATAAGTGAAAGACAAAGAGGCCGAGAAACAAGAAGAAAGGAAAGAAAGATGAAGAAGAAGACAAGGGAGGAGGGAGAAACAGGGAAGGCTACAGAAACAAAGGAAGAGGAGACGAGGAAGAAGAAGGTGAGAGAACACAAAGCGAAGGGAAAAAAGAAGAAACGAAAGCCACGAGACGTGAGAAAAAGGTGTAAAGAGGAAGAGAAAGAGACAACGAGACAGATAAAGAGAAGACAAAGGCAAAGACACAGGGCGGAGTTCCGGAGGCCGCTCAAAGCCTCTTTAAGATAGTGTCAATTGTGGCCTCACGTTTGCGAGTGCTGCGGAAGCTCAAACGCTGGCAGCTATTTGTACCCTCTGCATGGCAGTGACGAATCCAAGCTGGGTGACAAGATCTCTCATACCATTAAATCCAGCAGAGCCGAGGGGCTCTGGAACGTTTCAATCATGTAAAAAACTATAATTTAAAACACGCTTCATTTCACCTTCTCCCTCTCTCTCTCTCTCAACCTCTCTCTTCTTATCCTTTCAGTCCTTTCTATTATCTTTCTCTTCTTTGGTTGTTCGTTCTTTGTCGTTGTCCTTATCTGCCTCTTCCTCAAGCTTAGCAAACGTTCCCCCTCCTGGCTCAATAGGGCTTGTAGTAAGGCCGGAACCCGGTAGTCAATGGTTATGGGATGTTATGGGTTTTGGTCGCTGCTCAGTCTTACAAATCGAACTGTGCCTCCAACACCCCCACAAAAATAGTGGAGTGATATGCCGTTGGATGTTATTCTCGCAGCCCTGAACGAGGAGACAGAGACGCGACGAAGTCACCGCTGGCGCAAATCCTGGTGTCCATGGTGCGTGTTTTGGTTCGGACTCCGGCTCTCGGGCTGGTGACTCCTGGCAGTGCCCAGTACAGTTTTACTTTTCCAAGTTTTCACCGATCTATGACACTACCCCTCTAGATTCCGCTACCCCTAAAGTGCCAGGACAGATCTATGACAGACCCTCAGACGTTTGACCATACTGTTCCTTAGCCTTTCTCTCACCAGATTAGGGTTTAATTTTCATAGCACACCCTTCATGCACGCATCCCTTTGTGTTGGTAAGTATAGGGATGCCTGAACCGGACTTGAACTCGTCGTTGCTTTGGGCCAATTGTAAATTTGTTGATCACTCGAGAGGACAACAGCGTCTCAGTGCCCAACTTCCCTAAAAGTTCAGTGTGTGGCCATAGAGCTTTCAGGTCCCACGAACTGCACGTTTTTTCAGCCTAAAGGACTGTGATCCTCTTCCTGGCTGTGGCGGGCATCTCGATTTGGCAGGCGAGCTCGGGTCTCGGCGCGCGCCTCAGATGCCGACTCGTGATTAGTTCCTTTGAGACTTCAGCTTTTGTGGAATGCCTGAGGTTGTGGTCGAAATTTAATCTGAAATTGCAAAAAGCTTGATTTTTCTGGCAGCATGCTTAGAAGGATCCTAAAAGTGGGTTTGTTCCATGCAAGCTGGCGGCAGTCTTCTCACGCTGTTCTGCGGTTCTCAGAGTGTCGACCGGGGGGCCCGGTTCTTTGTTCAAGCAACAAACCAAATCAGACCACTTGGCTTGTCCAAGCTATAGCGCTTCATCCATCTTTGTCCACAGTAGTGAGTGGCAATACCAGCTGCGATTTTGCGAGCTCCATCTTCAACGCAGCCAGGTACTGACTTCAACATCATTGACCTTACGCCAGACAGCAGCTACCTGCGAGACTTCTATGTGCAGGAGAGACCTCAGGTGTTGATCACTTGTAAGCAAAAGCACAAGGCTGAGCGCTCCAAAGAAATTGTTTATTTCTTCGTGAGCTTGATGGCCTTGGCGGGCGCCTGGTTTCCTGCAACCCCGGAAGATAAATCCGCAGTTTTTCTTCGATTGCAACAGGTAAACAACGGCCAATCAATTGCAAACATCTTGCGAGGTGAGCCCTAGAGGTTGATCCCCATCCTCTTCAGCCATGCTCGACTCAAACCCGAAGGCAAGTTCTGTAGGTTGCTTAAACCGCTACACTGCTCGACACATTCCTAACCTGACTTGGAGGGTGTTTCAGTGAACTTTAGAACTTGACCCAACCATGTTTTGCCCCGACCTCCAGTTTCAATTTGTTGGGGTCCGGCCTAGGAGCGGTTGCATTTCGGAGGTTTGTCCACTGGGGGCTTGGCGCTTCCGACCAGCTATGTCATCATGGCGACTGGGAAGAGCAACTTCCCTAGCTGGAAGCCTTGGGGTTGATACGCCCATGCTTTCAGCCTTAAGGAGAGCTCCAGCGGATTATTTGAGGCCCTGCAAAATCAAAAGAACCATTTCAGAGGAACCGTCTTGTTTTGGGAAACGTGAACTCGCTTTCTTGGTGCTTGGCGCTGAGGAAAAGGGCAGAGGACTGGGGCTAGGTGCTTTTTCATCGGCTCAGCTTCTAACCCACCTATCCCAAATATGCCCGGACTTTCTAGGGGCCAGGGCACGCACTGGGTGGGGCGGGGGAGACATGAATGCGTGGGGAGGGCCACAGCGCAGCCGCAGTCTAGGCACAGGTTGGGGAATGTAATTCCTAGTTTTTGGGTTGACCAAGGACCAGAACTTCAGCTCTGTGGAAGTGCAGCGAATGCTGGAGGAGGCGCTCAACTCCAGCAATCAGATGCTATGGTTGTTTCCGTTCGAGGATGTCTCGCTTCCTGAGTTCCTGAACTTGATCCTTTTTGGGAAGACAAGATGAGTGGCGCGCAAAGATTTGTTCGGCCAATCCACTCAGGAAGTGAGATGTCCATGTTTGGAGGGTTCACTTCTCTTTTGAAAAACGCGCAACGGTTGTTACGGAAATCGTAGATATGGGTTGTTGTCTAATGGCAGTGATTTTTTGAGGGGTCAAACGGAAATGTGAACCGCCTCCATGCGTTTGGCGTACCTCGCAGTTACACTTATAGCACTCCTTCCGGAATTATTGTGCATAAACGCATGGGGTTTCAAAGTTCCCTTGAATGCCAATCTTCGTCACAGTAAGTATTGCAAGAAGTTCTGTGTCGTGCCCCAGCACCAGACGGTATGCCCCCCTAATAATCACCCGGTTGATTTATGCTGGATTCCCATTATCGGTTTGGGGTTTCACTTGTGTAGAGCCGCGGCGGACATTCATTACAGACCTGGTTACAGACCTCTGTAACAAGACCCGCTAGCTCGTTCCACGCCCCTCGTTGTACGCACTCGCTCCACACCTCAGATGAGTTCCACTAGTGCCTGCTGAGCCTGCAGAGAGCTTGTTTCAGATGAAGCGTTGGCACAGGGGCCGCTATACCTTGTTACGCACCTCGTCACATAGCCATTGCGTGTCTCGTTACAGACGCAACCCAGCCCGGGCCAGCGATCCCCCTTTTTGCCGCAGCTTGGCTTGCGCTGAATAGCTGCAATCAAGCTGGAGCTGCGGAGGCGCTCTTAGCGTACTGCGCTCTGCTTTGCCTTGTTACAGACCTCGTTACATAGCCGTTACACACCTCATCGCAGACCAAGAGGGGTGCTTATCCTTTTCAAGGTCATATATCTCTACTCGGAAACACAACTGTCGGCTTGTGCCGTCTTTGGAGTGTGCGCTGGTAACTTTCTTTCGTCTCATTTCCCCTTCCAACGTCGTCCAAACGGGCCACCCCCCCCCGTTCTTCCGTTCTTGGACTTCAAACAGCGAGGTGGGTGCTGAGATGCTGGCGCTCAGCAACGTGAACTCTGAGCGAGGTCTCAGGAGTGGCGCGTGAAAGCTTGGGAGAGGGTCGTGTGTTTTTTCAGTTGGCACCCGTCTTGGGGTTAATATGAAAGCCCTGGAAATCCACGACTGTTTTTTAAACGTCCTTTGCACCTCGCCTGTTTTTTGCAGCTAAAGCCTGTTTGCGCCTGCAATGAGCCATGGCGTGGTATTTGATGGATTATTCATACTGTTGCCACGTTTAGATTCTACAAAGCCTGTTCCACCCCAACATGTCTTGACACAACAATTTTGGTGTGAACATAGCGGTCCGTGATGTATGCAAAAGTAGCGTGAAATCACCGTGAAAATACCGTGAAATTGGCGTGAAAGTCTATTTTCCAGCGTGAAAGCACGTTTTCTGCCGTGAACTTTGACACCGGTGAATCGATGTGTTTCAGCCTGTCCTTTGGTAATCTCTCCGCTTGTTTTGTGGGAGCAGAGGTCAAGTCTTTGCATACTTTGGTCCTGGGCACGTGAGGCGCCCGAATTGTTCAATGATATCAGCTGAGCTTGGACAAAACTACTCCTGGCAAAAAACCGCCTTTCACAGAAAACATGCAAAATAAACCGCCTTTGGAACATCAGGGAAACGAAACCAGACAAAGGCCCCGAAAAGTGCCAAAACGACAGCGCGGTTCTCTTGAGAAAATTCCAGAGGAGCTGGCACACGATCTTCAGCCATTGGGCATGGACGAATCGAGGCACCTCGACTTCTCAATTTGCCCGCGCCGATCCAAAACGCCCCCTAGACAAAATCCACTGTATTGCATCAAACTTGCATGGTTTGACCTGGATGCGTTTCAACTCAGTTCATTTTGGTAGCTTCCTGTGGCTTCCCTGCTGACCCGTTTGAAAAGCACCCTTGTAGCTTCTAATGTCTCCCTGGTTTAATACTGGCACCTTGATAAATGTCAAGTTTCCTTGACTGTTGAGGGGGGGCCCACATTAAACAATTTCGAAGATTAACTAGTCTTGGGCCGTGTTACATGGCCCGTTTCGAGGCTCGCTTCCTTCGCTGCCACTGGATGCTTTCGAGCCAGCCCCCGGGGGTTTGAACCGCAGCAGCTGCGCAGCCGGGCTGCCCACTGGCGTCACCGCCTGCGTGAGCCGCTGGTTGAAACAGAGGAGTTTGAAAAGCCCGGTTTTGTCCAACCCCGAAGCGCCTGTGTGAGCCGCTGGTGGAACCAGAGAAGGTTGAAAAGGCCCGGTTTTGTCCAACTCCGAATCTGCTTTTTGATCTCACCGTTTGGGGAAAAATGCAGCTTGACAAAAAGGGTTCAAGACTCACAAAACCATCGCATGTAAGTTGAGATTCCCGGCCAAGCTGCTGCCAACAGTTCTGGCATTGGACGCTTGGGCTTGGCCAGTTGCGTGACTGGCACGTTTCTTTGTGTTCGGAACTCCCGGCCGTTGGTCCTTTGAGTGTCTCCCCCCTTCTTTTTCGAGTTCTAGTCGGCTGTAAGGTCACTTTGTGACTGGGCCACACTTCGAGTTAGCCCTTCTGGACTTCTTGAATGACGGCATGTCCTCGGGCTTCCGCGACGACGTTGTCTGGCGTGATCAAGCCGTGAAGGCCTAGCCTGTGGCTCCTTTCGGGACACGCATGGAACTCACGAAGTCTCAAGCAGCCAGGGGTCTCACCATATTTTTTGGTGAAAGGAGTTTTGAGCCGCTCAAACGGCATGTCGGGTTTAAGGATGCCCTCTTTGGCTCTCAGAAGGACACCAGCCTTTTTGGGTGGTCCCCGCCAGAGATCAACTGAGTTTTGGGTCGTGGCCCAACAAAGCTCGGCTGGGCCAAAATCCCAGCTCTTCATAATGTTTAACGGTTAACGTTTTGCCGAATGCACTGCGCGGCTTCATGGTCGAGGATTACTTTGGTTCTGAGCCAAGGATTGGTTCGACATGGACCCTTTTGTGACCTCTAAAGCAAGCGTCGGGCGCCTGATCCACAATGGAGTCCTCAAACAAAGGAACAAAGGAACCTAACTTGTTTAAACCGGGGGCTCCTAAAATCGTGTTTTCTTGTTTGGTGTCCCTTGAACCACCAAAAACGATCCAAAAAGGGGGTCCACCATTTTGATTAACCTGTCTGAGGTTTTTGCGTCCCTTTAACCACCAACCAAAAACGATCCAAATCGGTTTCGACTAATCATTCGAAAAGGGGTCCACCATTTTGACTAACCTGTCTTCATGTTTTTGTGTCCCTTTTAAATCCAAAGGGGGCCTTTTGACTAACCTGTCTTGAGGTTTTTGAGTCCCTTGAACCACCAAAAACGATCCTCTTTAACCACCCCAAAAAAACAACACTGGGGGTCCGCCATTTTGACTAACCTGTCTTCGGGTTCTTGTGCCCCCTTAAGCACCAAAAACAATCCAAAACGTGGGCCGCCATTTTGACTAACCTGTCTTGAAGTTGGTGTGTCCCTTTAACTCCAAAAAACTCCAAAAAGGGGTCCTGTCCCTTTAACCGCCACAAATCATACAAAACGGGGGGGGGTCCGCCATTTTTGACTAACCTGTCTTGAGGTCTTGAGGTTGTTATGTCCCTCTAACCAGCAAAACGATTCAAAACGGGGTCCGCCATTTTGACTGACCTGTCCTGAGGTTCTTGTGTCCCTCTATATAACCACCAAACATGATCCAAAACGGGGATCCGCTATTTTGACTAACCTGTTTTGAGGTGTTTTTGTCTCTTTAACCACCATTTTGACTAACGTCTTGACTTGGTTGTGTCCATTTAACCACCAAAAAACGATCGAAAACGGGGGTCCGCCATTTTGACTAGCCCGTCTTGAGGTGTTTGTGTCCCTATCCAAAACCGGGGTCCGCCATGTTGATTAACCTGTCTTGAGTTGTTTGTGTCCCTTTAGCTACTAAAAACGATGCAAAAGGGGGTCCGCCATGTACCTGTGAGGCGGTGCGGCTTCGTGCCACGCACGTGGACACGGTGAACAGCAGGCAGCAAGTGGCCGTGCTCGAAGAGGCGGAGGCCCTGACGGCGAAGTGGCAACCACGAGCTGCAGGGAGCTTTATGTCTGCTCAGGCCGGTAGCATAGCACGACTCGAAGTTGGAGGCTCACAGCTGGGAGGGGTGTTGCCATATCGCATGTATATATATATGTGGATGGTGTAAGTTTGGGTATGCCGTATGAAGTTTTTTTGAGGGCTGCCGCCCTGTGCCGCCGGCCCCTGCTTGCTGACAGGGGACGTTGTTATGACAATTATGACTACGCATGTTTTTGTCGGGCTTTGTCGGGTTTAATGGCACACTGAAAGCATATACTCGTATGAAAAAGAAGAGCAGCACGAAAATGATGATGTTTTTGATGATGCAGTTTTTACCCAACATTAGGAATGCTGAGAATTATTACTATGCATTCGCATTATCGCCAGCAGTTATGATGATAATTGTTACTCTGCATTTTTAGCATCACCAGGAGTTGTTCTGATAAGTATGACGACGCATTCCCTGCATCTCAAACAAGCCACTGCGGGATAAATTCGTATGATAATAAGCACCTTGTTGAATTTTACAAGAAGTGCGCCGGGTGTGGAAACTCGGGCAGGAAAACCATGTTGGGGGCCTTTTTTTTGTTCTCAAGACTTCAATGTATTGCCGTGGATGCGAAGTGAGGATTTGTGTCATCGCTTCGTCTTCGCGAGAAGTAAGCCGTTAGGAACACCTTGGGATGAAATGATGATGATGATGATAATGAACATGATGATGATAATGATGATGATTGATGAACACCACCATCATCATTTTCATCATCATGTTCATCATCATGATCATCATCATCATCATCATCATCATCATCGTCACTGCGCATCCTCAGCATCACCAGCAGTTAACGTCATCACTATGCATCCCCAGCATCAGCAGCAGTTATCATAACAATTGTGACACCGCATCCTCTGCATTTCCAGTCGGGTCTAACGGCACACTTGAAACGTATATGAAAAAGAAGAGCGCCACGGTTTTAATGATGATCCGGATGCTGTGAACCATCACCCAACATCAGTGGTGATGATAATCATCACTAAGACAAGCACAAAGACAAACCCTTCCCATGCGCCTCCCCTTTGGAGAAAGGGTCGGCGGATATTTGTATGTGTATCACATGTATGACATTGTAGATGTTGTAAGCTTGCGTCACAATATGTCCTATGATGTACCTATTCGACATCTAGGGGTACGTGTTGAATGTCATGATGTCTGTCCAGGCCTACATTTTCTTTGACCAGTACCGCATTATCGTGGAGCAGATGACGACCAGCATTGGGCTTTGCTTGCTGGCTGTGACGGTGATCAGTGCACTCGTTCTGGCGCATCCTTTGTCCGTGCTGATTGTATTCGTGGTCCTCGCTCTCGTCTTCACCGACTTGATGGGCAGCTTGAACTCCACCCCCCAATAAACATGCATACCCGTCTCTTCAATAAGAGCCCAACAGTTTGTGAGAGACGTCTGTTCTGAGAGGGCCCCGAAAGTTGTGGTTTCGCTGAACGGCTTAGCCACGTCGTGGCCCATAGAGATGAATTTATTGCGCTCTGGAGCCCCCTACGCGTGTTTGCAATTTTAGCGAAGGTAGCCCAGCATCAGATGGGCAAACTCCTTTAGTGAGACAATGACGGCCACTCATTGTGCAACCTGTCTTTCTTTGAATCACCCGGCTAATTTCAGCCGTCGAAGCGTGACACGGCGTTAAGCATCGTGACGGAGGATCTCTCTGAGCGTACCGTGGCCCTCGCGAAGCGTGAGCCGACAGTCAACTTTTTGACAGCTGCAGTTTGCGTGCAACCTGGAAGCGTGACGAAGCGTGAAAAAGCGTGAAAAGGACCCGGTTGCGCGTGAAACAGCCCCTTCTGGAGCGGCCAACATTCCCACGGCTGCCAGAACCACGCGTTTGCCCAAACTAACGTGGAATTGATGCTTGGCATCGCTGGGCCGTTGTGTATCTCGTATAGGAATGGCGTTTCGAATGAAGCTCCGTTTGGTCTTGGACTGATACACTCAGCGCAGGCTTATCTACGTCCGCCCGTGCTGAGCAGGCAGGCAACGCCAAGCGCCCGAAACAAGCCCGATTCAAACCTCCCACGGAGTCTTGGAAGTGAACGAAAAAGAGAAGCGAAAGGCTCAAGGCAACGCCAAATCATCTGAGCAAAGAAGCGTGCGTCAAAATAATTAGATTAAACTTAGTATGCGCGAAGAGGAGCCCATTGAATGGCGTCTCTCCTTACTTTTGACGGTCTTCCAGAAGGCACCTGCTAGGCGCGTTTGTTGGAAGGCGGATTTTCTAGGAGCATCCTTTTGAGGGAAAAGGACACTTGATGGTTTCCTTTGCTCTCTGCCTTCGGTTGCCTGTGTTTCTACTGAGTTTGTCGTTTTAGGAACTTGTATTGGTGCCGATTCGAGCATTGTTCGTAGCTAAGGGGTGAATTTGATGCATGTTTCAGGCAACATTGTCCTTTGGGGCCTGGACCTGAACAGCATTTCGATGATCAACTTGATCATGGCTGTGGGCCTTGTCGTGGACTACAGTGCCCTTGGCAGCAGACCTTCTCCGCAGTTCAAATGTTTGTGCAAGAGTTTGTGGAAAGGGGGTATATAAAGTGTGTAGAGCAGGCATCATATTGGACCTGGCTGTGCGGAATTAATCTAGGTGAATTATAACGACCTCACACGACCTCGCCCCAAATGGCGGTTTATGCGGCCCAACCGCCAAACATTTCAAGTTGGTGAAATATTATAATTCGCCCAGAATTATTGGCCTTTGAACTTTGGTTTCAGGGTAACACCAAGGAACCGCCCTTTACTCCTTTGTGGCTTTGCGGGATCCCCCTATGTGCCAGACAATGGCAGGTGTTTGGGCGCAAGTGATGCCATACGGCCTGTTGGAGGCATGCACATGGCCCACAACTTCAGCCTCCAAAGCTCGACTCTGAGCAGAGCACGACGAGCAGAACTGGCCATGGAGGCCACCCGAGCCTAAGTTGGTTTCACATTCTGAGGACATTGGTTTGCAGCCTGAAACAGCTTACTGATCTTGGTGAGTTCCCAAAGCTGGCACGCCAGCAGCCCTAACCCGGAACCCCAACCCGCAAAAACTCAGACCCCGAAGCTTTCAGAATTTCGGTTGAGAAATACTCAGCTCAGAAAGTGAATGACGAAGATAGGTGTGTCCGCATAGCTCCAATGTGTTTGACCCAAATTCATTCATGATTCACGACTTGCTTGATTTGAACCTGTCTCGCATCAAAGAACCATTGAGCACACACATGCCAAATTCCCTCTCTTGAAATGTCCGCCCTTGTTGAAACTCATCTATCGGGGATCCTCCCGTTGATAAAAATCCAAGGTCATTGAATCATTGCAATTTTGGAGTACCATTTTTGTTTTGGCTTTGCGGAAGCTAAAGAAGAGCCAAAGCCATGTGAGCTATTGGTTTTCGTTTGCTTTGGCGGGGTATTTCAGAGCCCCCCGCCTTCCCGATTTTACGGGCGACTGGGGTCCCGCACTGCGGGCTACGGACCTCTGACTGGCGTTCTTTCCCCCCAACAGCGGCATGGTCGTTTTCTGGAAACTGCAAAAGCCTCAACCTCATGTCTGCTTGTAGGAAATTGGCCCCGCGATCTTCCTGGGTGTCAGCGCCTTGGAAAGCATTTTTGGTGCGCCGGGTTTCATCACTGGCGGCCTGCTTGCGGTGCGGAGGGATTGCCAAGAGCTAGGGGGCGTTTTGCGATTTGGGACCCTTTGGTGCATCAATTCAAACTAGTTGGGGATTCATGTCATTAAGTCATAGCCATGTGTTGCCTTTGCTTTCGGTTTGCCTCAGCGACAAAAGGTACCAACTCAAAGGCGGCCCCGTTTGGCTTGTGATTTTGGCTGCGAGGGTTGTGGGAATGACGAATTGGATGTGTCAAAGAACTTGCTATGAAAAACACAAAAACAACACGTTTCGAATTGAATAACTTGTCGTTGGGAAGGTCAATTTGCAGTCACTTGTGGCTTGAACATGCTTGAACTTGCTGCGCAAACTATTGGGTCGGTTTGCAGATTTGCCACTCTCGCGCCTGTGTGGGCCTCCATTTTTTGCCGCTTTTGCAGGTCTTTCCATAGAAAGGATCCAGATTTGATCTGGGAGCTCCTTCCACAATTCGTTTCGAGGCACGACCTTCCTGGCGATCGTGCCGCTGGCATTTTCCTCGAGCCAAGCCTTCCGTGTGTTCTTCAAGATGTTCTTCGGCATCGTAGTGGCTGGAGGTGGGGTGAAAGCTCACGGCTGAAACGCTTCGGCATTTCGGCGATGGTCAGGATTCTTGTTAAGGAACGGCCAGGACCCACCTAAGTGACCATGGCACCTATCAAGCACGTACCCTTAAACTCCACATAAAGCAACAGTTTCTCCACCCCCTCCTCCAGATGGGTGTTTGGTTTCCTTTCAGTGTGAGACAGACGCTTGTTGCCAGCACCTCATTTGGTGTTTCGTTTCCGGCGCTTTCTCCGGCTACCCTCACGAACGGCGCCGAGTCAAACCCTGGAGGCTTGCATGGCTTGGTGTTCTTGCCCGTGTGCCTTGCCGTCATGGGACCAAGTGTGACCCAGGCCGCGGCCGACCCCCGCATCTTGGCCCCGGCGTGTGCGAAACGACGTGAAGCTCTATCTAAGTGTTTTTCGGAAATGGGGCTGTCCAAATTCTGCGATATCCTTATTCCAGATGGCAGAAACTTCAGTTCTGTCTCATGACAGAATCTTAGATTTGGGATCTTCCATTTTGAACATCCTTGACCTTGAAAATGGGAGTTTGGACATCGACCCTATTGTAAACGCTTCGCGTTGCCCGCCTCGGCCAGTCCGCTTTTGGCTGTGAGGTAGAAACTGTGCGTTAGTTTGCCTTGAAGTGTTGTTATTAAAGTGAGTGAGTCGGCGCCGAAATGCGTGAGTTGGTTCCAAGCTAGAGGGCAGGTGCATGTCCGCGAAATCCCACCCGGCTTCAAGGGTTATTGAATGGTGGGTTGGGAATTTGACTGTTTTGTTTTGATGGATCGGGCCAGAGCAGGTTTAACAGGCTTCTAGAAGGGAGTTTGACTGGTTTCTACAGTTTTTAGGGTGGATTTGGTTGAAGAGGAATTTGACCGGTTTTAAGGGGTAGGGACTGGAGATGGACCAGCTCTTAACCGGTTTCTAGCAGGATTTGACCGAAGTGGAACCGGTCTTTACAGGTACTGTCAGGTTTTCTGAGGGGCCGATCTTGGGGGCTGACGTGCGAATCTCAGGCATCTCGAATCTGGAGGATGGCAAAGAGGGCAACGAGGCAACGGAGCCCGACTCATCTGCTCCCAAGGTCTTAGAGTCCAAACCGCAAGAGCAATAGCCGCAGAGTTGGAATGAAGTTTTTGCAGTTTTCGGGACACGTGCTGGGAGGCTGCATTGAAGACACGTGTGATTCACTCCCAAATTGAAGGCTAGCTAGATTGACGCACCCTTCTGATCAACTCCCAGATGCTATCAGTTATCATGCTGTCTGAGTTTGCAGCCATTAACCCGCAAAGAGTCCAAACCGCAAGAGCTGGCAGTTTTGGTGACATTCGCTGGGCGGCTGCATTGAAGACATGTGTGATTCACTCCTAAATTGAAGGCTAGCTAGATTGACGCACCCTTCTGATCAACTCCCAGATGCTATCAGTTATCATGCTGTCTGAATTTGTAGCCAGTAACCCGCCAGAGTCCAAACCACAAGAGCAGCTGCCTCAAAGTTGGCAGTTGTCGTGACACGCGCTGGGCGGCTGCATTCAAGACATGTGTGATAAACTCCCAAGTGAAGGCTGGCTAGATCGACCTAGCTTTAATCAACTGCCTGCTATCAGTTATCACGCGGTCTGAATTTGTAGCCAGTATCCCGCCTGCTTTTTCCTGCTTGTTGCGTCAGCTCTTATCTTATTGATCAGCTCTTATCCATGTCTGTCCTCCTAAGCAGGGGGCGTTCGTGGTTTTTCGCAAAGCGATGCGTCGCAGACGTGCCATGATGACATGAGCGAAAAAGGCTGTAAGGCGCTGCGTCGGATGTTTGTCGCTTGGTGTCTCAGCTTGCAGCCTTTGTGGGTTCCAAAGGATGTGCAGGAGAAGAAACACATCCTCACGTAGCTGATGGTTGCCACAGGGTCACAAATCTGCCCGTTTTCCGCTTGACTTTTTCCGGCCTTTTCGAGGGGACTGTAGTCGTCCAAAACCTTTCGATTCAATGACTGAAAAGCGGAGAACAAGATGTGCATGTTTTTTGGAACACTGATGTTACATGTTTGCCCAGAGATACCGTTTGCACTTCAAGTCGTTCTTTGCAGCTCTGCTCAGAACCTGCCCCTGCAAGCAACTGGCGGTTTATTCGCCGGGCGAAATCTCTTGCCTTCCTTCAAGATGCGTACCTTCGATGAGCAACAGGCAATCAGCAAGTGATCACGTGTCCCCACTCTCCTTTTTGCCTGAAGTCCCGTGTCTTACAAGTTATGCAAGGGCAGGCCAATGAGACACTGCATGAAGCCATGGCTTCTGCCATCTTGAGGTGTTCTCTGGCAGTTAGACAGTATTTGCTGATATCTTCCTGCACAGATCAGAGTGACTTTGGACCCAGTTGCGGGTGCCCTGAACCTCAATAAAATGATCACTCAGGACAGAATGTGTGTCCTTTTGTTTCGCTTTGAAACCAAGCAATCGATTTTGGAGCACTCCTTGTCCAATCTGAGGCTTCTGGGCTCAAGTTGGGAAGCTGCGCCATGGAGTGTTGGCTGAAATTCACGGGGCGGGCGGAAGGGGCGGCCAGCAGGGGCCTGGGCAAGCTGGCCAAAGCCAGCGCCACGCATCCATGGAAGCGCCGCAGATGGATTAGCTAGAGCCACTTTCTGCGATACCAAGTGAACCCCCTCCAAAGTGATAAGGAAGTCATGGAAATGAGCATACTGCTATCACAAAATTCGGGTGATGTTCTCCAATGCTTTCGTCACCCAGACCTGTTAACGGTTGGTTGTAAGATTTGTTAAGACTGGCTTGAAATTGTTTAAGCAAGAAAATAACCGCAACCCTGGCTCACGTGTTGAGCCCTAGCCATGGCTCGGGTTGAGCAGTTGGAAAAATGTTGGTAGTACCTATGGCCCAAGAACGTTCCAGTTGGTTGCGCTGTTCCGACCGGTTTCGGGGAAGCCATGAGTGTCTATGCCTAGTGTGTGTGTGTGTGAAGTGGAACTATACTTGTTTGCGATGGACACGTCACAATGGTAGGCGATGACCGCGTGATCTCGGTGGTCTGGGCAGACGTCTAGACAGGGGCCGCAGTCGCTGGCTTTTTAACGTTGCCCATGGCTTTGTCCGCGTGCTTGACAGTGGGGTTCCTAATCCCCTGATTGGGGCGCGGTGCGGCGTCGCACGGATGGCGTGGCAGGTAACTGTGACACTAACGTATGCAACTTCTTTGCGGTGGCACTTTCGACGTGCAAGCGTGAAGGAGTGTGTTTTTCATATTCGATGTCGGGTTGAAGTTTGTGGCAGCGGTGTTCGCGTTGCCGTGAGTGGACGGAGACAGGCCCTTGGTACTATGGCTCTTCTTCGGGATTCGGGAGAAGACGAGATCAAGCTCCCTGTGGACGCATTTGAGGTGGTCTTGGTTGCGTGTCAGAGCGTGTCTACGCGGTGATGAACATGGTGCGCCAAGCTGATGCGTCAGGTAATTTGAGGCAAGTGGCTATGTGTGCTGGACCTGCCCCAGGTTTGATGTATTTTGGTTGTTTGCTCGGCGCAGTATCTTAGTACGATTACGTGGGAATTGTGCAGCGCGCGCCATTGCGTGTCGTCTGGTGTTATTCGACAAGCGGCCACTCACGTGGTGTTACCACTGCGCAAGCTGAGGAGAGCAGCGATAGCCGCAGCAGCGTTTGTAGGTGCACAGTCACTAGTCGTGTGAAATCGTTGATTACTTGGCTGTCTTCGCCACACGGGCTATAGCTGCTGGCTTCTGCTTC
Organism: Effrenium voratum; assembly: GCA_963377175.1. Lineage (NCBI taxonomy): Eukaryota > Dinophyceae > Suessiales > Symbiodiniaceae > Effrenium > Effrenium voratum. Next base: position 537,541 of record CAUJNA010003497.1, on the reverse strand, counting down.
GCACAGACTCTGCAGCACAGGTTCTGTTTTGTGCCCTTGAAGTGTGAGGCGGTCACTGCCTGTTTCGCGCCCCTGCCACGAGAGGTGTGCAGGTTACAGCTTGCCACGCGCACGCACCCGCAGTTGCCAGGTTTTTTTGGCTTTCGGGCCATGGCCCGGGCTATCTGCCGGTGTGGCGCAATATTGCTGGCACCGTGCAGCTCAGATGCCAAAGACGAAACCTAAAAGGCAGCCTCCCGCTGGCTTTGGGAGAGCCAAAGGTTGATTGTTGTTGTTTGGGGGGAGGGTCGGGAGGGTTGACCATGCGTTGTTGCTTTTTTTTGGGGGGAGGGTTGACCATGATTTGTGTTTTTTGAGAGCGTGGCTCAGGTGCATCGCACTGTCGCTCCTTTGCTGCCTGCTTTGCGGACTTGGCTTCTTGCGCTTTGAGGCCAAGAGCGAATCTCGAGACTTGTGGGTAGACCAGGCGCAGTTTGCTTCGGGAGCCGTATTTGGCGCGTTGGAAAATCCGAGGGACAGTCCGATTCATTGATTCAAGGGACTAATCATTGGTATGGGCACAAATTTGCATGAGAGTCAGTTTCAAAATTACTGGCATTTACTTTGCGTAGGAGTACTTCATGCCCATGGTGTTTTTGTTTCTTGAAAATCGATACGGGACTTCCAAAAATCCGATACCCCAAAACTTAAACCGAGGTGAAACTGGTACCCCAAAAAAGCATTTGGCATCTATTAGTACATTTGACAGGTAAAAGCAGCTCCAAGAAGGGATCCATCGCATATCCTTCACGAGTCTGCTAGGTGTTGGCGCAGTGAATTTGGTGACCAACAGGGGTTTTGCAGAACCTTAGAGCCTGCCTTTTACCATCAAACCCCCACTACTTGAAGGTTGGTCGATGTCCCTTTCCTTTTGATTCATTACCATTTCGGTGGACCTCTTTGGTCGACTTTGCTTCACTAACTTTTGGACCCAAAACGGCCCTTGTTCAAATCTCGATCCAATGGAGAGTGAATGATTCGTGCGGAATCGCCCCTGAGGTTTCGCAGGTGATGAAGGACTTGGAATGGACCGAAGAGCACTTCACCAGCGGGGGCGGGGGCGAGCCCTGCCGCTTGTTGATCACTGCCAAGTCTGGGAGCATTCTTGACAAGGATAATCTCATGGCGACGTTGCAGGCTGCTTTTGAGAGCACTTTGGGAAAAAGCCGCCATTATCCAACCAGTTTTCAACTGGTGGTTTTGGTTATCCTATACCGCTAAATTGATTTGCTAGGAGGTTTAGGAACCAAGTGGAAAACACGGTTTTGTGCGGTTCCCATACGTTTCTCTGGATGGTGAATAATGGATGGATGTATGTAGGGATGGATGGATGGATGGATGGAATGAATGGATGGATGGATGGATGGATGGAATGAATGAATGGATGGATGGATGGATGGGTGGATGGTGCAAGAAACACCATCAAGTTGCATACCTTGCCGCCCTGGAATGTCGGCGGATTTGGGAGGGGGTGCAACCTGCTTTTCCCCTGGCCACAGATCTGGCTGACTTGACCTCATTGGTATTTGGCATGGTGACTGATGTTGTCGCTGTTGGGCCCATCGAGTTCAGGAAATCCACAAGCCTGGATTCCAAAAGCCTGAAAAGGGCTTTGGAGACAGTCCATCAATCGAGATGGGATTCGAATCCCATACCTCGGTGGTTGTGTGACAAAAATTGGTATCCCCAAAGGCAAACCTCCCACCCACCCGCCCTTCCGGAGCCCCGGCTTGCGGATCAAAGTGTTTCGGTGGGGGGGGGGTGGATTTTCGGCCGCTGCGCCAGGAAGGGAAGGGGGAATGCCCCAAATTTCATCATGGATGGAGGCGATGGTCTCATTTTGCCAGGTGCAGCGCGTCATGGTGCTGGACTGCTTGTTTCTGCGCGCAGGCCGGAGTGATGTCCCTAATTCCCATGTCCCTGGTTCAGGCAGCCAAGGGAACGACCCGTTGAAAACAAACCGAAATCTTTGGTTTCCCTTCTACAATGGCGAAACTCACAGAGGATGCCATGTCTCAGTTCTGTGGATAACCTTCGCTGCTGTTTGGTTGGATTCGTTCCCTTTCCCTCGGAATCCCCCTTGGACCTTAAATATCATGGTCTTTGACACCCAAAGACGTCAAAGCAGAATCTTGAAACCCTAAAGTGTATCTTGTTGAGACAATGTGACCCTTTATGTGTCGTTTCCTCCAAAAAGGGAATCAGCCCGTTTTTTTCTCTCGTCCTCCTTCGTGATCAGGCTGGGCACCCTTGGCCAATAGGCATGGCCTTTTTCAGGTTTCGGTTCCGTGGGCAAAGTGGGTGCGGATATTGGCCTCGTACGGTGAATCTGGTGGGTGCTACATAACCACTATTGGACAGGACCGCCCCCCCACACATGGGTGAGCAAGAATAAATGGGAATCCTGGATTAGTACGCCCCTGGATGATTGAATTGGCAGTGTCCCCTTGTATTTGGGGGTTCATCACTTTGGGAGGGGGACCCGATCGATTCGAAAGGGTTCTACTTGGATCCGGGAGCAGAATTCGTTGCAACCCTTGGCGCAACTCTGTCTCAGCTTCCCGCTCTAAGGGCCAAAAGAACCTCAAGCAAGGTCTTTTTCCGGGCTTGGCTCTAATGCCCAGCGAGCAGGCTCTTTTCTTGAGGGATGAGTAGAATGACCCGCGCAGGCTTCATCCTGAAGAAGCATCGAAACGAAAGGTTACGCTCCCATATCCCATGACAGGAATCTCAGGAATCTTAGTTCTCCCACGACATGTTTAAAACCATCTCAGGAATCTTCCACATGGAGGACTGCTTCCCATGAAGTGTTCTTCCATTTGCTTAAGAGATATATATATATATATATTCCCCTGTTGGTTTTAATGGGAATCTATCACTACTGGAAATATTGTTCGTTTTTTTTTTGCAGGGGACTTACGCAAATGGAGGTCTTTGTCCGAGCAGCATGCTCCTTCACGGCCTGGTTGGCGGTTTGGGAGTTCCGTAAACATCTCTCTTTAGACATCGCCCCACAAAAGAGAATTGTGCCACAATCGAAGCGCGGGCAGACGAAGGTTATGGATAGTCCCCACCATAAATAGGCGCAGCCGCCTTTTTAAGTCTTTAACTAGTTTTTGGTAGACCAATCATGTTTATCCTGAAGTGTTTGATTATGACTCACTTGGACGAGGTGGTGCTTACACTCAAGGGGGGAAAATGGAGCCTTGTTGGATGGGAGGATTCTGGGATCTTGATCAAAAGGTCTGTGACACATGCAATGACCATCAACCCATGGTCATTCACAATATGTATATATAATATAATATGATATAGTATAGTATTGTATAATATAATTTAGTATAGTATAGCATAATATAATATAATATAATGATACATATATATATATATATCTATATACATATATATGTTTTCCACATGGGAAAGGTGAGCCATGGTCAAAACTGGGGGCCTTGTCGGGAATAGTGATCAACCATCTGATTCACCAGGACGAGATCTAAAGGCTGGCGAAGAACTCTTCGACAGTGCCGTGACGGCATTCTGTTCGAGAGAGACTGGGGGCTGCTGGGGTCACGAAAGCTTGGTTTCTAGGAGTTGCCGCCAACATGTTTTGTATACCCTCCCACCAACATGGCAACTGGCAGGGGGTCCCTTCAAAGGAATTTGATCTTCCAGGTACCTCTCCTCAGGTGCCATGTTAGTTGGAGGAAGGGTAATATAAATGTATTGGCAGGATCCTCTATATGATCTCAGCAAAGAAGGCGTTTGAAAGATGTATGGAGATATAATGCCAGTTTGGCCGCAGGATGTTCAAAGCACATTTTTTATTTAGCTTCCCGCCCTGCGAGCAAAGAACGGTCCTGGGCGCTAAGAACGTGGCAACTGCCCTACAATTGGCCGTCAGAATTCGTAAATACGCCGGCTCGCAAAAGACGCCCCCCGGCAAACAAATGGGGCCTCATTTTGTGAGGGTACCGGTTGAGGCAGGGGTCTAGCCATCGTTTTCCGTACCTTGTGAGGATTTATTGGTGGGCTCTCAGCACAAGCATCGCATTCGGAGGTTTGGGAAGCTTCGTGCAATTTGCCAAGGATGTGATGGATTCGCGCCATGAACTGGCTGGATGGGGCTGGCTGGATGAGGGGGTGTTGTTGAAAAAAACAAAAAAACTGTCGATGGATCAATTTGATGGTACAGTGTTTAGCACCCTCTTGCCCTTTCGGCGGGTTCCCCCAAAGAAATAGCAGGGTTGCTCCGACGCTAGCTAAAAGATGAACAACACGGCGCGCAGGCTGCAGAGTTCCTGGCCTTTATACTTTTTGGTATGACCATTTTAATAATTTCAGACTTTTTCTGGCCAGCCCAGAACGATCGGACGTGAGTTTGGTTTCCTTCTAGGCCGAAGCAGAGCAATGAGCAAAATCCGAAAGTTCCCAACTCTACCGTTTGGGTTGGAAAAGGAAATAGACGTGGGGGTTGGCGAGTGCTCTTGGAGATGGGCACCAGACACTTTGCTTGGTGGTTCCCAGCCGTCCCCTTTTTTAGTTTTTAGGGTTTAGTGGAATTTCCATTTAACTCACTAGACAACTAAACTTTTATTGGTGGATCTGAGGACAGCTCAGTTTTTCGGTAGCCGATTTAGTCCCAAGCTGGGATCTCTGAGAGCCGCTCCGGGCGGTTATCGGTTCCGTTGGTCGTGCATTGATTCTCATCTGTTTCTCCCGATCCTAACAAGGCCTGAAGGCCATATTTGCAGTGGGGGACTGAGTTTGGGGCAACTGACAGTTTTGCCCCGAGCACTTGGGAAAGTTGGGGGAACACCCCTCCGGCCAATTCCCTCGCCTCCTAAAAAAGGAGCCCTTGTCGGCCTGTGGCAACCTTGCAGGAAGACAAGCCAATCAGGTTGATGCTGACGCGCTACCCTCCCCCAGCCTAACATGGAAGCTCCCAGGACCCCTTTGGAAGACTTGGTTCCATTCACAGAGGCCTGGGAGCTTCCATGTTCGTCTGAGGGAGTATCTCAGCTTGCATCCAGCTTAGCCGGTACTCCAAAGCCAGGCTCGCTTTCAGGCAGCCGGTCGCTCGCGTCAAGGAGGTTGAAGAGCCGGGCAGCCGAACCTGGGACCAGGCTGGCAATGGGCCAAGAGGTGTACCTGCTGAACAGAGGCAGCGCTGACCCGAGAATTTGTGGGATCAGCGCCACGCAGACGGCCGCCCTGGCGGCCCCTCAGCCGTCCATGCCCATTTTGTTTACTTCAAGGCCTTGACTCGATCCCAGTGCCCGTATAGCCCTATTCCAAGGCCTTACTTGGGTTGTTGGGTCAAGGGGGCGAGGTCCTGACGTCCAGCCATAGGTACCGGTCCCTATCCATGGAACTTGGCCCCCAAGCTTCCTGGTTCCGCCATGGCCGTACTTTCTTTTTGTGCAAGAATGAGCTACCGAAATCAGATAAGTGGCAAAGTTACCAAAGCTTGTTGACTGTTTCAGGTTACCAACATTGGAGGACATGCGTTTTTCTCCTTTTGAGCCACGACTTGGGGGTGACTTTGATCAGGATAAAGCCAAACAACACATGGCCCGTCTGTGTGTCCCGAAGGCGGTGAAATCGAATTGGGGGTGGGGGGGTTCAGCCGTGTCCCTCAGCTGAGGCTATACTGAGACCTTGCAGCTAGGGCCTAAGAGTGTCACGTGTTTGGCTCATATGTGCCATTGTCAAAAGAGCGGTCCATTACTTGGGGTTATAGCAGGGATGGTATTAAATTATCATTGGGAACCATGACTATAGGCCACATAAGGAGGTTTGAGCATGGCACATATGCCAAGGATTGGACAGAGTAGGTCCCTGGGGTGCATTCGTTCCACGTCCTCAAAACCCGGGTAGATATACGTAGGTTAGGTTTCTCAATATAGTGGGCGCCTGCTTGGGCGATTTAACCAGAGACCAAAAGGTGACAAGCCATCCGCCGCCCCCTATTTCGAGAAACACAGAGGAAGGGCATTATAGTCCCAGCTAGCAATATGTGCGGATATTAATCTGTTTTTTTACAAAAAAGCAATGGGATAAGCCTTTTGCATCCCTTTTCTTCCTCTACGTGCTTTCGGGTACAAAATAGTTTAATACCAGGTTTTGGTGTGACTCGTGACTCATTCGGACCAGTCAGTGCCAGCGGATTTTGATTATCCTCGGTGAAAAGCAGTTTTTGTTGTCCATGTATCTTTTAAGGAAGGGACCGTGATTTGGGGAGAATCAGATGCGTCAGTTTGAATAAGGGGCTGAACAAACTTGGATGTTCAACCCTCAGAGGCAAGTAGGTTGCAACTTTATCGCCATGCTTATGTCTTGCCAACCCTGTTGTCCCAGCTATAGCCAGGGCCCTCCAAACCAGACAAGAAACGTTGTTCATTTTCGGGATTGTCCAGAAGCCAAAGATGTCGTCTGAGCATGTCTGAGCTATATTGAATATGAGTCGAGTTAGTTGGGGGAGGACATGGGGTGGCCGCCTCTATATCCCCATGTCCTCTTGCGGAAACAGAGAGTATCAAATTTCAGCTGAGTTCCTGAGTTTTATACTTTCTGGCCATGCCAACTCAGATGCAAAAACTATGTTTTTGCTAATCCACTCGTGAGAGAAGTCTGGTGTCCCTCGTGATCTGAGGCCCTGGACACGGCGGCGCCAGTCGCTGGCGCGCCGAACAGAGCTGGCCGTTTTGTTGTTGCTGTCGGCGGGTTGTACTGCCGGCGGTTCGAAGTTGATTTTAGGGTTCCAAGACCCGGGACCCTTTGAAACTTTGTCCAAAGTCTTGGGGCTCAGTTTGGTCCATTTTTGAGTTTTTTTTGCAACGGTGGTTTTTTTTTCTTGTGGTTTGTCGTGGATGGATTTGGATTGGCCAACCTCTTTGAAGAGCCCGGCGAAGCAACCCCGGATTTGTCGGGAGGGGGGGTATTCAAAGCAAGGCTTAAAGGATGCCTCCCCAAAAAGAAAAACGGGCTGCTGTTGCGGGTAAAGCGAGCACCAGCCTGTGCCAAGTTGGGTCCATCCCACTTCATGAATGGACTAGTCACTAGTCAGAGAAGTCTAGACTTGTGGGTTAGCACTGATGTGATTCTGCCCCCTCCATCGGCGGGCAAAGTTGCAGCCCCGTCTATATTCAGCATTGATCCGGGCCTCAGCATGATCAAAAACCGAATGGCAGGAAATTGGAAATGTTTGTTGTGCTTTCCCTGGACCTGGCGCTGGGCCTATTCAAGTTCAATCATGTCTATTTTCCGGAAGTCCGGTGCGTTGGGGCCAGGCTGGTTATGGGTTCCAGTGCCAGTGCCAGCGTTGCTGCCTTGAAGAGGCCGGGACAAACCGAAGCGACCTGAACAGTTGTTCTACCTATTTGGCCATGGGTCAAAACCCCATACCCCGAACATCCCAATCCGCGCGAAAATAGACTAACATGGGTGGTGCACCTACCCCAACATGGGATTCCATTGGTGTTGACCCACGGCTGTTTCATAGTGAGCTCACCGGGGAGGCAAAACTTTAGAGTCTCCGGCTCAGTCCGCCGATATTGTCCTCTCCCTTTTCTCCTTCTTCCTCTCTCCCTTGTCTCCCTCGTGTGTTCTGTCGTCCTCTCTCCCTCCCTCTGCTCCCCATCCTCCCCATCTGTCTCCTCAATCTCCCTCTCTCTGTCTCCCTCTCTCTCTCTCGCTGTCTCTGTTTCTCTGTCTCTTTCTGTCTCCCAGTCTCCTTCCTGTCCACGCCCCTCTACAGAAAAAGGGTACCCTAATTCGAACCTCTCTACTCTCTCACTTTCTCGCTCTTTCTCTCTGTCTCTCTCTCTCTCTCTCTGTCTTTCTGTGTCTCTCTTTCTCAGTCTCTCTCTTTCTCTCTTTCTCTCTCTCTCTCTCTCTGCATTGCAGCGTCACGTCTTCCCTGTCAGGGCACTGCCCCTGCATGACCCTGAACTGTCATCTCACTACTGGCTTTCCCCTTGATTTCCCCTTCATGTTCTTTTCACGTTTCCCATGATGTCGTGGTCCTGTCCCTTCCATGCCTTTCAACTCCCCCTTCATGTCCCTGACATTTTCTCGGTATGTCCGCTTCATTTTCCATGTATGTCCCGTGCTTTCGTTGCGAGTCATTTCCCTACATCTCCCGTCGTGCCGATTGGTTTCCTTGTGCTTTGTTTCCCTTTCATTCCCCCTGCGCTCCCCTTGTTTTCATTTCTGTCCCTTGCATGTCCCTTTCAGTTCCCCTTTGTTTCCCTTTCATGTCCCGCTGCTTTCCTGTCATGTCGACTTCCTATTTCCTCCCCTCATTTCCTTGCACTTCCTTGCATTTCCCCTTTGCTCCCCAATATTTCCCGCAACAAACACGGTTTTTCCAGCGTTTTCGCAATTAGGACGTCCAAAAACACAGAGTTTTTCCAGATTTCGGCAAAAGGAGGCAGGAACCCCAAACCAGCAAAGAGCCGGCAGGGGGAATCGAGCCTGGGACCTGTCGACACCGGCTCCCCGAAGACTACGTTTAGTGGAACGTCATCAAATTGCCGCGCGGTCCTTGGAGGGGGGGCCCCCCTCCTCTCTTGGGTGTCCGACACGCCGAGCAATGTCGGCGGACAAGCTTACATATGCAGAGCCTCTGCTTGGGTATTTTGGATTTTTTTGCTGAACAAGTGTTTTTGTTTCGAGCTATGGTCATGGACCCTCTTTTTAAGTGAGACATTTTGGAAAAGCATTCGGGCCTGTCGTAAGATTGGGTACCCCTAACATTGGCTCCTTTATGGCTTCTCCACTGTGGATGGACAAATCCATTTCGCATCACTTGAAAACCATGGTTGAAACTATGATTGTTGGGGTTCCTCATTCCAGCGTTTCTGCGGTGGCTCAAAATTTCGTCCACCCACAGTAGCACCATCCAAAAGGAGCCCAACCGTTTTGAACGGGAAACAACTGCGTGGCCCCGAGCGTCGCGTGTGCCCCAACCTTCTCTGAAGCTGGGCGACCCTTTCTGTAGGGGGGGGTGATAGAATTTGTCTATAGTCTTGGATGAAAATACGTGAGCTCACCGCAGGAAAGCGGAATCAACGTCATGGTGCTTTCCGCAATCCATCTGAGATAAACAGACAACCACGCTGCCTTGGGTTTGAAGCGGATTTTGGACTTTAAACTGTTTGGTCGAAACAGTGGATTTTCCATTGGACCCACAAAACGTCATTTACTTTTTGCAGAGGGGTCAACGGCCAGCAAGGAGAGAGTGGGCATGGAAAGTCTCCGAATGAGCGTGCTTCCAGTTATGGCTAGCTCTTGGTTTTACATGATGTTTCCCCTGGAAAGAAATACCGAAAGCAATGGGCAGGACACTCGGCGTCGTGTTTTGTTGAAACCTGCAACAGCAAACCTGCGGTTCAAATCGACTCCGCCCATGAGCGGATAATCCAAATGACCCACGCCCTCAAAACCCAGGTCCTGCAAGGGACAATGGGTGCTTTCGCCGCCTCTCTCATTCTTTACATGGTTCCGGGCACACATTCACAGCCCCTTAGGAAAACACTTCGAAGTGGGACATCGCCGTGTACCTAAGGCTTACCTATGGTTGTCCTAACAAATTCTCCACGGTGGGTTTCCCCCAAGCCTTTGCGTTTTCGTTTGGTTTGTCCTGATGCCCTAGAAAAGTTCAAAACCCACAGCCGACTTTCCGAAGTCAAAGGCTCATTTATGTTTATTTCTATTTTGTAACAAAAACAAAATAAGCTCAGGTGACATCCCCAACAGCTTGCGGTGCTCTTTTTAGTGCTCGCACCACCCCGCAGCCCTCGCAGAACCTCGTGGAACCCTGGTGGAACCCTCGTGGAACCTTACCTCGGGGTCGCCCCGGACCACCCCGGAGCCTATCTGGGCTGAGACCCCAAAGCTTTCAGCTGTTGGGGAAAAAAGCATCACCTTTTGGGCCGGAGTCAGGCGCGACTTTCCTGGGTGGTATAAGTGAATAAATGGGAGCCTTGAAGAGGTCTTTGGCCAAACTGGGTTTGAGATCCGTCACTCCCTGTCGTGGACTTGAAGCTTTTTCGGTTTGGACCATCTTAGTGGTAAACAACTTGGTTTGGCCAACCCACTCAGGAAGACAAAAAATGTGAACTCGGTTTGGCCAACCCAGTTTGGACCATTTTGGTGGTTTTGACAAAACGTGTGAACTTGGTTTGGCCAATTATCCACCCGGAAGGGTCCCTTGACCCATTTGCTAAGACGAGAAGCAGGCGGTCTTCGAGCAGAAGGAGGTGGAGGAGCTGCTGAAGCAGGCCCAAGTGAAAAGTTTTGCCATTTGGCGAAAAATCCTAGAAGTTGTTTTGTGTTTTGGGGGGAAATCCTTTTTGGGGTTAAGTGTTCAGAGGAAACAAAAAAACAAATCCACGAGTTGTTTTCCTTTTTGGGGTTGCCACACGGCCACCTGGGAGCTTCATGGGGGGTCAGGCTATATCGAATTTATACAATCATCTTGGAAGAGCCAACCGGTGCTGTGTTTTTCCCCTATCGCTGGAATCTTTGGGCAGATACCCAAGAGCAAGCTCTGGGGTGGTTCGGGGCGGCTCCGGGGAAGGGTTCCGCAAGTTGCTGTTGGGAATATCACTGGGTTTTTGGACGCTGAAGCCCTGTGCATGTGAGAATTGACATATCTTCACAACAGTGACAGAGGGTTTGACGCTCAAACAGGTGTACCAGAATGGCACCTTGGTAAACTTGCTGGTTCTCGCATGCGGCATGACCCCTACAAAAATCTATACCCTGTGGCTTCCTTTAAGGGAATCCCAAAACGGTTCATTCCGAAAACCCGCCATTCCCTGCTGAGCACCAGCAAGTAAATGGAACCAAAAGCGAACCCCTCCCCCCCCCGAGCCGCGTGAGGGCTCCGAAGCTTTACGAGGCAGGGACGCGACTCGCGTCGCATCGTGTCGCCTCCTGGACAGGCCAAGATCAACCAACATGGGATCCCCACAGAAAATAGCCCATGTGTGCCTGGAAATATGCCGGGCTTCAGTTAGTCGGTGGGTCAGTCGGTGGGTCAGGCAGTCGGTCTGTCGGTGGGTCGATCCGTCAGGTGGCATGGAGGCCGACATTGCGCAGCGCGCCGAGGCACGGAGAGTGCAGAGCGTCAGATGGACGATGCACACCCAAGCTGTCAACAGCAAGGGTTAAGACCGAAGTTGCCCATGGCCCAGGAAACTTGGTTTGCGAGCCATTTCCCTTGTGGAACCTCAAGTGGCCAGTCTGCAGAAGACTTCCAAATTGCCATTGGGAAGTGGGGGTGTAACCTCGCCAGGGTTATCCGCTCTTTTAAATCGAAGGATGCCCTTTTGGGGTTTGTTTCACGGGAACCGCCCGCCCGCACCCCCCCCCCCCCCATTTTTTGCGGGGCTCCATGTTGGGACAAGCTCACCAGGCCTCGTGGGCGTGTTGAAGCTCTGAAGCAGTTTAAGGTCTCCCAGTAGTGCCCTTTTAGGGGAGGGTTCCCCTACCAACATAGACATAGACTACAGAAAAATAGGGTACCCTTATTCTAAGCTCCACTGGAGAACCTAGAGTTGGATTCCGCTTTGCTCGTGAAGCACTCGAGGCAGTGTGGTCAGAGCTGGCTTCGCCATTGTAGCTAGTGCCCAGCCAGCTGCGCAGGTTGCCCAGTTTAACTAAAACAACCAGACTCCGTTTCCACGAAAGAGATCAGAATCTGAGAACAAGAGGGTGCTTGAACACCAGCGGTTTAAGGGCTTAGCCCTGCCGAGGTTGCCGTTATATGGCCGTATATCGGAAGTGGCACTGTGAAGTCCAACCGGCCTTCGTTTTTGTTTCGCTCAAGAAGCCCAGAGAGCTTTGCGGAGTGCCTCTCAACATGGGGTTCCTTGACGCAAAACTCCATGGGTGCCTTTGTTGATATGCGTTGTTGTGTTTTTCTGGGTGCAGGGTTACACTTTAAATCAAGCAAACCAAAGAGCATGTCCTTGGCAAGTTGCTGAAAACCACTATGGGGACCTTCCAAGTAACGACCCACATAACAGAGTTGTCAGTGACGCGCGTATAAGAAGTATATTATATGTAGAATAAATGTATATACTTGATATTGTGGTATGCACACATTTCACATAGTAGGTAAATGCAACATGACAAACCTGGGCCGAGTGAGGTATGCTGCGGCCATCGTTGTGGAACATTCTTTGGGCCAGGTTCTGTAATGCCAGGCGAACTTGGAAGTGCGCAACCCTGCCGAGCCCCAGACTACTTGAAGGGGCCCTGTGCACTTCCATGTTTGTTTGCGGAGGGTATGTGGTAGTGATTTTGATGGGGGAACACCCTCCCAACAGCATGGTGGACATGCATCACCTAAATATTATCCACCAAAGGCAACAATTCATTCGGGTCAAAAGCAGAACCTCGCATTTGTAGGCTCCGAGTCCGATTTTGGGACAAACCCATGTCCCACATTCTCCCCATGGCTTCGAGGCCACTGCCAATGCGGCCGACACCTTTGTCGCCAGAAGCTCAAGCCAAGCCGATGCCCAACAGGGCCATTTCACTGGGTTCGGTGGGCGGTGGGGGGGGGGTCTTTTTTCGAGGACCCAAACTTGTGCTTTGTTTCTTTTTTGTTTCTTGAAATACTCCAGAACGGGGTGAAGGGTTAATTTCCAAGCATACTTTGGCTCTTTCTTGAAAACTTTGGCTTTTTCTTTCTAGCAAGCAAGGGGTAATGACCAACTCCAAAAACGGGCGAAGTCATCTGGTGGTTTTCTCTGAAACAGAAGACCTCAGTTCCATTTCTCTCAGTTGGGTAGGCTGCTCCAGCTCTCGACTCAGGACAGTGCCCTGGCACAGGCGTTGCAGCGAGGCGGACGGTGACAAACTTGTGACCTATTTGTGGGGTCTCCTCAGCTGTTTACTTCCATTTGCTGAAAAAAAAGTGTGTATACATATATATATATATACACGTATATATGCGTGATGTTATTTGGTTGGTTTTAAAGTGAAACATATGTTTCATTTTCCCTTTTGAAAGGGAATCGATTTCACTACTGGACATATGTCTCATTTTGCCGGGCAAACTTATATACCCTAGCTCACGGAGCCCAAGCAAGGGATCGCCCCCAAAAGAGATCCCTCTCAGAATGGGAGGGGTGTTCGATTCCATCAAAAACTTGGGAGAATAAAGTAAACCCAACTTCTTGGTGGCCCCGAAAAGCAGACTCCTCCAGAAATGATGGGTTTTGGGGTTCCATGTTACATTGTAGGGGAGTATATTTATAATATACATATATATATATATACATACATACATGGCGCAGGGTAGATTGGTTATGGGCCAAGATGTGTAAACAATAATTAAAGTCACCCCCAAAGCAAAAGAGTAGGAACAAAGCACCCCTCAGTTTGTGGCCAGTATTCAACCTCGGCATAGTCAAAATTAGAGGCTCAGTAGGACTTGAGCCAAGCGAGTATACATGCTTGGAGGCTCTCAACACCACATTTGTAGGTTGATGTCCTTGACAACTCTGCAGTTGGCGAGAGATGTTGCATCTGTTTGATTTAGGGCTCCTGCTTGTGGTAAGTGGAACGCAATCACCATTTTTGAAGCTCCGTAAATCGATGCAGGTTTCTGTGAGCTTCTCACAACACCCCGCGGACTTGCCGTGTTCACCGGTGCAACTTTCCTCGGGCACAGGATACCAGGCTCATCAACAGTTGCCTGTTTCTAGGGGTGTCGAATCCAGAAAATGGAGCCCTGCTTCTGAAGATGATCGCTTGGGAATCTTTGAGAAAGGTAAAAGCATGAGGCTAGCCTTGCATAGGAAAATGAGGTAGGAGTGATGCAGTCGTCTGGAGTGGCCCGGAGGCAAGATCCACGTCGCAAACATAGTCCTTTCCGAACATCGGCCAGGGTTGGAGGCAAGGGTTTGGCAAAGATGAGTCCAACAGCCATTCTGTGGACGAAATCCTGCAACATGAGAAACCATGGGAACCCTTGTTTATTGGTATTTACAGGGGATTCATCATTCCAGGGTTTCTTAGGTGGTGCAGGATTTCGTCCATCCACAGTTTCACCCGAGCTACATTCAAAGGGGCGGTTGTTGGTTTCAACCATGGTTTTAACAGGGGGAGTGTTCAAGCATGGTTAATGTTGTTTTGGGCATCAACGGGTCGATGCCAGGTGCTGTGGCGGAGGCTCCAGGAGGCTATGAGGCAAGGGGCCTTGAGTTTCCAAGAAGCCATGCACATGTATGCCACCAGGTTAGGCAGTCAAGTCGCCTCGGTCATAGCGGGTTGGCCGAACCATACCCATTGCTTTCCCCTAATAAACATGCAAGCTCCAGAAAACGGAGCTTGGCATCCATTGAGTCCGGGGCCGGGGCTACTGCATGTTGGTTCCCAAGCTTTCCAGGGTGCTACATAGCCTAGCTTGTCATGTGCACGAACCATTGCAAGGGAGGTTTTGCCTAGCTGAGGGAAATTGAATCGCTGGGCCCCTACTGCATTTCAGCTACCTGGTCAGGCGAGATTCATTAGGAACCAGCCCCCTAGATTCTCACCGCCGCATTGAGGGCACGCCAAAGGGGTAAAAGGTGATGTAGAAGCGAGCTTGTTACTCACTCCCTGAGGTCCTGGACTGTAAACTTTTGGGAGGACCGCTTTGCTGGTGCATCAAACATTTTGTTTTTTTAAGTGAATCCACTCAGGAAGCGAGGTTCTGTACCGTCGAGGTTGCTTTTGGTCCCACAAACACAAGCCAAGAAACTGGTACATTAATCTTACGTGATGGGCCTTGTTTCTTAATTGCAAGCTGGTTTATGGGGGTTTGTTTTTTGAGGGCATGCCATTTGTTTCGGCTAGAGCAAGGAAACGACTGGTCCATTGCCCTACATAGCCATGTACACCCCATTTCCGGGCCCATCGGATGGATCCCAGTTGCCGGAGACGCCCCTGCCGGCGCACCGTATGGCCAGAGGCCTAGCGAAGCTCATGGAATTTTGAACTTGGAGCAGTCCGTTTTGCGGCGTTTGGATAGAAATCGATGGGTTCCTTCCATTTGTTGTTTTGTCCCCTGGGTTCAACTAGTTTTGATGGGGTTCATGCCCATTTACCAGGGAACCCATTTATGTATCTAAAACGACCTGTGGTTTGGAGTGTACCCTTGGTCGACGGTCAAAAGGGGCACTCATTGGAAGACCTTCCAGATTTTTGGAGTCGTGTTTGGCTGTTTGGAAGCGCGTGGAGCTTCCTGAAAGGTTTCCGGTGTATGTTTTTTGTGTACCAAGGCTCCCATGTGTTTTTTCGTCTTCAAGGGTTCCCTTTGCAGCAAGAAACCATCGTCAGCCAAAAGGGCAAACCATGCCTGAGGCCGAAGGACACCCATTTAGGGCGGTCCCCGTCCGTTTGTCGTAGGGTCCCCATGCACACGGTTTGCACCAGAGCTCCAGTTGTGCATGTCTTTGTTCAGCCTGTTGTTTGGGAGGGAGGTTCTTTTTGACATACACAACTCAGCTTGGATTTGGGTAGAAGCTGTCCAGTTTGTCCTTGTGAAATACAGAGGTCGGTACGTTTGGGCGAGGTGCAGTATCATCTTCAATGCATGTATTCCCTAGGATGTGGTAAGCGAAGGTTTGGGAGGATGTTGCTTCAACGAACAGTTTGCCCGGCAAGTGGCAGCTGAACCCAGTCCGTGCGCAGAAGTTCCTGGTTGGCTTTGGGAAGTCTGCAAACCTTTCTTGGAACTGGGTCATCATCCTGTTGGTTGTTTGGGCTTATCAAAGTCGGTGTTTCTCTTCAACCCATCACTTGAGGGGTGACTTTGGAAGTAACGATAGTTTGAAGATAAGTCTTGGCAATTTCAAATTCATACAAGTTTAAGTGTCTGCAATGCTTCATTAGTACTGGCAATACAACATTAAATCAGGTCCAACATGAGCTAGAGGGGGCACGTGGGGGCTAATGTTGGCACGTAGTTACTAAACGCCCTTTGACGAAGATACCCGGTTTTATCAAGGCCGACTGCCAGATAGTACTACGGCTACGTTAAAGGCCCAAGACCCCATTTGATTAACGACGTCCCTTTGCGGCCCAAACTCCCAACAATACAAAACAGTAGATTCGATTGTCCAAAGCTATTACAATACCTTTGCCAATGCTACCTCCTTTCATAGTTTCAAGGGTTGCCATTCCAGAAAGCAGAAAACGGCTAGCCACAAAAAGCGAATTGACGTTACAATTTGTTTAAAACAAAGCACGAGGTTTGACAAACTCGAAAAGGGCACCCCTCCCTTTCAAGCTTAGCACCCCCCAAATCACACCAACCCCCCCTTTGATTAATCCTGGCCCAATCCAGCCCCGGATATGTTTGCATCTGTTTGGGTTAGCGGCCAGAATTATGATATTTGAGTCCTCCCATACAAATCCCCTTTGTTCTGTTCCAGTTCAATTTGCAGAGAAGTAGAGGTTTCCTTTTGGGCGTTGAACCAATGCCAAAAGGGGACAGACAACCTTTTCCTGGTGTTAGGGATTCTCCGAGCCTCAAAACGAAGCCACTTTTGGGGCAATAGTTGTTTTGTTAGAAAATCGGTGGATTCCTCTGGTTTAGATTGGCTGTATTCCATGTACCAGGGCCCAAGAGGCCACCAATTTTGTGCAGACTTTGCGGCAAGCACACCGATTCGGGGGTAGCACGAGCTCACCATGAGAAAGGTCCTTTATCTTGGATCCAATGTTCTGAATTCAGCTTTTGGAATTACCCTCCCAACGAACATGGGTTTGCGCAGAAAGCCCCCTTTCCAAGAGGAAAATCTTTCAGGGTTCTGTGCACGTCCCTGTTTGTGGGGAGGGTATAGCACTGGAGCCCAGGCGCTGGTCCGTGGGGGCTTCGAGCGTTCGGAGGGCACAGAGCTTCAGGACTTCCAGCGACAGGATGCGCTTCAGGCGCCGAAGCGAGTCGTTGAGTTGGTAGTTAGTTGCTTCCATAGAAACCCACTGGGAAGCTGATGCTGGAAATCAACTATTGGGCTCTTTTTGAGAGCACCCCCAGCTGACCAGCTTCTTGGGTGTTCGGCCAAGTTCGCCCTCCAAATGTGATGATTCCCGACTAAACCAGCTTATGCCGGAAATCAACAAATGCTGACCCCATATTACTCACCCCAAGTTTAGTAGTGGGGTGGAGGCCCTCCAAAAGTGGTCTCATTCCAACTACTACACCCTGGCACACCCCCTACGAATAAACTGGGGTTGATTAATATGGGGTTAACATTACTGGGCTCCCTTTGAGACACTTCCAGCCACTGAACAGCTGGGTGTTCGGCCAAGTTAGTACCTTAGCCGAGGTCTGGCGGTGATTTTCCGACACCAGGTCGTAACGTGGTAAACTCACACGGTGATTTCCCCGTTGCGCGGCACCGGATGTGTTGGAAGGTTGGATCAACTAAAACCTTCCATTTGCCTTGGCGGTTTCCAGCCGTCCAGTTCCTTAGCTTCTTAGGTTTTTAGGGTTTATGGTTTCACAGGGAATCTATCACTACCGATTTTTCCCCCCACGGGACGAAGCCACAAATGGATGGAACTTTCTTCCAAATGGTGACTCTGTGCATGTAGACAGGGTCCATCATGTTCTTTCAGGCTCCCTCATTGGAATCAAGAGTAGGGCCCCCTGCATGGTGGACATGCCTCACCAAGGAGTCTTTTCAACAGGGCAACGCTTTTGTTGTTGGTGTGTTTCGGAATCTGTAGCTTGGCGCTTTAAGGTTGCTTCCCCCGCGTTTTTGCCTGCGCAGGCGCTTCTGCTTGGCAGTTTTGCCAACATGCCTGGGGTGCCCAGGCAACTCGCTGTTTCTCTCGTGCTCAGGCTTTCTGGCGGGGGTTTGTCTTCCAGTAGCTCAAGCAGATGATTGTTTTTCCCCTCTTGGTTTCAAACGGAATCTGTCACTGCTGGATTTTGTGTCCTGGGGGCTTAAGCAAAAGCAAGCTGTTGCTTTGGCAACGGCAGCTCGTAACCTCACTGGACCATTCTGGGGACCCACCCACATGGGCGATGGCGGCTGGCGATGCTTCTGGTTGCCCAAGCTATCTCATTCAAAGGTCTATGCAATGGTCCTGTCACGTAATTGCCAAAGATTTCGGCGTTTTACGTGCATGTTCAATGCACTTAGTAACTAGGTTGTAGAACCCAGTGTTTCCATAGTTGCCAACCATGGCTACAGCCCACCAGCACTCCCTCTTCCAACGTCTGCAATTTCCGCAATGTTCCATACCCAAACTGTCTAAATCCAACTCCAGGGGTAGATGGGAAATCCAGCGGTTCCTCGGTACTGGAAAAGCATATCTGATTTTGTAATTCTGGGCCATGGGCTTGTCTTGAAATTGGTCCCGGAATTCCCATGGGCGGTTCCCCTTCGAAGCGATCCAGAGCAATCAATCGAGGGGTTTGTTCTTTGAGCACATACTTTTTGAACACATCCAAAGTCGGTGACTAACAAGGCGCCCTTTGGCCTTGGGGAAAGCGATGGCTAAACCAAGATGTGAGCGAAGGCCACCATCGCACCGAGAACCGTACCAGAATGTAAGGGGTTGAATAGTTATTGCCAATGTACCCCCTCTGACCATGACATGATTTTGTGGGTGCCCCACACACACCCTTCTAGTTGGGCCCTCACAGCACTTACACCGACAGGAGCCCATTTGGTTGTTGTGTGGGTCCAATTTTTTGGCAGTTGCAGCCATGGTGAGAATCTACTTACCGGACGTGGGCTGAACATCCAAGCACCTTGCCTAGGCTCCGCGGTTATGCGTTGAGCCTGCGAGGAACGGACGTTGGGGGGGTCGGAGAGGGCGGGAGAGGCGACTTTTGTTTGGGGTTCATTGCGTTTTGGGAGTGGTTTGAATGGAAACTGGGCAAAGAAAGCGTATAGATTGTCCTTGCTGGGTTCTGATCGTCACTCATGGTCACCCTTTGGCATCGCTTCTTTTGCTGTAGCTCTGATGCATTAGATCAAACTCCTTGCAATACTCGGCCCAAAAGCGAATGTGGCCTTGAGCCGGTATTCATTGTTGCAATTTAGCGCACAAACCCCAGCAAATGCATCATGCATAGAGGAATGAGTCTTTGGGGGGCTCACTTTTGGAATTCTAATGTGAATTTGCAAGGGAGTGGCATGTTGTGTCCAGATCCTTGGGACGCATCATCATGTGTGCCAACCCTTGTTCGTGGTACTACAGTGCGGTGGTAGCTTTAGACGCTGGCAAATATCGACGCTGCATGGTTTGTCCTTTGCAGTGGATGTAGCTAGTGTACCTTGTTTTTCTTCACACAGCAAACCAAAATACAACAAGTGTATGATAGGAAATCGGCAAGTGGGTACTGAATGACTCATGCTTGCATCCAAGCAGATGGATGGTCCTAGCCTGGTTCTTGTCCCAGTCCAGCCACACTTAGCCGTTCAACTACACCCCACAATTCGGGCGGACTGACACCTCCCAAATGGAGGTTGAAGCGAAGGGTTTGCGTGCTGTCCGCGGCACACCGCTTCTGCAGACCAGACTGCGCACTGTTTTGCAGGTCGGGTTTGGTGTTGCTTCCAAACACGTTTGTAACCCGCTTATCAAAGAGCGCTTTCCCTTTTGGCAGGCTCGTTTGAACGTGCTCTTCGATACATTTTGAAACGGGTGCAACACCTCCCAGCCAGCAACTGGCAACACACCCCAGAAGTGGACTGTTGGCTTGGGGAAACGCGGGGGCGCACCCCATCCCATAAGCAACATAATTTAAATATTATGTGGGTCTGTGCTTTTTGAAGGTCCCCCACCTGTTTCACCTGCCTTTCCCGAAAGGAACCCACCATGTATTCCATACCCACACCGCGCTGCTGGTATGCGCTCGTCAAGATGTGATCGGCCGCCGTGTTGCTGCTGCGCAGGTCTAAATCGCTACGTGGAGGCCGGGTGCCTTTTTTGGCGCTGGAACGGGCGGTATGTGGTCTTTTCAGGAGAAACCATATCGTGTTCAAGGTTTATGAGAAAGTTGGTGCCAAATCAGAACATGTGTACTCCAGAGTTGGGCCAAGATGTATGAAGGATCACTTTCACGTTGAGACATTTCCTGTTAAATCAACCAGACGATGCATTTTGGGTTCCCATCCATGGTTACAACACCCTGCCCCTTTGGCCCTGGGCGGTGAGTGCCCTTTGACAGGCATGCCAGTTTGAGGCTGGTTTTGTTTGGCCGGTTGGCTTTCTGAAGTAAGTCTGTGCATGTCCAATGAGTGCAACTCGTGTTGACATGGAGCCAACTCACTTCTTGAGTTCATGGACTTTAGTCACTTTGTGGGAGACTATTTTTGAGGAAAGAAAAAGTCCAAGTTTGTGTTTTGTCCAATCCACTCAGGAAGTGAGCCACGGGTGTTGTCAAAGCTTGGTCTACCCTCAGGGTCCTGATGGAATTTGGTCTCAGCATAGGTCTTTTTGACATCCCTAAAGCATATGAGGTAGACCATTTACTCACTAAGACGGGGATAATCCAAGCGGGACAACAAGCAACCAAGCAAATCAGGCCCTCTGCGGTTTGCACGTGAGGCTGCGGGCGCATGGCGCCGTGTGTTGGACGCCTTAGACCAGGCGACCGGGGGGGGGGGGGGTGTCACAAATTTCCCATGTCCTCTGCGGAAACAAGTCAATAGGTCGAAGCAATTTTGGGCTTACGTGGAAGAAAAACGGGTCTTGTATAACTTTTTCAGGTACCCCCTTTTCAAGGTGTGTTTGTTCAGGTCACCAAAAGGCAAGCCGAAAATTGCGACCCCCCTTTTTGAGGTGGGTTGTAAAGGACACCAAGAGGCGAAGCGGGCAAAACCTGTTGACACCGCAGACTTTGGGGGACTCCCCAGTGCCCGTTTACCCTTTTGGGGGAGGGTTGCCCTACTTAAATAGACCCCTTTTGGGGGAGGATTGCCCTAGTTAAAGAGACTACAGGAAAAAAGTCGGGTACCGTTATTCTCTTTTACTCTTTTGGGGGAGGGTTGCCCTAGTAAAATAGACTACCTGGACCTTCAAACTCCGGGAAATTTCTGGGTGTTTTAGGAGACCCCTACGATTTACCGAATTCCAGTGGTTTAGCTACAATTTGGGCAAAAACACATACGAATCACGTCGTTTCCAGTCGTGCATTGGCCATACAAAGTAAATACAGGTTACACCTTGCAGCACTTGCCAACGTGGCAGTGAACCCCATGGGATGCCTTGATCATCAAAACTACGACTTTTTCTGATTTGCGGGAGTTTGCGGGTTTTTGCGGGAGATTTGCGGAAATTTGCGGGCGTTTTGCGGTCAAAATGGGTACGTTTTTTCTGCACCGCACAACTTTGGACCGCCGTTGCATGTATTGACAAACTTTCGGGCTGCTTTGAGTCATTTACCCTGCAAAGCTTCTTTAATCCTGTCAAAGGCCGCGAGCATTGTCATAGTGCTTTTTTTAGGAGTTTTAGGAGTTTCAGGTTTTTGCGCAAAAAGTGCTACGATTTCCCGAATATCCAGTCAAAGGCGGAAACTACGTGTTTTTTTCAGGAGGACGAAGATCCAGGTACAGAAAAAAATAGGGTGCCCTTATTCTAACAGAAGGGCCCCTCATGGGGGGTGGGTTTTTGAAACTGGTGCATTTTGTGGGTTTCAAAAACCCACCCCCCATGACAAAACGCTCTCTATTCTAACCTCTCTGCTGGACCTGAGGTGCTTCCCTGCTCGGAGCTGGGCGCCTGTGTGGCCAACGACCTCCTGAGCCAGGGCCTCGTGCGTCCGTTTGGCGTGCTGGTTCCCAGGGTTTTCGACGGGTTCGACTGAGGCTCTTTTTGGTTTGGGTGTTTTTGTTCGGTTGAGTGGTTGGGTTCCGAACTTGAGCCACAAGTTAAGCGTTGAGGGGATCTGAAGACGGCCCGATTGGGTGTTTCTCAAAGGGGGACCCGTATTTTGAGACAACCATTCAAGTTTTTGTGAACGCAATTTGTTACAGTCCCCCAAAAGCAAATTCTGATCTTAAAATTGCGGTTTCAAAATGGGAATACAGGGACACCAAAAAGAACACCACAATTGGTTGGGTCCAGGGCGTTTATTGACACATTCCCATGTTTTAGACGCATGTTCTGAGGTAGACTTTGGCCCATGTTTTAGTTGAATTATTGATTTCCCCAAAAGGAGAACCCCTGAGTTTCACTCTTGGGGGCAGTCAAACATAGAGCCTTGGCTTTCACTGACTGTTGGGACCATCAAGGGCATTGCCCTTTGGTACAAGAAAGATAGATTCTCTTTTTTAGAGGACCCCGGAAATGGTGCCTTGGTTTCCTTTTCGAACCACCAAAATGGGGTGCCCTCAAAAAAGGCAGACCCAGAAAGGTTGAAAGTTGGCTAAGGGGAGGGTTTCTTTTGGTACTTGAGCCAGGGGAAGATCCACTTCGACCGCAGTGGGGACGGAGGAAACCCCCATATATACTTGGTACAACCTACCCACTGGCGGATGTTATCCCCTGATTTTTTTCTGGAGGCCCCATCCAAGTGTGCAATTCCATGGCACGCAAGTGTCCCTTCAAGGGGCGATTGGGTATGTGAGGTAGTTGCGTGGTTCGTACTTTTCTGCTGGTTGACTAGAGGTACCGCACACCTCTATGTCGGATGCACCCCAAGAGGGCCATCCAAGATTCGGTTGCGCAGGCAACAAGCTCTTGGCCTTTCACCTGGACCACCAGGACGCGGCCAAGGAGGCGGGCCCTCCCCCACACCATTTTGCTCGTTCTCAGCAGGGCATGAGTTGGAATGACCCCTATAGATCATTCCCTATGGCTTCAATTCAGGGCATCCCAAACGGTTCTTTCTTAACACCCTGGCTCATTCCCCACTGAGCACCAGCAAGCCATAGAACGTTCTTAGAACCATAGGCGTCCGTTTTAGGCTAGCTTGATGAGACATAGTTGGGTTCAAACGTTTGGATTGGCGTATGCAGTGGCTTCTGTTGAGTGCTTTGCTGGTCGCAATTTACCTCCGAAATCGGGGAGAGAGCCAGCTGTTGATGATGCTGACAAGTGACATCGGCCTGCATGTTCAGCCGCATCGAAGAAGACCGGGTAAGTTTTGTTCTTAGACATATTGGTGCTGCCTGTTGTTTGACCTCCATCATCTCACTCCTGGTGGTTAGTGGGCTTCAAAAATCAAGTTGGAGCGTGAATGTGAACACTTTGAGTTTGGCGCTGCAGTTGCTAGATACATGTCAACCAACCTGCCTGTGGGTTGAGAGCAACCCAACCTCACTTGTGCCATGAGAACCTGTTAGTAGGGGACAGCCCCAATCATGACTAGGATTGAGTTGAGGTTGTCATTTGTCGGGTTGATTTAAGCGGATACGAGCATTTAAATTTGATTCCTGATCCAAACTCAATCCAGTACCCTGCAAGGGCTTGAGAAAATAACTCCAGCTGACGTTGGAGGTCAGTCGCTTTCTCTTTTGATGCTTTGGTTTTGAGTCAAAACCTGGCCCCTTAGCTCCTTAGCCTTTGAGTGTTTAGTGGTTTCCATTTAACCCACTGAAAGTGAGTCACTTTTAGCGGGGGATCTGAGGGCAGCCCAGAAAAGTTGGACCCTTTGCTTGCAGCGCGGAGACACAAAGTCGAGACCGAGCCAGGAGCTACGGACCGCCCTGATGAGGAGCCACCTGGCGCGGCCCGGTGTCGGAGCTGCCGAGCGTGCTTGCCAGTGGGTGTGGGAACCGGGAATCCCTGAATCCATAGGTTTTTTGGTTGTTTTGGTAGAAAATTGATGGCCCTGGTTTACCTGGTGGTTTAATCATCTAGCAGGGCCATCTATTTGCCCTAAAAGGACACTTATGCCTGGATCCCTTAAGACTTGTGCCTCCGAAATGCAATACTTTCGGTAGAGAAAATATAATATGAAACAGCTGAAGATCTGAGCCAAAAGTTTTGGCAAACCGCTAGGAGCATTCCATCCCATTTGGGAACCAGCGCCATCACAACCTCAGCCGACACACTTCAGCACTTCGGGACCGAAACCTCAACCCAGCTGTGTGGAAAAAACCCGCCACGGCAGCCCAAATCCAAATCCAAATCCAAATCCAACCTGGTGTCATTTGGAAAGGGATAAATACGTTTTGGGGTCAGAGCAGGCCAGTCGGAGGAGAGTTCTGAACCTGCCGAGAAAAAAAAACTTTAAAAAGCATGAAACAACAAACAACCACCAAACAATGCGACAGGCCATGACAGGCCTTAAAAAAAAACAGAGTCATGCGACAGGCCTACGGGGGCGGCTGCGACATTTGGCGGGCCTTCTCTCTGAAGCTCTTCGCGCCCTCCGCGGGGCTTCCAATCGAATCGAGCGCTGGAGTTGGATCGGATCGGGTGGCGATGCGCTTTGGTCGGAGCTTGAACTTTTGGGCTGACCTCGCGTATTTCCCCATTGTTCAACAAGTTGCTTGTGTTTATTTTGTGCGCAAAAAACAACCTCAAGTGGTTTTTGTTGCGAAGGCGCTCTTCCAGCCTTCGGTGTCCAATCAAGTCTTGGTTTCATCTTTAGGCTTGCTCTGGACAAAACCAGGCAATGACCAAACCACAAGCCAAGTTTTCTACCCCGAGGGTCCGCGGAGACCTCGCGCCTTTCAGCACGCTTGGGCTTGGAACCGCCACAACTGAGTACTGAATTGTTCTCTGACCAGGGGGTGACAGTGAGTGGTTGGGGGGGTCAACCTTGCGTCTCTGCAAGAGAACCCATGACGGCGCCCACGTCCTGATACGATGTTCTCAACTTTGTGAGCACCTGACGCACCTGAGGTGCGTGGTTTTCGTGGTTGTTTTGAGCCAGACCCAGAGGCCCACTCTGTGGGAATATCTCAAACTGTTCTTCATGTCTCATTTCTCCCACTGCACTTTAGTCACTTTTCGGTTTGGGCCATACGAGTAAGCTAACAGTCCCGTCCAGACAGGGGATGTCTGATGTCCCTTTGTTGGAATTGAAAAGGATTGGCCAGGAGTAGCTCCTTTAGCACCTGGACATGTGACAGGTATGTGGTGTGACCGGATCGCCTTCCGATGTGAACACATAGCAGACGGTTGCCTTGATCCTCGGATGCTAGTTCCCATTTGTTGCTTTCCGGTAAGCAACGGTCCAAAGTATCTACTGGAAGTGGGGGTGACATTGGGCGCACTCATCAAATTATTATTATGCGTGAATGGCAGTGTCAAATGTTTGGGACGCAATGAATACAAATCAGTGTCGGGGCGAGAGAATGAGAGCTGTGTTGATGAACCATAGCCTTCGAAACACTCCTGTGCACTTGCACGATTCTGCGCTCAGTATGGTGGGCTAACTTGGGGTTTAACCAGCTCGACCATGAGGAAGGTCCTTTTCTAGAGGGGTTCCCACACGTTCAGTGTTCGACTTATAGCACTTGTTGGTGGGACAAATGTTTGCAAACAACCAAGTCTGGTGTTTTTTCTGGCCAATCCACTGAGCGCCTGTTGGAAGAGGGTATATCGCCAAATCCGAGTCGAAGGTCTGCGCAACCTGAGGTCCTGAAAGGGGGCGAGGAAGCGCCGCTCGGAAAGCAAAAGGCTGAGCTGCCCGGGGTGGCACCTCGGAGTCTCCGGTCCAGGGCTGTTAGATCCAATATGATCCAATGCTTCCGCCCCTGCAGCGTGGCTTTCATTGGGGCGAAGGAATCTGGCATCCAGCCAGAAATTGTTTAGACCTGTTCGCTGAAGCTCCAAAGTGAATCGACCTTTAAGCTTTTTTTTGACACCAAAGGGAAAGCCACCCGAAAAGTATCCACCAAAGAACGAGACAGCCGTTTATTGGCCCGTGGTTTCATCCACATCCCTTTTTGGCTCCTTTGTGCCACGGAAGCAAAAGGTGGTCCGGAGGTCGCCCTTGATTTCCAGCTGCTTTGGGTCGAGTCAAAAAGGGGAGGCAGCTTTCTCTTTACCTTTGCAACTTTCCAGAAACTCTGAGTGAGCCTTGTGCCTGGAACTAGGTGGAGGGCGGGTTGCTGAAGCTATTGGAGGTGATGCTGATGCCTTGTTCCGATCTAATCAGCAGTCAGGCCGGATCTGCAGGTAACCCTCAGCCGATCTTTTGTTTTGGGTCCTTTGGGCAGCTGAGACCATAACATACCAGCTGACCTATCAAAGCCTGGAGTTTCTTTGTGGGCCTAAATTAGCGTTGCTGCTTGTAAACCAACTATGCCAACCACAAAGCCATTGCAATGCACTGCAAATGGATGCACCGCAAATCAAAGATCGGTTTCCTCGTTCCCTTTTGCACAAATGAAAGTGATTCTGTCCGTATGGTGGATAGCCAAGGGGACTAAAGCAAATCCAAGAGGAAGATGGCTGGTTACACGTGGAGGCTGGGATGCATCGGGGGTCCTCATTGCTTCTCGCTCAGGTGGCGTGCCATGCAAAAGAAGGTGCCGGCGCTGGCGGCTTCCGCGCCCGAGATGGGCTACCAGGCCCCGTGGCTGGCCGGGGGGGCGTGCCTCAAGAATCCACCACCACTAATGGGGATCTGGGGGCTAGGACGGGCTGATGGTAGGGTTGGTTGCAAAATGAGTTGGAACAGCCAGACTCTGATGCAAGTCCTTTTTAACAGGGGAAACCAAAAGTAGGATTGAACTATTGGTTGAATATATTTACGTAAAGTACATTATGTTCCTGTTCATTTGGAGTATTTAGCATCGAAAGTGCTTTTCCGTTTACAGCACTGAATGGTCGCGGTTTTCTCTCGACAAAGCTCCCTGTTGCTTGGAGCTCAATTGCTGAATAGGGATTTTAGAAAACCACTGTGAAGTTACCTATTCCAGGAAGCAGGGCCTTTTTTCAGGATTTTGACCATAGCTCATGTGTGGTGCTGGTTTCCTACTAATTCACTGGAAGCCCCGCAAGACTTGTGGCAGTGGCAATCTTCCACTCGCATGGAGAACACGAAGACCACAAAGAGGGATCCTTGAGTTGAGCCACCCAGCTCACATGTGTCCGAGAGCGGCTTTGCAGGCTGCCCCGGTTCTCGCGGACAGCCCTGCTCCACAAAAGGCCAGGAGACGTGAGAAAGTGGGCAGAGAAGCTCACAGCAATCTCATGGTGCGTTTCAGAGGGGAAGCTGCCGAAATAGAATGTCTTGTCCAACCATCTTGAATGAGTATCTCCAAAAAGCACAGACCAATGTGATTCCGCGAGCCCGCGATCGCATGCGAACTCCGAACTTGACTCATCTCAGAGGAAGTGTATGCCACAGCTGTCTTTCTCGACCGTCGTCTAGCTTTCACGGCTCTTCAGGAGAATTGAACCAACTCAAGCAATTGAATGCTGAAGTCCCATGCAATGTTGTTCTGAGTTTCAATGGCGCCTAAAGACATCAACTGTTGAGGTCTTGGGAATATTTCTTGTGTTTTTTGGGTCCGGGTTGCCAAGGACAACGAAAGGACCAAAAGCGGAAGGAAGGGCGGGCAACCGAACTGCATGTTTCTTCCTTTGGGCTATTCTTCGGCGCTTCGGATTCTTTGCGGCTCGTAGCTGTCTTCTGCTTGGTTGGAGTTTGCTTGGGCTACCGGGTTATGGATTTCTGAAAGGATGCATGTTGGCCAGAGTGAATATCGCATTTACCAGGTTTGGATGCCCTTTCTAAGGTGATGTTGCGATGTATCTTTTGGGAGACATGCTCGCTTGTTTATATAGATGCGTTAGCTGTCTTATCCTGTCTTCTTGAAAGCGTACCGTTTCCCAAACTCCACACCCGGCTGTGCCTTTCTTTCCTTCTGGGGAAGGGTTTCCCTGCAAAATCAACAAGAAAAGCCTGCTATGACGCCTTCTGCCTGGTTTTGTCCGGCCACAGATCGGAGATGTTTGTTCGTTTCTGGCAGATGTTTGAGGCCGAACAGGTTTGTCCATTTTTTGCCGTGGCCAGCAAGCTAAGTTTGGGGGAATGTTTGAGAGATGTGAGGATCAGCCGGGCTTCGAAGACTTGCTGCGGAAGCAGGTGGCGAGGCGAGCAAGAGACTCTTCAAACATTTCTTGTACCTAGAGTCTCCATGACCCCTAGAAAAAGGGATATTAACCCCTTAGTTTTGGGTAATGACCCCATTTTCAAATGGTCATGGAGACTCTAGGTATGTGTTGTTCTTGTCGGGGTCACCTCTGGTTTAACGGTCGGGGTCACCAGGGTTACCCGGGTTTAAGGGGCAGCCACAGAAAAAGGGCATTTTTGTGAGGGGGTACCCAGGTCCACCGTGGTTAAGGGAAGCCACAGGAAAACGTTTGTTGTTGAGTCCCGCAAGTTGGACACGCCATTTCAGTTCGGCCACATTCAAAACCTGTATAGGTGAAAGGTAGCAAGGGGCAGTCCCGGTCTTGCGCAGACATCCCTTGGCTTGGATCTGGTGGACCGACACTCAACAGATGTGGGGTGGTGTGAAGGACATTTAACAAGCTCCCGCGTTCCTTGACATGATCCGTCGAGCTGTACGATCCAGGAGTGACTCCTTCAACTGACAGGTGGGTTCCTGACATTTCCTGAGTTGCGCACAAATGTCAAGTTGTTGGATCAGTTTGCTTGGCCGAAGATAGAAACAAACTCCACTGGTAGGTCAAGTATGTTCTCATGAATTCCCGGTGATAGCGGGGTTTTCCAAAAGGAGCCCAGCAGTTCTCCCCCCCTTTCCTTTGGGCTTTCCACTAAGAGGGTCCAACCCGAAGGCATCCCGTTGGCTTACAAAAATCGAAGATGATAGTTTGTTTGGCGCCTACCCTTTCTCCAACACTCGTGAAAGTTGACAGGATGGATACGATCCTTTTTCAAGAGACCACACGTTCATTTCTATCATTGTTTTTTGCGGGGCAAGGTGTCAACATGCTTGTGGAAGTCTTGGTTTTTGGGCCACGTTACTCGCCTAGAAATTAACATGGCTTGCTCAAAAGGGCGGGTTCCCCAAAAGGAGACTCCTGAAAGACGTCCAGTGCAACTTGTTTTGAGAACTCCTTCAGGACCCGAGAGAAAGCAGCACCTGTGCCGGCAGCTCAAATGTGAGTGAAGCGGGGTGCCTCTCGACTGAGTGTGTCAGAGGGGTGGTTGATTTGGTTTGTCTTTGCTTCACTGTGATTTGGCATGTTTGTTGTTGTTTTTTGGTTCTGTTCATTTTTACTGGGGGCTGCAACAAACACACTGTTTTACTAACATACCAAGAGTTCAAAAGTTTACTGAAGCTTTCGTGGTGCCTTCCATCTTCGCCCTTTACACCAGTTCATAAATAGTCTAGGTTTAGGGTCAAGTTTGGGTTTCGAAGCTGGGAAGCCTGACGGACCCCCTCGGCAAATGCGCGGAACAAACGGCTTTGCTTTGGACCCCAAAATGTGGGGTGGGTTCCCGGCAAGACACCCCAAAATGCAGGTGCCTTTACACAGCCCCAAATCTTTGTGGCTATTTGGTAGCGGATCTTTGGACTTTCACTTTTGGGTTGAAACTGTGGATGTTCCATTGAACCCACAAAAAGTGGGACTTTTTGCAGAGGGGTCAACAGCAACCAAGAAATGATGCTTGTGTCATGGTGTTGGATCGTGTCCTCCAGCGGCCCCTCCCAAAATAAATGGCCTTGTTGAGCCCTTCCGAGAAATCCACGGCTATTGGGGGAGGTTGAATTGTATGGACCCAAGCCTTCTGACTTGTCAATATTTCCTTTGCCGCTTGCTTCTGTGGCCCGTTTCCACGGTACTAACATACGGAGGCAGAGTCTTTTTCGAAGCCAACAACGGGTCCCATTTTGGGGGTCCATCCCGATTTTGTGACACCCCAAAGATGGCTCAAAGCCATGCTTGCTGAGTGCTAGACATCGGTTCTTTGGCGAGAAATCAAGGGCCGAACTGTGATTTTCCGGTTGTTTCCCTTGCAAACGAGCCTGAAAGCAGTATCCTCAAGTGCGCTGACATGGAACTCTGACTGAGGGGTCCTGGAAGACGATTTTCCTTTAAAGAGACCCTGCGGTGGGTTCCATGACAGTGGACAGGAGGGCCCCCTTTAAACTTAAACGGATCCAAAAAGTTCCCTTCTGTGACCCGCAGCTCGCCCGGTGACTGCCGTTTTTACCTCGCAGGCCAATGCGCACAGCTTCCGGGGAAGCAAAGCCACTTGGCAGCATCGCACCGGCTTTTTGATGGAACCCAGATCTCATGTTGACCCTGGATTCATAACACGTCCTAAGGGGTGTTTCCTCCAAAAGTGATGAATCCCCAAGGGGAACCCCCGATTACTCCATAAAAACAGAGATTTCTTAATTCGGGGTCAACCTTACAGCTTTCCGTGTGAATTCCTCTTCATGGCCGGAGTTGTGGGGATGGTATCGAACACCTTGTCGATCAAGAACACACACACACACATTTTGGGTTTCATGTTTGCAGGTGGGCTGATTTGCCGTTGCCTTTGCCATTTGGGGTTTGACCAATATTCCGTTCGGCCCCCAAATGAGCATGGGTAACTTGTGCCACGTGCGAAACATCATCTTTTTAGTGGTTTCCCCCAATGGTAATCCCATGTCAAGGTGCTTTTGATCAACCCCAATTTTGTATTTTTTGTAACCATGGTCTGACAACATGATCACGTCGTGGGTAAATGCCACTCTCGTCACCAGCCGATAGTAGCCAACCACGTCTGATGTGGAGACTGGTTGATTTGGTGTTTGATGGAGCTAGCAGCCCCAATTGTAGGGAGGTCCACATAATTCAGGGGCCTCATTTTGTGGCACCATTCCCATGGTTGCCCTTGGTGTGTAAATAGAACATACTGTGTATAACGGTAGGGGGGCTCATGAGTTGTCCTGGTTAGGGGTGGGGAAAGAAACTTACAATGTCTTTCTCGATTCATCACAATGCCCCCCACAACTGATACACCGTGGTCCACCAATATAGCAACTGTGAGGGTACCTGAAAGTTCCATTTCCTCTTGGAGGGACCTTTTGCCAGGTGCCATGTTAATTAGTTTGCGCTGCGCCCTGTAAATCCCAATGAGATGCTAATGTATCTTATATCAATATGGCTGTGGGTCAAAACCAGTGGTACCATTTTGGGGGGTTTTCGGTGCACCACCCATTGTAGTCTATTTTGATAGGGATTGGGATGTTCACTGGAGGTACGGGATTTTGACCCATGGCCATATAATTTTTGGTATAGACATGTTTTACAGGTTACATGACAAGTGAAAGAGAAGTCAGGTCAACAGGTTCCCTAGGTGCCCGGGTTTTCCCGGGTTTTCGACATGCAGCCAACCCTACTCTGGCACCAAATGCCGATTCCTCGACGGTCCGAGGGAAAACAAGGCAAAAGCTGTGTGTCTTTCTTATGAGGGTGCCATGCTTGAGTTTGCTTTCCATGGAAGCCAAACGGAAACCAGCCATTTTTGGTGTCCCCGTTTTTAAGACATCCATTGAACCAGATACTTTTTCGCAACAAACACTTCGGGCTCGCCCCCTGAGCTTCTTGGGACGACCATTTTAGACCCAGGAAGCGAGTTAAGGGTTCCAATGAGCAGGTGCCAAAGTCGGGATTTGCACCCCAACAAAGTTCGGCTTTCCTTTTGGGCTTCCTTTGTTTCAAACCTGAAGCAACCACCCTGGCAAAACACACACCTAAATAAATGCCGCGGGACTTCGCGAGCTAGGCAACACCCGCCCGCTGCACCGGCTGCGCCTGCTGCGCCTGCTGCGCCTGCTGCGCCTGCTGCGCCTGCTGCGCTTGCTGCGCCTGCTGCGCCTGCGCCGGACAGGACGAAGTGGGGGGGGGGCTGTTGTTGGGGTGGCGCCCTTGTTGGTGAGTCACAAGTTGACAAGGCTGCTCCAGATCTCTCTTTTCCGGTCGAAACAGCAGCCGCTTTTGGATGACTGGGTTCAGATGAAAGATCATGGCCGTAGGGCGAACATGAACCATGACCACGTGACCAGGAGTTGCCCCAAGCTGTTTGAGCCCAAAAATAAGGTCAAACGTCCTCATGGAGGCCTTCGGAGGAACCAGTGGAAGGGGGTGCCTTTGGATCCCACTCGTATGGCTCTTGGGCTCGTTGCCCGACATGGCGGACATCACCCGCGCTCGGACCTTGATGGTAGCCTGGTAGACCTGGAATTCTTGGTGGTTTCAATCGTCAGCTTTTCGGCCTATTTTCAGGGTTTCCAACTTGTTCCCTACCTGCAAGATTTAGGGCATCCACCATCTAATGTGATTTCCCTTGCTTGTGTTATGGATCCCCCCATTTTGCACAACCCATTCTGCACAACCCCGTTTGAGCTCATTTGGGGCGTCCACCGCAGGGGTGGTGTTTCCAGCACGCTCATCGGATACCACAAAGAGTGTTGGTCTTGGTTCATTTTGACAGCAGGACGGTGGTCATGGAAGTCAACAGCCGCCAAGGAACGTGTAACAACTCACCTGACGAATGGACTAGCCCCGACAATGGATGGCGCTCAAGCGAGTGACCGATGCCCGAGGGGAAAATATAGGGACCCCTGCCGCCGGTCGAATCTGTCCACAGGACTGGAGGCAGGAGGCCTCAGCTTGACATGGGTGGAAGGTCTGCTGGTCGCTTGCGCAACTCTCGTAGCCACTCACGTCGGAAGACTGCTGTACTGGCTGCCTACATGTCCACTGTGAGCGTATTTGTTTGTTGTTTTGGTTTGTCAAGTTGAAGCAACACAAAGAAACAGCGAACAACTCCCCGAATCTCCGAAAGAGGCTCCCCATTGATAGGCGTTGAGTTGCTGGGAGGACCAAATTTGGATAAATGCTTCAGGGTGGCGCCAGACACCACGCTCCCGAGCAACCAGCATGTGTTGCTATCGCATAGGTTCCAAGGTTCCATGTCAGTGGTCTTGTTTCAGTTCCGCCCAAAAGGACTGAACGCCAGTTGGCAGATTTTAACGAAGAACCATGGGAAGTCCGTTTGGTACTGGAACCGAAAAGTGAGTGGCCAAAACAGACATTCGCCTTTTTAGCAGGTGGTGCTACCTGGCTTCCTGCGTGTGTCGCAAGTGCTAGAGGAAGCTGTCCAGGCATGTGGTACAACCCAGCATCAATGAGTTTTGTGCACTTCTTAAATGCAATTGGAGGCGGGCGGGGGTCCTGGAGTTTCATTTGTGGCAATACCTTGTTTGATCTTGGGCATGAGTGGGGCCGTCGACCGCATGCCCTTTCCGAGATCGGGCGCCTCTCACGCAGAACCCATTAAAAGGGGCAGTGTGCTTTTGATCGGCAACCATGGTTTGAATCAACTTACTATGGTTGTGAGTCCCCGAAGTAGGTTACTTCCATTTAATATGCCTAACCCGTTTGTTGATTTTCTCAGTTGGCTTTAAAGAAACTCTATCTATGTTGGACAGCTTGTGGATGGACCAAATCCCATCGCACCTTGAAACCATGGTTGAAAACCATGGTTTGTGGGTACTTACAGGGGAATCGACTCATTCTGAATGGGTTTCTGAACGGTGGGTGCGAGAAGCGGATGTCGCGTCCACGGTATGTTACTTTCGCCAGTCAGCAAATGGAGGGCTCTTGCCTGGCCGTTTCCAATCGAGGCGAGGCTAGCTGGGAGGTGTCCGTGAAGGGAGCAGCTTGGCTGAATACTGAATGCGGTTGGCTCCCGCTGGGATTGTGGCCAGTGCTGAAGGACGTTTGCAGGGGCGGCAGTTTTCAGGTGCCCTTCTTTTCTTCCTTGAGTGTCAACTACCCAACGCACATTCCCACTATTTTCCAGGAAAAAATGAGCTTACAAGGATTAGATGTATGTCACTGTATGTCTTTTGCTTGGGCCTCTCATATCAGGCTTCGGAAGTGTCACAAAATTCTTTATGGCTATTGGTTGGATCTTTGGACTTTAACTTTTGGGACAACAAGTTACACTTTCTGCAGAGGGGTCACCAGCAACCAAGCCATGTTCAACCTTGCTAAAGCCAACCGAAGCTCTGTTTTCCTTTTTCGACAGCCCCACAGTTTTACTTCAGAACACCCAACACATAATGTGGGTATGGGTCAAAACCAATGGTACCATTTTGGGGGTTTTCGGTGAACCACCCATTTTAGAACCCATTTTAGTGGGTGGATTGGGATGTTCACTGGGGGCTAACCGATTTGGATTTTGACCCATATGCAGAATCTGGAGCTCCGCGCCTCGCTCCGCGTCGGTTCGGTTCGCCTAGGCGGAGGTGGTGGTGGTGGTGACGCTCCCAGGCTTGGCGCCATCGGAGGCGGCTCTGGAGGCGAGGGACTTATCGAGCGAGCGAGCGAGCGAGGTGCCCCATGCATGTTCCCATGCCACTGCTCCCATACTCATGGTGCTTGTTGGGAAGCATTTTACAGCTTTGCTGATTGTGGTTTAGGGGGATTTTTTTTCGCTGAGCTGCTAAAGTTTGAGTTTTTGCTCTCCTTCCTGTGGCTGGACGAAATCCGTTTCGCACCGAACAAACCCTGGAATGATGAATCCCCTGTAAATACCGACAAACCATGGAAACCATGTGGTGCTTTTTTTGAGCTCACAGCATACTTGCAGAGCCACAAGGGCCGGGAGCAGTCGCTGGTGGTGGCGTTGCAAGATAAGAAAGCTTAGGTTTTCCAGTGTGTTCCCTTTGGGTGTTTTGATTGTCACTTTCAACCATTATTTTCTGTGTGTTCCCTTATTCAATCATTGTTTTGCCTTAGCGAATTTTGGTAGTTGTTAGTTGGCTTTTGGCCTTTTTCCCCTTTCAGCCAGCAACTTGCTGCTTTTCAAGGGTGCCGCCATCAACAAATGCGCAGCCATTTTGGGGGGTTCGATAAAAGGGATACCATAAGGAAGCCAACCATTTTGGGGACAGGGTTCATGTTTTGACTACCCCAAGTGTTGCAGAATGTTGTTCTTCCACAGTTTTTCCATCAAGACCATGTCATTTTTCAAAACCAACAAATTGGACTTTTTCTGACCAATCCACTCAGGAAGTGATCCATTTCGGGAACGGTCGTCATCCTGTTTGTCTATCATTGCCGGGAATTCCCGTCAGCTTGTAAATGAGATTATGAATGCAGGTGAACGAGGATTACACGGTCAGACATGGGAATGGGAGATTGTCCATTGCAATTGGGAATATTCCATGTGCATAAGAAAATTATATATTTTCACTGGTTGGTTTTAAAGGGAATGTTATCACTACTGGATATCTTGTTTTTCCCAGGTAATACACATGTGTGTTTGCTTTGCAAGCCAACAATACATATATATATATATATACAAAGCTCTACGCAAACCTTAGTAAGGCTATTAGTTAGTAGGAAGATAAACGCGACACTGCCGGTGGCCTATTATGCTGGCGACCTATTTTACTAGCAACTGGAATCCGAAACCTCTACATCAACCTTGATTTCGTGATCCCAGATGAGTCACAATCAACGCCCGGGTCATTGGAAGGTAGTAAATCACTCCCCTTGCAATTGGGTGCGGATATGCGGCTTTTGATTTCTTTACGTTGTTATGGGTATCAACCATTTTAAGACCGAGGTTTGATTGTGACTCGTTTTAGGCTTTGGACATACTGTAAATCTTACAGATCGTCTGGAGGATCAACGTTTGAACCGCATCTTGAGATGAGGGAAGGAGCCTTATAAACCAATCCCTTGTGGTTTCCTTTAAGGGGACCCCTGGGTTCATTCCCTCATTCCCTACTGAGCACCAAGACAAAGCCAATCGGCCAATCTTTTCGGGCGGGCGAGCGAAGGTCTCCGAGACCGAGTTGCGAGTCACGAGCCTGAGGCGTCGGGGTTATCGCAAGCCATTTTCATGATTGTTGTTGGGAAACATTTTACATTTTTGCTTATGGTGGTTCAGTGGGAAATCCCCACTTAACTGCTAAAATTTAAATTTTTACTCCCCTTCCAACGTCCCATATTTGTTGGCCGCACCCTTGAAGCCAAGAGTTTCGAACAGATTCGAATGGGGGAAATTGTTATATTTGCAGCCTTGGCCAGTCTGATGCTTTTGGCCATGGATGGGCTGGTTGGAATGAGGGAACCCGTTTTGGGGGTGGTGGAAACAGGGAAGCCAAAAGGAGAACCGACGCCGTGTTGGGTGGGTTTCCGAAACCCGGATGTTCGTGCGAGTGCCTTGGAAACGCAGTGGCCCTCTTTGAGCGGGATTAAGCTCGTGGCGAGATGGCTAGTATCCTCACAAAAAGGGCTGGTCAGTACCAGCCCAGGTACCCTCACCAAAAAATGGAGTGCCACACATTGGCACCAATCGAAGTGTCTTAAGCTCAGAGCAGACAAGGAGAGGAGCGCTAGCTCTCAGACCCCGAAAGACAAGCATTGATACACACAAAGTAAGTTGGCATTATCGAGGTGTACCGCCGTTGGATGGACACAATTCATTTCGCACTTAAGAACCCAACGGAATGTCTTCCCGACTCAAATACCAACAAACGTTATGGCTTTGAACTTGGTAAACCTCAAATTGAGGGTTAAAAAGCGAGAAAGGGGGTTGACAAAGGGTAAGTGCCCTATCCTGGGATGGGTGCTTTCGGGGTCTGGCCTTCTTCGGCGTCCGCCTGGCTGGATACTAAGGGCCTATTTGCAACGGTCATCTCTCCCCAGATCCAGGTTTGCCCTATGGTAGGTAACGGGCCGTTGTCCTTTCGGTGTTCAAAGGGTGGTTTCTTTCAGTGTTCAAAGGGTAGTTCCCCTTGTGACCTAATGTTGGCCCATATTATGAATAAACCCCTGACCCCTATTTATCAATGATAAACCCCTGTTTATGAATATGGGGGTGTCGCTGGTTCTAGTGGGGATTCATCACTTTCAGAGGGGAAGACCCCCAGATCAATACCGGAGGTTTATTGATATGAGCCGAAAAATATAACCCGTTGTATGTGTCAATGTAAGGCATGATCCCAGTTGTTTTGGACCTATCAAATCAGCTGCACCGCCGCTTGTAATTTGAAGTGTTGCAGGAGCGACCGCGCAAGTCAAACATGGGGCTCCGCCGCAAGTAAAGCGCAAGTGAAGAGCAAGTGACGCAGTGATGTTTCATCATCATCATCATCATCATCATCATCATCATCATCATCATCATCACCATCACCATCACCATCACCATCACCATCACCATCACCATCACCGTCACCGTCACCGTCATCACCGTCATCACCGTCATCATCACCATGGCCCAAAGATTAACACAATTTTCGCGCAAGTCCCGCGCAAGTCGCGCGCAGCGCGCACATGCCCCCAAACTGCTTGCAGCAGGAGTGGCCCATTTCTGTATTTTGCATTTTTTTTTCTGCAGATCCCAGCAATTTTGCCGAGTGAATTTGCTAGCAGAAAATTTGCAGCGGTGTATGCACATGAGACCTCAGACACTTAAAGGGGCATGCTATTGGGGGACCTTCTGCTTCTGAGGAGGACTGCCATTTTTTTTGCTCGTCTATCGTTAGTTTGGGGACGGCCACCCAAGTCCTCTTGGGGCAGCCAATCATTTCGTCGGTGGCTAAGTTTGTGCGGATACATCATGTTCAGTTGGACTTGGCTTTCCTTTGGTTAGCCTTGAGCACCCCGGGGTTCAGCTTTGACGACCGGCGTTCTTCAATTGACCCTTGGATGCGGCCGGGTTCTTGTCGTGTTGTTCGGAGGCCAGTGTGAAGCATACTGTGACCCTTTTGGGTTCAGAGGAACCATTTCCCGGTGCCAAGACCAGTTCTTCTTGTGGGGTCTGTGGGGTTCAATGGGCAAAATCCGTTTCGCGCCACTTTGAAACCATGTTTGAAACCATAACCTTTGTTAGTATTTACAGGGGAGTCATCATTCCCGGGTGTTTTCGCGATCGGTGCCGTGGGACCGCGGTCGCGCAGGCCAGAGCTGCCTCACCGCGTCTCTGTGGCGTTACCGGTGCCCGTAGAGACGGAGGCCAGCGCCACTTGGTTGCCGAGGGGTGGTAGGGGTAGTAGGGCTGGTGCTGGTGGTAGGGGCGACCTTCAACCTTTGCGTGTTGGAAAATGGGAAGCACTCACCAGACAGTTTTAGCTGTTTGACATGATTTTATCTTCTTTCCCTTGCGAAAAAATGGGCACATTTAGGGATTTTCCTGTCATTTTAAGCATCATGCTGCCAATTTTAGCGAGAGGAGTCCTTGGGGGATGCTTGCTCAGCCTAGGCCAAGTGGTCCAAGCGCTCCCAGCAGCTCACCGTGAAGCTCGCGGAAAAAAAGCAAACAAATTCTTCGAGCTGGCCATGGCTCGGGCAGCAACATGGGATTTGGACACCCCCAAAAGGGAGGTTTCACTTTGGTTTTGCTTGGTGCCCCTTTGGTATATTATAGCTGCAAGGGAATTCCCAAACCAGAATTATTCGTAGCATGGACCCTTGGAAAACTTCTCCGTCGTCTTCATCCCTGGAGTTCAGGTATCTTCCATGTGAGTATTCAACTGACCCTCAGTTGGTCAGTCGTCAGGCGTGCTCGTTGCAGACTTGATTTTCTTCCTGTTTGGTAATTACTTGGATGGTCTCAAAGGTGAAGCCGCTTGGTCGCTGAAAGGGAAGCCGATGTGAGCCCTGTTGTTGCGTGGCACCGTTGTTTCTCCCGTGTTCATGTCCGTTTGGTGGCTTCTGCACATTTCCCCTTTCGTTGCCGAAAGAGAAATGGAACCGAGACCTTAACCCCACCTTCATTCTAACCAAACAGGGGTACCCTCAAAAACGCCACCTTCCCCAGATCTCACTCTTCCCTCTCTGTGCATAACACCTCCGGGACACGCCGAGCGCTTCAGCTCCCTGTCCGAAGCCCATTTCCCGGCTCGCTCCATGCCAGCGGCTCCGCTCGAAGCGTCGTTTTCCGCGCGGGCGCCGGGGAGCCCCGGCTTTGAACCGCGAGAACAGCTCGAAGAATGGGTCCTCTGGTCGTGAAGGGAATGTAGTGCAGCGGGCTATATGCCAAAAAAGTTGCCTCCCAAGATGGAACTTCCAGGTACATGGATGGCTGCGTGGCAATTTGGTAACGGATCTTTGGACTTGAACCCTTTCTTTGAATGTTCTATTGGACCCACAACTAGTTAGGAGGGGTCAACAGCCACCAAGCTACCGGCAGAGTAGTGTCCTATTTGCCAAACTGAGTTTGGGTAGACCCTTGTTGTACCAGATTTGCTGTTTGAGGGTATCCTGTGTATCAGCTTCCTTCTAACTGGTGGCTTTTGAGGTTAGGGAATGGTGTTCCAATTGCCCTCTACAACTAGTTATCCCTAAACCAATCCAAGCCATCGGGGGCAGCTTGAGTCACCTTGGTTTGAAGGAACGCGGCTTTTGTTAGGCTGGGTTTCTGGGGTCTCCTGCAAAATGGTCTCTTTGTGATAGACGTAATATGCAACAGCGTTTGAGCATACAATTTTCGCAGTACCCCGATTTTGCCTGGAAGCTGCTGGAAATATCCTTATTTGTTCCTGGGGCCTTAACCAAATGGAAGTGGGACTGGGCATCCGATCGAGGCACTCATGCACCCGCTGAATTGGCTGGACTATGGTCTCTGCGCGCTCGCCTTGGACCCTCGGAGAGTCTCGGAGAGTGGGAGCTATGCCCGACGATCTAAGAAACCAGCAAGACGGGGTGTCGGGGAATCCTATGTTTGGGATCTCGTTGTTTGTTGAAAGCTGCTTGCTTGTTCTGACTTGGGAACTCACAATGCGGCTTATTTTTTCTGGCGCAGGAAGTCATGAGCAGTCTATCTTCATTGCTATCCGGGATTCCTTTCACGAACCGTCTCTCCCACTAACATAGCACCTGTTTGAGGGCGCCTGGAAGATCAACTTGATCCTGAAATGAAGGGACCCTCTGTGAGGTGCCATCTTAGTTGGAGGGAGGGTACCAGAACGCAGACCGGGCGGCAAAGCTTCAGCCCTTCAAGCCCCTCGGGGGAGAGGCGCCAGAATGGAGTGACCATTCCCTGCCCCAGACACGTGGGGTGCTTTCTTTGCGGGGTCCCCTTGCACCAACTGTTTTGATGGACCTTGCACATGCCTGAGCACTGGCCGGCTCAAGTCTCCATTCACGATGCTGAACCATTTCCTTAGTCTCTTTGTTTTCACTGCGATCGCAGAGTCCGAAGTCCAGATCGATGGCGAGTGCGGATTGGAGGCGAGGCAACAAAAGCACGGCCGCGTTTTGAAATCGGAACATCAAACATGCTGAGGCTTTGTTTGGGTTTCCCTTCGCAAAGCAGCCAAAAGATCACCCCAAAAGTTCACCCCCAAAAGGGCACCCCAAAAGGGCACCCTAAAAGGGCACTTCAAAAAGGCACCCCAAAAGGTCGCCCTTGAATTTCGCTTGAGTATTCCGAATTTCTACAAAGACGAGTTCATCTTTCCCTTCAAGCCACTTGTTCATGGCCTGAGAGCCCCACTTAGCCCGCAAAGCTGATCCCAGGTTTCATAAGCAACAAAACAAAACCAGCAACAACTTGAAGCTTGGATTTCCAGTGAACGCGGCTTAGCGCGGAAGCTTCGCGGAAGGATTGGCAGAACACTTGTGTGCTTCTTGTGTGTCTTTTCTTGAGGAGATGGAAATGTACTTTTTGCGACCTCCACGAACGTTGGATTTCCACTCAATGATTTGTACCTGAGATTGGTGTGACATCTGCGTACGGTCAGCTCGTGGGACAAGACCCTTTGCCGGTCGCCTCGCAAAGCTTGCCACTGGGACCGCGGTCCCCTTCACCAGCGACGCTGAGCTTGGGGTTGGATCCTTCCCGGTTCAGTTTCCTCTTGGAGTGCTGAACTCCCTCCTGAGTTCATGGACCTTAAATTTGGGAAAACAATTTAGTGGTACAGAAAGAATGTGGACTTTTGGCCAGTCTCGATGGGAAGTGAGCCTCACTCGGTCCCCTCCAGGCAGACGTGAGCTTTCTGCAGCTGCAGCTGAAAGAGGAGGTGGATCTCATGGCACACTGCTGGACGCTTGCCTTGATGGGCTCCATTGGTTTGAAGATTGCTCGCTCGATCACATTGAACCAGGGATTATTCATCAGCTCGGCATTCGCTTGAATGGCAATCTCCAACGCACTGCAAGGTCGCTCTCCCCAAATCAAGTTGAACCAGGGTGTCATTGATCATTGAGAAATTGCTCCCCCCAATCAAATTAAACGAGAGGTTCATTGATCAGCTTCCAATGCAGTGCGACGTTGCTTCCCCCAATCACATTGAACAAGGGGTATATGGATCAGCTGGGTTTTCATTCCAAAGGCAAGTTTCCAAATTGTTGAAATGTTGCTCGCACACAATCAAATTGAATCAGGCGTCATTGATCAGCTCGGCATATACTTGAAAGGCTGTTGCCGACGCACATAGGGATGCGTTGATCAGCTGGAGTTTCATTTGACACGCACTTCCCATAGCACTGGGAGATTACAACCCACAATCACAAAGGACCAGAGGAATATTGGTCAGCAGGGTGTCATTGCCTCGCCCCCAACAAAATTGAAACTGGGGTCATTGATCAGCTGGGCTTTCATTTAGAAGGCAGTTTCGCCCCCAATCCACACGTGCCAGTGGTTTGTTGATCACGGGCGTTCATCCGGAAGACATGTGCCAACGAATTTACTGGTTGCTGTTCCGAATCCAATTAAACCAGGGGTATATTGATCAGCTGGGTTTCATTTGAATGGCAGTTTCCGATGCATTGGGAGGTTGCTCCCCCCAATCAGCATAAGACAGCAGTTTATTGAGTTGGTTTTCTTGAAAAGCAGTTGCCAACTCTGGCCCCCAATCAACATGATCCAGGAGTATGTTCATTTGAAAGGCAGTTCCAACGAAAACGTGGGAGGTAACAGGAAAGGGTGGTATGTCCAGGAAAATACTTGGACCGACTCGAGTCAGAGACTCACTCCCTGAGTTTCTGAACTTTGTGTGGTGATTTGGGGGGCTTCCGTTGTAGTGAGCTACACGCGGCTATACACAGAGATTGGGCTTGTGCCTCAGGAAGTGAGTTGAGCCACAATCAAAACCCGGGTGGATGACGGGTAGTAAGGAGAAAAAAACCAACCATAAACGACCATGAATAGCTGCGGCCGCCTTCTTTTGTTTCCATAGTTCTGCGTAGACCATTTTAATACCGGGTTTTGACT
Organism: Effrenium voratum; assembly: GCA_963377175.1. Taxonomy (NCBI): domain Eukaryota; class Dinophyceae; order Suessiales; family Symbiodiniaceae; genus Effrenium; species Effrenium voratum. The sequence continues at coordinate 495,363 of CAUJNA010003497.1, read as the reverse complement.
ATGACTCAGTTGAAGATAAGGACTGTTTCAGAAGTCCTTCAACGAGGCGAAGAGGCAAGCGCCAAAAGGGCTGATTTGTCAAAACCTTTTGGTCGGCGATGTCTTTGACCGAGAGAACACATTGACCGAAGCCTGTTGGACCTTGGCCACCAGCCTGTTGAAATCTTAAATAAGTCCAGCCAGCCTTGGACGTCTTCATTCTTTATGGTTTGCGAAGAGTTCCACCGATCCTGGTTTTGACTCAAACATCGACCCTTGACCCACGAGTATCGCTCGATCACCTGCGTTTGTTTTTGAGGTTGAGTCTTGGGAGATTCGACCTAGGGTCTCCATGACCGATAGACAATGGGTCCCTGACCCTTTAAATTTTGGGGAATGGCCAACCATTTTTTAAGGGTCATGGAGACTCCGGGTTTCGGCCAGCCGTTGGTTTCCTTTTGCCGGAGGAATATCTCAGCCGACCTATATTCACCTGCAAAGGCGGGGGTGTCTCCTGTCTCCAAATTTCTCGGGTTTGGTTGGACTAGGTCCCCCAGTAGTGCCCTTTCTCACCCTTTTTGGGGGCGGGTTCCCCTACTAAAATAGACTGACTACGGAAAAAAAAGGTACCTTATTCTAACCTCTCTACTGGAGGAGTGGATGTTCGAGCAGCTTCGTAAGTGGTGAGCCGCTTGGGGTACAACGCAACAAGGTTAACCCCACTGAGTGGGGACGATGCCAACTTGGCGCATCGATCAATCAGCTAGAGACAACATGTTGACCTACAGGAGCTGGGGTCCAGAGAGTTTGGGAAGAGCAACTATGAAACCCTCCTCTGGACCCCAAATATCGTGTTTAAACCATGATGACCAACAGGGTTTGAAATCATAAATCTTCGTTTTTTTAACTGTTGGGTATCTCCTCTTCTTTTTGTTTCAAGGGACTCCACCATTTTGGTGGTTTGCCATATGGGTTTCCATCCATTGAAAACCACCAAGAAAGCGGTAGCCTCAAAACAAGACACCCATATTCTGGTGCCTAGGTTTAGCTGAGTTTATCTATCTTGGTTGCTATTTGTGGTTCTTGATCGAGGAGAGATTGCAAGATTCAGTGCCTCCACAACATTCATAGGATGAATGTACTCGCCCATGAGCCCATGCCCTTTTTGACCGCCGGGATTCTTTATATAGCTTAGGCCTGAAAACATAAGAGGCTCTGTGAAGAAGCTCTCAGGATCTGGACCCTCTGAGTTTGGGGAAAATGAATCCTGCGACCCAGAACCCTACCCCGCACACTGCCAATAAAACATGGAGCAACTGGGGGATGCTCTGGAGGCTTCTATAATTTAGCCACTAACCAACTCGGGGCTCCAAGGGATCCATCTGAGGCGCAGCGAAAATTGAATCCTTTTCATGGCACCTTGGAATATATCATATGTCCCCGGCTGGTTGTTTTCCAGCCGCAAAGTTTAGCCAATTTGCGTCCTCGTCCTTGCAACTTTTCGGAATATGCTCAGTCACACAGGCTTGCGGGTGGCCTTTGTGAAGCAGTTCTGACAAATATTTGCGAGCTGGTTGATTCGGGGGACCCGAATCAGGTCTGTAGCTGAACCTCATTGCGGTGGGGTCATCCTTGGTGTGGTCTTGTGGATGTGGTAACGCCGGCAATGCGTGCAGTAACAACATGTCGAATTCTATCCCAAGTAAAGGACCTACATCATTGTGAAGCTCCTCAATCGGTGAGCTCGGCATTGAACAGGCAGAACATCGCACATCGCCTGCTTTGTTTTTGTTTTTTCAATTCAACATTGTTTGTGGCTAAAGAAGGAACCACTGGGCAACAGCCACTATAATAAGACGGAGCGGTACATGTGTGACAGTAGGGAAACCCCGCGCCCAATCAATTTCACCTTACCTCACACAACTTGTAATTGGAAACGGACCCTTTGGTGGGCAGCATATTCATAGTCCCGCCCCCAAAAAGGCATGCCCAATTGAGCCATAGTCAAATCCGGGTATCACAAATGATCCACTAAAAACCATGTAAATAATTGCAAGGGCGGCCGCACCTACTTGTATACAAAAGGAATTTGTGGCATTGATTGGAATGAGATCCCAGTGGTGAAAAGCTTGGTTCTGTTCATTTTCCAACGCCTTGTGTTTTCTTTTCTCAACAATGGGTCTTTCTCAAAGTAGGCGAACTCCCGAAATGGTAGGGTTCCTTGTTGTTAACCTAAAAAGAGCACAAACTGTTTTAAAAGACACGGACCCATTCCCCTGGTTCTTCTAGAGGGTATCTTTGAAACCAGCCCTTAGCCACCATCATTCCAAACCAATAGAGGGAATCTGACATTCCTTGATTCCAGACAGTCAAAGGGTCGGGTTGGAGGCAATTCTACAGGAAAACGGCTTGTTTGCGGTGTTTTTTCCTGCAGATTTTCCTGAAAGCAAGCCCCTTGAGACAGGTCTTCCATTCGAGGCTTTGTACCTTCGTATGTCTCTGGAATTCCGGGACGTTCCAAAACGGACAAACAGTGTTCCTTTTTGGTTTCACGGGAAAAAACAAACCTACAAACAGTAGCCTCAAAGACCAGACATTGGCACTCTTCAAGGAACATTGCGCTTTGTGAACTATTGCAGCATCTGCAGATGAATGACTGACCTGGCGTGGGGGGCCCTTTGATGATTCTCTATTAACCAGGCTCCCGCCTGCTGCCGCCGACCCTCGGCGCATTAAGGGAAAAGTCACAAGGACCGGTCCTGAAACACGTCCGCAAACCCGGGGACCACTTAGAAGATCCTCTACGACCACAAACAAGGATTAACGGAAAAGTCAGAAATAGGGCAGCTAGTCCGTTAATTACCGCGTGGGCCGGCTTGCGCCCAAGTCACTTCGAGTTGGCGCCTCTCCCGGGGTCGCCCTGAAACTGGCCCTCCCGAAGTTGCCCTGGACCGGTCGCCGGCAGGGACCGGGACTTGGGACCCTATCCAGGCTGGTCCCAGTCTGGCGCGGTTTGACTCGACGTCTTGGACTCTCTTGCAGAATGGATCCAGGGATCCTCTACTACCTCAGCAAATCCCTTGTGGGGCCTCTTGTTTTCGGGGCCTTCCAAAGAGCTGGAAGAAGCAGGAAGCATCAGGAAACAGCAGCAAAGAAACATGAAACAGCAGGAAACAAAGCAGCCCTTGAACGTAGAGCTCGCGCTTGCAAGGGTAAGCTCCGCGAGCACACATTTTTATTGTACACGCTTCGTGCTGCCCGCCTCGGCCAGCATCAGCCAGTTTCGGCTTGCTTTGAAGGAATGGCATTTCGTTGTGGGCGCTCACTTCAAGGACGCTTGCAGGCGCTGTCGGCTCCCTTTGTGCCTCTCTTGGTGGGCTGTCTTGGTGGACGCTTGTGGGCGGAAGTCTTGCGGGCGATGTTCATGAGCGCTTGCGGACGCTTGTGGGCGCTCCTTCGTGGGGCTTGTGGGCGCATGTGGGCCACAAGGACGGAAGTCTTGCAAGCGTGCATGATGAGTGCTTGCGGGCGCTTGTGGGCAGCACTGTTGCCTCTGTGGGCGTTCCTCTTGGCGGGTGCTTCTAGGCGCATGTGGGGGCTCTTCTTGGGCGCTTTTGGGTGTGCGGCGCATATGGGCGCTCGCCCACTGCCGCCCACAAGCGCCCGGAAGCACTCATGAAGAACGCCCGCAACCACCCACAAGCACCCACCAAGAGCGCCCACAAGTGCCCGCAAGCAATTATGAAGGGAGCGCCTGCAACAGTGCCGCCCACCCCCCCCCCTCACACCCCACAAGCACCCAATGAAACCCCGCCCACATGCGCCCACAAGCGCACCCAGCAGAGAGCGTGGGGTTGCGCTGTTGCGGGCGCCCTCAGCGGTCCATATGGGCGCTTACATTACTGGGGTTCAAACCTTCTTTTCATGGGGGTTGAACATGTTTACCTGACTCCGAGTGGACTGGCCAAAAACTGCAACCAAAGTTGTCGTTTACAACTAACATGATCTTCCCAAAAATAACTAAAGTCCAGGACCAGGGAGTGAGAATCCAAAGGGAAGGGTTCAAATTGCCGCCTGTTAATGTTTACAAGGGCGGCATTCAACGACACCTTCTGGAAGCATTTCTGGCCCAACAGCTGAGAAAGGTTGCAACCCCATAGCCTTTGGCCGCAAGGTTGTTTTATTTTTGGACTAGCTGCGCCGCGCATATCTAACCGTCAACCTATTCGGCTCGTCTTGTTGGGGGCCCGCAAGGAGATTCTCCTTTTGCTTTCCCTGTCCCTGTCTGTCAAATTCGGTCAGGTCTTGTGTCATTGGCCCAGAACCCAAGCTTCTTGGTGCCACTCGCCTGCCCAAACGCATAACAGCCTTGCCTTCTCAACGCCCAATAAGACGCCCAAGCGCCCACAACGCTGCCCACAAGCCCATGCTCACAAGCCCCCAAAACTGCCCACAAGCACAAGGAAGAGCGCCCGCAACGGCGCTCCCGGAAGACGCCCGCAACACCGACGCCCACAAGCCCAAGAAGAAGCCTGCAACGCCCACAAGCGCCCGCAGGCCCAAACAAACAGCACAAAACTCTCCGCAAGTGCCCACAAGGAAGAACAGCGCCCACAAGCCCAAGAACACCGCCCGCAACGCCCAGCAAGAACGCCACTCACATGTGAGTATCTGGGAAGCTCAGTTTTAGACCCTTTGACCGGTTGATGGACAACGGCAAAGTCTCACGTGTTGGGGTTGGACCATTTTAGTGGTTGTGGCTTTGGACATTTTGCTGAGCTTGTGTGGGCGTTGTTGTGGGCGTTCTTCCTTGCGCGGGCGTGGGTGGCGTTGTGGGCGTCGGTGGCATTGTGGGCGCTCTGTTTTGGGCCTGGGGGCGCTTTGGGCGGTGTAGTGCGCTCTCTCTCTCTCTCTCTCTCTCTCTCTCTCTCTCTCTCTCTCTCTCTCTCTCTCTCTCTCTCTCTCTCTCTCTCTCTCTCTCTCTCTCTCTCTCTCTCTCTCTCTCTCTCTCTCTCTCTCTCTCTCTCTCTCTCTCTCTCCCCCTCTCTGTCTGGAGTTTGTGGTTGTTAGCGACTCCGGAGGCTTGTTTGTGGATGACCTCTAGCTACTTTTGTGAGTACCCAGGCGCACGTAAAACTTCAGCGCCTTGTGTGTCCGTGCGCGCACACGCTGCGTACGTGAATCAGTGTGCAAGAAACAGCTGGCGGCGGGAAGGGAGAGAGGGAGGGAGGGCGGAGAGGGAGGAAGGGAGGAAGGGAGGGAGGGAGGGAGGGAGGGAGGGAGGGAGTGAGGG